>JANAVB010013597.1:6554660-6777160 GCA_029216955.1 Iris pallida | reverse complement strand
ACATTTTCAGAAAGTGTGCTTTTTTTATTGACGACAAATATGTACATTCTGAGAAATTGTTTTGGAGCAAATCATAGACCTTGCAATTACATTGTAGTCAGAGTACCTAAGTGGGCTCTAGTCAGTTTAGTAATTTGTAAGAACAACTTTTCTGTCATTTTCTTAAACTATGTGGTTTTCAACCCATTGATTATTTTTCTTGGATGCAGAATTTAGAGTTCCATACTCATCAAATAGTTAATTCCTTGGACCAGTAATTATGCCTGGCCTTCTTTTAACTCCTGAATTTCTCAACAGAACTCATCTATTAGACAATTATGAGTTGGCTGGCTCTTTTCCTACATGCGACCTTCCATGATATTTTGTGAATTAGCTAAGAGCAAAATAAATGAGTATGAATGATTTGATTGGAAATTGTGGATTATATAGTTTATGGCCACGCCAACAAACTCAATGATATTCTGTATTTTTTTTTTGTCAAAATAATTGGTTCAGTTGATACTCTAGTTGGTTTGGTTGACGCTGGTAGAATTTTGTTTTAATTTTAATCTCATTGGAATGATTTCCTCTTGATTCTTTAATAAAATGCGACCATGGAAACAGAAAGTTCTCTTTCGGAAAAAAAAAAGTTTCATAAGAGGTTCATTTCTTACTAGATAGGTTCACGGCCAGCCAAATGTGTAGATACAATCAAACAACAAAATATACTAACCATAAACATCAAGATACAATTTTTTTTATTATATTTATGTCAAGTCCAAGATTACATATGAAGATACAAATTGTTTGCTTGAGTTTTGTACACACCCCAATGGTTGCATGCATGACAGATATTGTATTGCATGTCCAGAGAAAAATAGTTGTCAACTAACTATTTTTTGCTAGTTGTAGCAGGTTGCTGCCCCGAATGTCTAGTTGTATCCGTAGGGAGACTACGAATGCCTAGTTGTTCAAGTAAAAGTTCTTTTAGTCCCCAATTTGTTGCCTATTTTAGAGCATTCTCATGTTCATTTATGATTGAGGCGTAACCAACAAACATGTTTGAAGCTATAAATTAAATATATCTAAAATTAGAGCTACATGAAAAGTTAAATATTAAAAAAAGAGGGTACGTACAAACAATGCAACATTTATTCTTAACGCAAGGAACATAACCTTAATGTTCATAGACTTTCATCAACTTTATTTGGTAATAACTCAATAACCCTTCCTCGTCGAATATTGGTTAGCTTAAGCCGTCGTCGGAGCATCTGCGAATGTCATGAACTGTTTCTTCACTTCTTCCCTAACCGTGGGGGGTTGTGCGGACCACCATTTCTCTACTTCTTCAGTAATGACCTGGTCGAATATATTAGACCACTCTTGTAGAATTTCAGTCGACCATGGAGCATCAGCAGCCAAGTCAAGATCGATGCTAGGTACCGGCTCAAGGTCCACGTTGGTGTCATCTAGAAGGTTGCCAGAAATATCATTGATCCATGGTGGGAAAGCAGCTTCAATTTCACGTTCTAGCTCTTCATTCGAATGTGGTACGTCGGAAAGTAGACGAGCAGTGTGGCATTTGGTCGCAAGTACCGCCAAGAGAAGGACAATGAAGGGGAGAGGAGACATATTGAGGTCTTGATTTTGATTGTCTAAAATAAAGAATCTTTATATCCTTTTCCTTGTTGCTTGAATATAGGAATTGAGTCCATTTATATATTATCGGAAATTTCATTTAAGGGTGTTAATTTGGACTATAGTTAATAGACTTTACGTTTCTTGTTGAATGAAACCCTTCATTTTGTTAATCAACATAAGTTCTTTGTGTTTGTTAGCTGTTATACAACATTCTTATTTATAGGCTTTTATTGTATTTAGTACATAAGTTTGATACAATTCATTCTTTATAGCCATAGTTATTAACTTCTTTGAATTAATGAAAATAAATATTTACTGAAACATTCAATTCAATAACAAAGATACATATGGTCCTTATTCAGACCCAATAAGACTCCCATTCATTGTAACAATACTTGTTAAGTGCAATAGTATGAAAACAAAACTCTTCTTAACCGTGATATATAAATTTATCACTTTTCAAACACGTTATCAGCATGGACTCTCGAGGAGAGGCCCAGTCTGTTGGTTTAACGATGACGCGAGAAAAGAACATATAATTGGGGAGGCTTTGAAGAAAGTTGCTACTCTACTTGATATAAATTGCAAGAGTCCTTTGATTGCATCTGATTTATTGTTGAGGTATTATTTATATTAATTTTGCTTTTGATTCATGAAATAGATAGGATTTTTGTGCCATTAGTAGGTTTGTGATTGAGCATTTTTTGGTTGATGATCTCTATATGTGCTATGATCTGTATTTTCGTCCCTATATTCATTGATTGATATTAGTCAAATATGATACTTTGCATTGATATAAAATTGGAACATTGAGAACATAGACATTATATTTTAATAATAGTGATCATTCTAGGAAGGCTTTAACAGATATTATAAGATTTATATTGTTTTGGTACTATGTTTGAAAAGAAGAAGAAAGTTGTTCATTTTAGTTTATCTACAAAGTATCTAATGCCTTCAAACACATTTTGCTTTTTCTGATTGCTTATTTTGATTACCATTCATTATAATTATTACAGAACATTTTTTTTTCATTTTCTAAATACAAGAAAAAACTCTCTCATAAAGAAATATAATAAAAAATAGTTAAAATAATGTAATTTGATATGATATTATCTACATTGAACATGATTAGTTAGATTTTAATTTATGATTTAGATTATAATTGGATTAGATTTTAAATTTATGTATTATCATAGTGAAAAAATAGATGATGACAACATATGATAAGCACCAAAATCTGTTCACTAATCTAATTCACTGATATTAATTATTTTTAATATTATAATATGGCTTTTAACGGCTCAAATCGAGCCATCCAAGCCATTTTAATATCACACACTAAACAATAATAAAAACTGAATCCTTATAATTAATTATACTGTATGTGCCTTATAAATCCATATCCTCACGTAAAAATAATTTAAATATCCTTATAACTAACTATAAAATAACTTAAATATCCTTTCAAATATCTAAACATATATCCAAATTCCGATATACATATTTATAAGAAATTCAAATTAAAATATATTCAATATTTAAACTATATTTAAACTAACTATGGTATTATCTAAATATATAGCCAAGTGCTACAAAAGGGAAATCTTAATTAAAATATATTTAGTCTTTAAACTATATTTGAATAAACTAAATGATATTATCTAAACGTATATCCAAAGTTTTAATTTTTTTAATTAAAATATATTTAAAATTTAAAATTATTTTAAAACTAATTATTTAATATTATCTAAACATATATTCGAAGTTCTAGTTTATTTTCTTAGCAATTTTTTTATGCACATGCATTACGCGTGCACGTTACTGGTATTGATAAAGGAACACCGAAAGCAGGGATTGCTCAATGCTTTCAGGAATATACATCCAACTGATGGATAACTGCGCTATCTAAAGGAAACTTTCCTACATTTTCATTTAAATATCAGTGTTGTTACCAGTAAAACCCAGTGGACTTAATTCAATGTAGTTAAATATATTGAAACATTTTCATAAATTGTGCTTTTTTTTTTATTGACAACAAATATGTACATTCCTAGAAATTCATTGGGAGCAAGTTAAAGCCCTTGAGATTACTTTGTAATCTGGGTACCTACGCATGCTCTAATCAGGTTCATATTTGTAAGAACAACTTTTTTGTCTTTTCTCAAAACTAGAGTATTTTTAATGTGCTATTCTGCTTGCTTACTGGACTGCTGAACTGTGTGGTTGTGAACCCATTGATTGTAATTTTTGGATGCAGAACTTAAGAGTTCCATGCTAGAGAAAATAGTTAATCCCTTGGACCGGTCATTAGGTCTGGCCTTCTTTCTGAATTTCTAAACTGAGTTGGTTGGTCTATTTTCCTACATGCGACCTTCCGTGATATTTTGGGAATTAGCTAAGAGCAAAAAATAGTATAAAAGGTTTGATTGGAAATGTGGATTATGTAGTTTATGGCATACAAACAAAACTCAATGATTTTGCGTAATTTTTTCCTTTTGTCAAAATAAGTGGCTCAGTTGATACTACATTTGGTTTGGTTGAGACTGGTAGAATTTTGTTCAATTTCAATCTCTTTGGAATGATTTTCCTCTTGATTCTTTAATAAATCGCGACCATGGAAAAGGAAAGTTCTCTTGCACAAAAAATGTTTCATGAGAGATTCGTTTCTTACTAGATAGGTTCATGATCTGCAATGAAGGCAACTCTAGAGGAGGGTGAATATAGTGCGTGTCACAATTACCCAACAAAAATTAAGACTAATTGCTAATTATAGAATAACGAACATGATAGCAAGTATATAAAAAGTACTCTGAGTTTAGATATCACAAACACTAACACCGGAATAAATACTAGTTTCCTTCGTAGAAGACTAGTCCAGTTCCGAGAACTCTACATGGTGTTAAATCTACTATTTGAACAACTAGCTTACAACACAAGCTTTAATCCGAAGCGCATGCCGACATATTACAACCACATGCTTTGATCTGAAGAGCACGCTGACTTCAAATGGAAATGAAAACTCATATTTCCATGCTTTTACGACTTGAACAACTTCTAATCGAAGCCGCACTTAGATACGTAGTTGATTTGGGAAGTTGTTTCTTGAAGATAAGAAGGTTTAATCTCAGATGATAGGAGATATGAATGAGAGAAATGAATGAATCGATTGCTTGATTGAAATAACATGCTTTCCTATTTATAGGTTTTTTGGGTGACCGAACTCGGGCAGAGTTTGGTTCCCAAACGTTCAAAAATATGAACGTTGGCAGCCTATTCTCCAGGAAGAACGAGATTAAAGGGTGCTGGGTCAAGGGAGAACAAGTTCGGTATGAACTCGGGTAGAGTTTGGTTTGATTTTGGTAGCCCCATTTCCAGAAAGTTCCCGGTTTAGTTTTAGGTGACTTAGTTTGGTATAGGGTTTAGGCCTAACTTGAGTATTGGGTTTGATCTAGTTGCCAAGTGTGACTACAACTTATATAAGTCCTAGAATAATAAAAGTGTAAAAGACATAAGCAAAGTGAAAACAACCAAATGCATAATTTGCTTCGTTCTTTGACGTTCTTCAGTAGCTTTGAAGTTCGTCTTGTACGATCTTCAGTTGCATCATATTGCGACATACTAATGAGAATTTAGTTAAGTATCAAAATTGGTTTGAGCCTGACCTAATGGGCCAACAAGCCATACGTGTAGATAGAATCAAACTACTAAATATAATAATGATAATTATAAAAAATACAATTTTTTTATTATATTTATATCAAGTCCAAAACTTTTATTCGTATATGATTAAACATAAATATATATTGCTTTCTTGAGTGTTGTACCACCCCAAATGGGTGCATGTATGACAGGTATTGCATTGCATGGCCGGGGGAAAATAGTCATCCACAAACTAATTTTTGCAAGTTGTAGCGGGTTGCTGGGCCCCAAAAGTGAAAATCACCAACCTGAATGTTGGTATTTCAATAATATAGTTGTATATTTTAAACTTGTAATCCTTACAAAAAAGATAGAAAATTTTAAAGTTGGTGTTATAAGATTGTCGTATCCTTAGGGAGACTACGGATGCCTGGTTGTCCTACTAATGACCATAGACTTGAAGTTCTATGTCTAAATAAGTTACAATCTTATTTATGAAATATAAGACCAAAATAATACATGGCACCTACGTTTTAGGAATGATATTTTTAGAATATATTGCTTGTGATAAATAATATCTTTATTTGCAACTATTGATAATATATTATCATATCTAGGAAATGGAATCCATGAGAAAAATGAGATAAAGGCATCTTTTATGTGATTGACAATACTATTGCCCACAACATCCTTAATAGAATATTTTTCTCCAACATCAATACTAGTTCGAACATAGTATCCACGATAGCTAGTCATGCACACATTATTGAAGGCTCTGGCTAAGAACACTTAATTTTACCCAACGGGACCTACCCACTTATAAATAATGCCTAATAATGTCATAATTATTTAAGAAATTTACTAGGTTTTTAGGTCATAAGGGCAAACGATATCATATTGAAACTCTAAGCGAGAAAAATAAAGAATATCTTCCCGTAACCTCTAGCATAGGTGTCATGCTCCAGTGACAAAATATATAGGACCGAGACATGTGATAGTGAACGTCTACGTACCAAGCGGGCATGACACTGTTGGCACATTTTATTTTGATTATTAGCAGCATCTTCGTAGTTTAGTTTTCTGTGTCTTCAGATTCTTATCTTCTCAGAAGCTCTACTACTAAAGTCTTTCCGTTCAAGTACAACCTTCCTTTGCATCGAAGACTGAAGCAGTTTCCAGGCGCTCCTTGCATTAGACGGCTTCCTTCTGCTTAGAGTCTTCGTGTCTGTACCAAGTCTAGGTATATCTGTAAACACCTAAGGACGGATGACAAGTAAAAGAACAAGTCAAAAATCAATTACATACAGAGCGGCATACCGGCGGCATGCTTCGGCATACTGGCGGTATACCATTTTTATCGTCCACAAAGTTGCTGTGACAATTTGTCGGCATACCGGCGGCATGCTTCGGCATACCGGCAGTATACCGTCTTTATCGACCCAAAAGTTGCTGCGACAAATTGTCGACATACCGACGGTATGCTCCGACATACCGACGATATACCATTTTGTGGACCACAAAACGTTCTGAGATAAAACGTCGGCATACCGACGGTATGCTCCGACATACCGGCGGTATACCGTTTTGTTTACCTGAAAACGTTCTGTGATAAAACGTCGGTATATCGACGGTATACCGCGGCATACCGACGGTATACCGGTTTATAAATATTTGATTTTTGAATTACTCTGACTAGCATTAATGGCCGCATTTAATGCTCTCAAACAGTCATTAATATGACCGTTACTATTTGGTCGGTATACCGACGGTATGCCACTACATACCGACGGTATGCCGGTCTGCCTGTATCCAGAGCATTAAATGCCACCCACTCTTGATTTCTCTATAAATGAAAGCTCTCTCTCTCTCTCTCTCTCTCTCTTAAGGCTTTCACCAACTCTTGCCATAAATTTTCCAAGCAACCAAGAGCTCCACCATTAATACTCTACCAAGCTTTTAATTGTCATCCTCTCCCAAAGTGCTAGAGTATTTAAGAGTTATAATTTTCGATCTTCATATGTTAGAAGATCAACAAGTTCTCTTCTCATTTATTTTGAAGTTGGCGAGCCTTCGTAAGAAAACTCGTGTGTTGAAGTTGGCGAGTCTTCGGATCCAAACTCGTGTTGAAGTTGGCGAGTTCTTCGGATCCAAACTCATGTGTACTATTTGATTAAATAGTGGATTTAAGCCGGAGAGAGTTCCGGAACTGGATTGCCTCAAGCGAGGATATTAGGATACATCTTGTGTTTGATCTTCTCACTCTTTACTTTTATTTGTCATATATTGCTTCTTTTGTACTAGTTATTTTTTATTTCCCTACTCACCCTCCCTCTAGGGTTCTACAATTGGTATCAGAGCTTTGTTCTCTTGATTTGGATTTACACCCTTTGAGTGATCCATGGCCTCTAACCCTAGTATCAACACCTTCCACAATGAAGGACACTCCACAAATAGGCCTCCCCTATTTGATGGAACCAACTATAACTACTGGAAGATTAGGATGAGCATTTATCTGAAGTCCATAGATTTCGATTTATGGGATTGTGTGATAAATGGTCTTCCTACTCCTTCTAGAGTTATTGAGGATATTGCTTCTGACACCCTTAGGGACACACTTACTGAAAATACCAAGAAGCTTGCAAGTTGAGATGCCAAGGCAATGAACGCACTTTATTGTGCTCTCGACAGTAGTGAATTCAACCGAATCTCTACTTGCAAGACTTCCAATGAGATTTGGAAGTTACTTGAAGTCACACACGAGGGTACTTCACAAGTGAAGGAATCCAAGATTAGTAGACTCACGCAAGAATATGAGTCCTTTAAGATGAAGCACGATGAATCTATTACTTGCATGTTTATTCGTTTTGGTGATATTATTAATCCTCTCTCTTCTCTTAGTAAGGAATATCCTGCTCATGAAAAGATCAGAAAAATTCTTAGAGGACTGACGAAAGCTTGGAGTCCTAAAGATACCGCAATCATTGAGGGGAATGACCTAACAGTCATGAACCTTGAGACCCTCATGGGTAAGCTAATGACTCGTGAACTCGATATGAAGGATCAAGAGGAATCCTCCATACAAGAGAAAGAGAAGGAGAAGACCAAAGAGAAGGAGAAATCTCTTGCTCTCAAAGCTACAAAGTCCTACTCCAAGGATAGCTCCGACGACAATGAGTCGGACGACGATGAATAAATAGCTCTCACAGCTAAGCACTTCCGGAAGTTCCTTAAATTCAACAAAGCCAACCGCTTCAGACGGGACAATGAAGAAGATTCGGCGTGCTATCAATGCAGAAGACCCGACACATCAAGAGGGACTGTCCGATGATAAGAAAAGACTCAAGCAAGTACGAGAAGCCTAGCAAGGGAAGCTCGTCCTCCAGAAAATTCGCCAACACAAGCATTTGGTGTGAGAGTGACGCAAGCGACTCCGACAACGACAAAGAGTGCAAACACAGTGCCAACGTTTGTCTCATGGCAACCGATGAGGTACTTGATGATCTCTCTCTAAACACTCTTACTTATGATGATTTGGAGAAAGCTATCCTTGAATTGCATGAAGAGCACAAAGGTGTTAGGAATAAATATAAGAAATCTCTAAAAGAGATTGATGCTCTTCAACTAGAAGTAGAAAGACTCTCAAGCATCATTATTGATGTAAAGAGAAAATTTCCTGCTTCTGACACGGATGAAATAGAGTCTTTGCGACTCAAGTTTCAAGAATCTCTTGACACCATCAAGAAAAAGGATGATGAGATTCAATCCATGAGAAGCTCTTATGAATTTGCTATGCACAAAGTTCAAGATGCTAATAGGAGAGAATATGACACTTCTATTAAGTATAATGATCTTCTTATACAGAGTAAGAAATTAGGTAATAAGAACACTACTCACATGCATGCTCCAAGACACCTCTACACTCATCACAATGCTAGGCATACTTCTTACATGAACACTACACACAAATCCTTTTCTAACACAAGGAAAGGACCTTTTGTTAAGAAAAACACTTCGCATCATACTTTTTATTATCATCATCATAATACTAATGCTAGAGCTCCTCGCACTAGAGATTCACATATGCATGATTCTCACATATCTTCTTCTAAATCCTCTATAATTTGCAATTACTGTGGCTTACTTGGACATACGACCAATTATTGTCATACAAGGAAACTTGTTGATAAGAAAGTTTTTATGTGGGTTCCTAAGACTAACACTCAAGGACCCATAAGATCATGGGTACCAAAATATTCATCTTCAACTTATGTTGTAGGTGAAGAGTCATTCTCATGCTAGAAGCAAGTGGATTCTCGATAGCGGTTGTTCACGGCACATGACCGGGGATGCTTCATTATTTACAACGCTATCGATGAAGAAGGAAGGACACGTCTCTTTTGGTAACAATCTTAAAGGTCACATTATAGGAGATGGTAATATAGATTCCCCTCCTTATCCTTGTATTAAGAATGTGTGTCTTGTTACTAATCTTAAACACAATCTTCTTAGTATTAGTCATCTTACCGATAAGGGTTATGATATCAAGTTTGTTAAGCTCAAATGCTTCATTACCGATAGCTCTAATGGATCTATTGTTTATGAAGGCATTAGAGAAAATAATATCTATGTTTTATATCTTGTTGAAGACACTAACAATGACAGGTGCTTAGTTGCTAAGAACGATGAGAGTTGGCTTTGGCACATGAGGCTCGGACACGCCAACATGGATACCATCTCTCGTCTTGCTACCAAGAAGCTCGTAAGAGGACTCCCAAGTATCCCGTTCAAAAAGGATATGGTGTGTGAAGAATGCGAGAAGAGTAAGTTAACAAAGTTATCTTTCAAATCAATCAACTCTGTGAGTACTTCTAGACCTCTTCAACTTATCCATATGGATCTATTTGGTCCTAGTAGAGTTGCTAGCCTTGGAGACAAGCTTTATGCTTTTGTTTTAGTTGATGATTTTTCAAGATTTACTTGGGTTATTTTTCTTGCTTGCAAAAGTGATACTTTTCGTGAATTTGTTGCCTTTTGTGAACGTGTTCAAAATGAGAAAGGTTTTTCTATTAACAAGATTAGAAGTGATCATGAAGGAGAATTTGATAATGCCGATTTCAAAAGATTTTGTGAAAAGAATGGTTTTGGACATGATTTTGCTTGTCCACGAACTCCTCAACAAAATGGTGTTGTGGAGAGAAAGAATAGAACCCTTGGCGATATGGCCCGGGTTATGTTAAACCAATATAAGCTCCCCCAATATTTTTGGGC
The DNA here is from genome assembly GCA_029216955.1 of Iris pallida. Classification (NCBI taxonomy): domain Eukaryota; kingdom Viridiplantae; phylum Streptophyta; class Magnoliopsida; order Asparagales; family Iridaceae; genus Iris; species Iris pallida. The sequence continues at coordinate 6,766,630 of JANAVB010013597.1, read as the reverse complement.
GGAAGCCGTTAATACGGCATGTCATGTTATAAATAGGGTCTTGATTAGACCTATTTCTAAGAAGACTCCTTATGATCTTTGGTTTGACAAAATTCCCTCTATTGAATATTTTAAAGTTTTTGGTTGTAATTGTTTTATTTTGAATACCGAGGATAACCTAGGCAAGTTTGAAGAAAAAGCCTATGAAGGAATATTCCTTGGATACTCTACTCATAGTAAAGGTTTTCGGGTTTTTAATAAAAGAAGTCTCGTTGTCGAAGAGTCAATCAATGTCTCTTTTAATGAACTTAATTCTTCTATATTCTCCTCTTCCGAGGATATTGATGACATCTCGTTTGGGTTGGAGAACTCTTCTATTGAAGATCGTCCTTCTTCATCTAACAATGAAGTTGTGACTCCAACAAAAGAGTCTCCTCCTCTCAAGCCTCCTCAAAAGGATCTCCCAAAAGAATGAAGATTTGTCACCAATCATCCTAAGGAACTTATCATTGGGGATCCTTTCTCCAGTGTTAGCACTAGATCCTCCACTCGTGATCTTTGTGCAAACGTGGCTTTTATCTCTCAAATAGAGCCTAAAAATGTTAATGATACTTTTTTTGATGAATTTTGGATGATAGCAATGCAAGAGGAGTTAAATCAATTTGAGCGAAACAAGGTTTGGGAACTTGTCCCAAAACTTAGCAATCACCCCATCATTGGAACAAAATGGGTGTTTCGCAACAAACTTAATGAAGATGGGTTAGTGACTCGTAACAAGGCCCGATTGGTTGCTCAAGGCTATAACCAAGAGGAAGGCATTGACTACGACGAAACCTATGCTCCGGTTGCACGTCTTGAATCCATTCGTATGCTTTGTGCTTTTGCTTGTTTTAATGACTTTCAGCTCTTTCAAATGGATGTTAAGAGTGCTTTTCTTAACGGTATTATTAAGGAGGAAGTTTATGTTAAACAACCTCCCGGCTTTGAAAATTTTCAATTTCCAAACCATATTTTCAAACTCCACAAAGCCCTGTATGGCCTCAAACAAGCTCCCCGTGCTTGGTATGAGCGCCTTAGCTCCTTTCTTATTTCACACAATTTTTCAAAGGGGAAATTCGACACAATACTCTTTATCAAATCCCATAATGGCACTCTCTTATTGGTTCAAATTTATGTTGATGACATTATTTTTGGTTCTACTAACAACACACTTTGTGTAGAATTTGCTAAAGTTATGCAGGAAGAATTCGAAATGAGTATGATGGGTGAGCTATCATTCTTTTTGGGATTACAAATCAAACAAGGACCCAAAGGGACCTTCATCAATCAAGCAAAATATACAAAGGATCTCCTCAAGTGTTTCGAACTTGACTCATCCAAATCAATGAGGACTCCTATGGCAACAACGACAAAGCTTGACCATGATGAAGATGGCACATCGGTTGACATTCGTAAGTATCGAGGTATGATTGGTAGTCTACTTTATCTTACTGCTAGCCGTCCTGATATCATGTTTAGTGTATATCTTTGTGCACGTTATTAAGCAAATCCAAAGGAATCGCACTTATGTGTCGTAAAGCGTATTTTTTGATATCTCAAAGGTACCGTGAACATGGGCCTTTGGTATCCGAAATCTTTATCCTTTCAGCTTCACGGCTTCTCGGATGCAGATTTTGTCGGATGCAAGATTGATCGAAAAAGCACTAGCAGCACATGCCAATTCCTTGGGAAATCCTTGGTATCGTGGTTTAGTAAGAAACAAAATTCTGTTGCTCTTTCAACCACTGAGGCCGAGTATATTACGGCTGGTTGCTGTTGTGCACAAATTCTTTGGATGTCATAAATACTTTTAGATTATGGCATTTCTCATTCTTGCACCCCTATTAAATATGATAACACTAGCTCAATCAATCTCACAAACAAACTCGATTTGTCACTCACGCACGAAGCACATTGAAATAAGATACCATTTTCTTCGTGACCATCAACAAAAGGGAGATATTCGTCTTGAATTTATTGATACTACTTATCAGCTAGCCGATATTTTTACCAAACCACTCCCGGAAGATCGTTTTACCTTCCTTTGCCAAGAATTAGGCATTTTGTCTTTTGACCCATAATTTTTTCTGGCCGACACACCGACGGTATACGGCGGTATACTGACGGCATGCCGTTTTTCGATTCAGAATTAGGTTCTGTCACGAAACTCGGCATACCGCCGGTATACGTCGGCATACCGACGGTATGCCGGATTGCGGCGGACAACTTTTCAAATCCAGATTCGGGCCCATCTCTCCTCTTTTCTCTCCTTATTCTTCTCAACCCTCTTTTAATTCCTTCTCTCCCATCACATCCTTATTAATTACCCTCTCCTCTTTCCAATTCATAACTTCCCATCACATTTATTACCTATATCTTCACATCCCCTATTCCTCCTCTTTTTACTTCCCTATCATCATTCCAACCCACTAACTCTTCATTTCCCCCGTTACTTTCCTCTACAACCGTTCCCCAACCCACCCCTCTCATTCCAAACTCCAACCATTCATCTCCCTCCTTCTCTATTAAAATCCTATTTCTTTTACTTCTTCCCCCTACTCATCTCATCATCACCTCAAACCCTCACCTCCTCCAACCTTCCTCAATGGCCAATCCGAAGCGTCCCCGCTCCTCCTCCACCTTCTTCAACCCTTTCACTCCGGTGGCTCTCCCTCACGGGTATGATCAGCGGGTCTTTACCTCCTCCCTGGCGGCCGAGGCATGGTTTCAACACTTCGTTCATCACAATGTCTTCAAGGACCGAGCAATCAATTGGAATTTCTTCCCCGGCCATGTCTCTCTATTCGACGAGCCCGGACTCTCCTGCCTCCTTCGGCGTCAGATTCCCATATACTCCGTCGCCGTCCGTCTCTTCTACTGTAACTTGGTTCCGGACGACGAGCACAACGCCGTTCAGTCGATGGTCAACGATCGCCACTTCTGTCTCACTTCTCGGGACATCGGCAACATCCTCGGCATCCCGGACAAGGGCGACGCCTTACCGTCCTTGGCTGCTCTTCATTCTTCGGCGGCGTCTCCCTTCGATGAGTTCTGCCACATCATCTGCAAGGGCTCCAACCCTTCTGCTATCCCGACCCTCTCCGTACAGTTGGAGCCGTTTTACTACGAGCTCTATAGGATTGTGTGCCACACACTCTTTCCTAAGGGCGGGAACTACGACGCCATTACCGGCGACGTCCTGGTGTGCATGTACTACCTGTATGCAAGGAAGTCCTCCTTCTCCAAGACTCTCCTTCATCTCTTCAAACGTGTCATGCCAGCGGGAAAGCAGAACCTTTACTATGGCTCCTTCATCACTCTTCTTCTGGAAGCTAAGCAAGTCGATCTCTCCCTCTGCTCCTTGGACGGCGTCCCTTCCTATCTCGCTGTTTCCCGCTCCGCAAGTGGTCCCTCTACTTCGCGTGCCTCTTCTTCCCAAGAGCCACCAGCTTCCACTCCCGCTGCTCCCGCATCTACTCCTCCTGCCTCCGGCCGCTACATGTCGCTGACTCAGCAGCACTTCGACATGCGCATGGCGCTGGCAGAGGAACAGATGAGGGCTCATACTCGTGGCCTTGGCAATCTGATTCAGTCCCGCTTTCATGACCAAGCATATTTTATTCAGCGCACTATTCAGGACCGGGACATGTTTCTAGATCTGAATCTCCAAGATCCTATGTACCAGGCTCCGCGCTTTTCTGATCCCAATGCCTATGGGTTCATGTACCCGGACGGTATTGATCCTTACGGCGCCTTTCAACAAGCTCAGGATGGTGGGGACGATCCGGCGGATGATTAGGGGTGGCTTCCTTTTGGATGATGGTCTCGAATAATGCGTGTTTTAGTTATGTGTGTTTGTTTTTATATTTTGTCTTTTGCGGTCCTTCGGAGACCTATGTGTGGTTTGCTTTAGTACTTTGCAGTCCTGCGGATTTGTGTCTGTCTCTTGTTACCAAACTCTCTTCTGGAAGAGTCTTTTATAGTGTCTCTTGTAGTCTGACTATCTTGCATGTATTCATCTTTCTCTTCCATATATAAATACATGCTTTTTATTCTATGCTTTTGTCTTTATTATTGCTATTTTTTAATTCTGTCCTTTTTTTTTCCATCTTTGACTAAGTGACAAAGGGGGAGAAAACGTGTTGAGGGGGAGTTGTCTACCTACGGGGGAGTTACTCCCTGAAGATGCTATCTCTCTATTTTGTCAATTATCAAAATGGGGGAGATTGTTGGCACATTTTATTTTGATTATTAACAGCATCTTCGTAGTTTAGTTTTCTGTGTCTTCAGATTCTTATCTTCTCAGAAGCTCTACTACTAAAGTCTTTCCGTTCAAGTACAACGTTCCTTTGCATCGAAGACTGAAGCAGTTTCCAGGCGCTCCTTGCATAAGACGGCTTCCTTCTGCTTAGAGTCTTCGTGTCTGTACAAAGTCTAGGTATATCTGTAAACACCTAAGGACGGATGACAAGTAAAAGAACAAGTCAAAAATTAATTACATACAGAGCGGCATACCGGCGACATGCTTCGGCATACCGGCGGTATACCGTTTTTATCGTCCACAAAGTTGTTGTGACAATTTGTCGGCATACCGACGGCATGCTTCGGCATACCGGCAGTATACCGTCTTTATCGACCCAAAAGTTACTGTGACAAATTGTCGGCATACAGACGGTATGCTCCGGCATACCGACGGTATACCGTTTTGTGGACCACAAAACATTTTGTGATAAAACGTCGACATACCGACGGTATGCTCCGACATACTGGCGGTATACCGTTTTGTTTACCTGAAAACGTTCTGTGATAAAGCGTCGGTATACCGACGGTATGCCTCGGCATACCGACGGTATACCAGTTTATAAATATTTGATTTTTGAATTACTCTGACTAGCATTAATGGCCGCATTTAATGCTCTCAAACGGTCATTAATATGACCGTTACTATTTGGTCGGTATACCGACGGTATGCCGCTGCATACCGACGGTATGCCGATCTGTCTGTATCCAGAGCATTAAATGCCACCCACTCTTGGTTTCTCTGTAAATGAAAGCTCTCTCTCTCTTGAGGCTTTCACCAACTCTTGCCATAAATTTTCCAAGCAACCAAGAGCTACACCATTAATACTCTACCAAGCTTTTAATTGTCATCCTCTCCCAAAGTGCTAGAGTATTTAAGAGTTGTAATTTTCGATCTTCACGTGTTAGAAGATCAACAAGTTCTCTTCTCATTTATTTTGAAGTTGGCGAGCCTTCGTAAGAAAACTCGTGTGTTGAAGTTGGCGAGTCTTCAGATCCAAACTCGTGTTGAAGTTGGCGAGTTCTTCGGATCCAAACTCGTGTGTACTATTTGATTAAATAGTGGATTTAAGCCGGAGAGAGTTTCGGAACTGGATTGCCTCAAGCGAGGATACCAGGATATATCTTGTGTTTGATCTTCTCACTCTTTACTTTTATTTGTCATATATTGCTTCTGTTGCACTAGTTATTTTTTATTTCCCTATTCACACCCCCTCTAGGGTTCTACAGACACAACTCAAATACGTATATGTTGTTGAAGTTTTGGGTTTATGTCTATCTATATCAACACTAACATATTATCCACATGGATACAAATACGAAAAATGACCAATATGTATCATGATGTGCACCCCATACTATTTGAATAGACTCGAGGAAAATAATACGAGATTATAAACACTAGGCTATCAAGCAGAGTACAAATAACAGATAAAAATGCGTAATCATGGAAGATGCCTGAATTTGAAATAATAAGTACCATCAATCTAATAGAAGAGGACTTGCACAACAAACAACCCCTCAGATGGATGTAGCAAGATACATAATATACAAGGCTAAATGCACATAATGTAACATGCAAAGAAACATGTAACATGGTATGACAAAAACAGCAAAAGACCGCTACAACGCCAACTATACTAACTACGTATAAGAGAACAATAATGCACACGTGAACTATTGGTAAATAGGATACAACTATCACATATCATATTGAAACAAACGCTAAAGATTAGACCTACAGACCCAGGGGATACTAGGTGAACAAATAACCCTGTCATTGGAGGACACCAGGTTACAAAAGGTAAATACAAGAGTAATATTTCACACATTTATAATCATTCTCCCACTACATGGTTCTATCGAAGACTCTTCAATACTATGGATCGAAGACTCGTACTATAACAAGTAACTCAATAACTCTCTGGGACACTACTATCGTGTATATGCAATGAGTCCATGTATGTAGTAAAATATGTGTCTGATGATCATGTGTAGTCACATGGCTATGAATAGATAACCAAATCTATAGTTATAAACTACAATATGAAAGTAAATACTAACATGAATGATACTACTAACCAGAAGCATGCATAGATAGAAAATTTTGTAACCATGCCAATATTACATATCAAAAATAAATAATGCTACTATACAAATGTACATTTTTGGCTAGGTATACTTGTCTGGTCATGTTTATGCGTTCGATGGAAGAATATTATATAACAATAGTCTTGAAAAGCATATGGAACCTAACAAATATCCATAATTCAAATAACTCTAATTTTTAATATATAGAATAATATATCTAAATAATATAATAGGATTATTTATATTAAGCTTATTTATTTTTCATTTTTTTAGATGCCTGATGATACGGACGAGACTTTGTGCACGCTGCATTGATACCTATTGGACCCACTGCCCTCAATTCCCATTATTTTTTATAAATTGAAGGAATAATACTCCCCATGGCTCGATCCACAGATCTTCTACCATCCAACCAAGCTTTTATGCCTCTCCTCGGTAACCACAAGGGTCACTCGAGTTTGGCTTAAAGCTTATTAATAATAACAACAACAGTTGAATGGCAATTGTGGGATGCATAAGCTTCCTTTTTTTACTTCTAAAATAATAGTAGAAGTACAGTGTACTTTCATCCACGTAAGAAGGGAATTTTCTACCATAGTTCTTTATCTTCTTCTTGAATTCCTTGGAAAGTTCGACCTGGGTGTCCTGGTCTAGTAGTAAAATTGGTGCGATTCGACGCTGCTTTGATGGAGGTTTTGTCGTTGATACGAAGGTGCAAAGCTCTCCTGAGCAACACAAGGAGCTCCCTTGTCATTAGCGAAGTCATCGACAACGAGTTTGAGAAAGTGGTCAATAGGTGTCCTCATATGGATAAGGCGACTGTATAAGGGTTTTCGGGAGGTAGCAATGAATTTGGAACGACTAGGTGCAATCGATGCTCAATAACATCGATAGTGATGATGATGACATGCATAGCATGGCAAAAAGGGACGTGTTCAAATTAGGTGTGCAACTCGACTGACAGTCGAGGTAACACTACACCAAAATAGCTAATTAGGAACACTAGACATATTTCAATCTGGAACGCTTATTTAGCGTGCCTAGATTTTGGAACGGAATAAAACTGTGCCTAAACAAAAAAAACGTTCCAAATATTATATGTTTACTTTAATAAAAAATATTTATTTTGGAACACACATAAACTGTCACAAAACTGTTCCAATTGATAAAATTTAGTTAACGTGAACTCACGTGACCTTCAGAAAGCATCAAACCCTTTTTCTCCAATCTGGCACATTAAAACCTTCCTCTCTTTTTTTGCAAGCTAGCAATTCCCTCTTCCTCTCCCTCTCCCTCTTCCTACTTCTCTGGCGGGAATTGAAAACCATGCCGAAAATTATTGCTTCTCTGGACGTCGTCCTCTTCAATCCATCCTCGGTCTCGGGGTTAAATCATCGTCGGTCGTACTCTTCTTTCCCTCCTCGGCCGTTGTATCTCATCATCCGTTTCTTTCCTTGTCGTTTGGTCTGAATCATCGTCATCCAAATCATCGGCAACATCACGGCTGTTGGGTACTCTCTCCGTCCTCATATTGCCGTCCTCGTACTCTAAGGTATTTGTATGCTCTTATTATTTTGAAACCCTAAAAAATGAAGTATTTTGAAATAACATTGAACACTAGTGGAGATGCAGAAACATAAATAGAAACTTTTATTCTCTCTGAAATGATATCCTCAGAATTAAGCACTTTGGAAATCTTACAATATCATTGTTTTAAGGAATCATGGAAATGTCATTTTGAGGAACAACTTGTTCTGAAACTTAAATATTGGGAAACAGTTGGACTTGGAAGAAAGGACAGCAGCCAAGCATTTTTGGAAAACAATTATATCTATTATCAGGAAATAATTGGAAAATTCATTTTAAGGTACACATTATTTTGAAAGTTTAAATTGGAAAGATGGTTGGATTTGGAAAAAAAGAGTGAGAGGAATGTTATTATTATTATTATATTGGGAAAACAATATTAAATCTATTATCAGGGAAGAATGGGAAATTTGGCATCTTTGAAGATTGATGATCAGTATTAGGATTTCCTTGGGTCCGGGACTAAGTGGCTCTTAGTAAACATGCATATATTTATATATATGTACATATATATATGAAATTTTATGTTATTCTCCTTTAGATGCAATCACAAAGTCGCCTCAACTATATATCTTACAAAAAATTATATTAAGAAATGGGCATATAAAATTAGGAAAATAAATGAAGCTTGTCTTCACTAGGAGGTGCATTCTTTGCTCTCAGCATTGAACACTGCTGGAGGTGCAGACGATGACACCTTTTTTAAGGCAACCATGACTACTTTGGGGAAACCTTTGTAAGGAATGCTTATTCTGTATTCATCAGTGACACAAATGGTTAAGATATTCATGATACAAAATAATAGCTAAAAAGGAATAAGGGGGCTACTAATTGGTAGAGGTGCCCCAGATATATATTTGGTATGGTCATGGTCCACTATCAAAACTCCTTGGCTCAATCCCTGCATTAATGATTGATGACTTGGTAACTTCCTTTGTGGTAGGGTAAAGGTTAAGGACGTTTAGATATGAGAGATTGGTGACTTATCCTCTAGGCGGATATGATTGTAGACTCTCTATTATATACCATTGCAACCTTGATAATGAGAATTTGTAGCTTTCTTTGAAGCACATGTACGGGTACAAGTACCGGGTTACCCGATACTTATCCTTATCGGTATTTTTGAACTGGAGTTTCTGAGTTCTTGATTCAGAAAGCCAAATAATAGTTACTTTTTTTAGGATAGCTAGACAAGTGAAACATTTTGGCACAGTGTTATGTTTTATGGTTAGTTTTGAATGGAATAATTTCAACAGCTGAAACTTCACTTGCGCGTGTTATATTTTTTTTATTTACTTCTTTTAGACGAAGTACACTGCAAAAGATAATTTTGGATGGAATAATTTTAAGATATGGATCTCATGATTTTCTAAATATACATCAACAAATGGTACCGGTTACAATGTATTAATATTATTGATGCAACGTAGTATGTCGATCTTCAACAAGAACGATTCTTGTATTGACATTGATTCCTTGTACATATTTCCTTTTCTTTTAACTTCTTCTTCGATGAATTGACAAGGAAAGAAAGCCCCATATGTTGGTATTGGTCCGTATCTGCCTGTATCAGTAGGGTCAGTAATGGATTAGGACATGTGAAAATGATATGATGTGGCCACAACCAATACTACTAACCTTGATATAGATACATTCATCTATATTTGTAAATGCATGGAATTACCTTTCAGATGGTTTGGTATATGTTACCACATATCACATAATTTAGTCCCAAATTACAACATCATATGTACTATGTAGTTCGAAGTAGCTATAGTCAATTTATTACATTACACTTGAGAGAGGGTTTATAATTTTTCATATGGAGATCTAAATTATTTCATATTCTTTTTTGTTCTTAAGCATTTCATTTTTGCCTTCTCCCTGTTTAGTGTGTCTCCATCTGTGTGGGTATGTATGCTTGCATGTCTGCAGGAAGGATCATCTCTGTCTAGCAATAACCAGCAAACCGAACTGTTATGTGTGTATGCGGGCTAGAAACCCACTTTAGTTGTCTAGTCTAGATCCTAAAGATGAAGGAGCTAAGAATTTCTTGCATATATAAAGGATGAGATGTATCTTCTATTTGCCCAAGTTGTTAATCTTTTTCTTAGTTGCCATTGCATTTGGTATCACAAGTGGCAAACTGTCTGTCATTTGACAAGTCTTTTATTTTTGCTTGATTTCTACTTATATTCTACTATTATTTGATTGATCAAGCGAATCGATATTGGCATGTTTGTCATGCATAGTTAAATATTAGAACTATGATGACAAAAGGACAGTATGTAGTAAATGTATCCATATATCGCTGTATTTTTATTTTGTTTTTGGTAAGTTTAGCATATCAAGCACAAATTTATGTAGTCTGATATTTGTCTATGTGTAACCTCAGTGTTGAACAAATGATAATATTTGAGAATAATATATGAAGTACTTCCTTATCTTATTAGGAAAACAAGCTTGAAAGAATCAAAGTTATCATGTTTGTATTTTTTACCTTCTGCGAGTTGTAAAATTACCAGTCCCTTGATCAAGTAAGCATGATTATAATTGTTTTTGCTTTTAGTTAGGAGATAAAAGAATATCCAAATGGTTAGGTGGTTATTCAAATTGATTTCTTTTCCCAAAACAGTGTTAGCGGGTGATTTATATCTCGCTCGCTCTTTTGACATGGAATGTTAATGTGTTTGTTTGTAGCACCTAAAAATTATGTGAATGGTGTTGATAATAACATCATAATATTCTGCTCACTATGTAGGAGAGATCTTATTATCATTTAGGTCATTTATTTTTAAACTTCTCCAGATTTTTGTTTTCTACTCTTTTAAGGACGGTCTAATACCTGATGTTTATACAGCTGAGAAATCTCTTGTGGGCAACATCAAAGCATGATGTCTACATGATGCAGAACTACTCCATCATGCACTGGTCATCGCTACGGCAAAGAGACACAGAAGTGCTAAATGTGTGTGGAAAAATTGTACCCATTCAGGTTCTTCCTTTTCCTTTCAGGTGTCAAACATTTGTTGATATTTATCCTTGATATTTTAACATAGCCTTGTTTATTATATAGAAACGCTTAGCTCAACCACTGTTGAGGGTGCAAATCAGCACAATATATTTTAGAGAACTTTATGGTGGCTGGTGGTTTCCAAGGAGAGCTTGTCTGCAAGGTTAAACGATTAACACTGATAAATCCCGTCCCCTTATTTATGTAGACACATAAGATTGCATTCTTAAAGTCTGTTAGCGCTTTTGACAGTATCTGAATCAACCTGGAGTTACCTTCTGCACAAAAGTAACAAATGATGATAATGCCATCACCAATGCAGTATCTGAATCAACCTGGAGTTATCTTAAAGCCATGGACTTCATGATAGGCTGGTAAGTGCTCGACAATCGATCTTCACAAGTTTTTGGAACCCTTTCCACTCCTCTTAATCTTGTTCTTCTTTAGGATACTGGATCCGCTGTTCTTCGGAGACTATCGTGAGGTTATGAAGAAGATTGTAGGCCCAGGCTACCGTCTTTTACTGAATCCATTCACGACTCAAAATTTTTTGTGATCGATTAAATATCCTAGCATTTCTTTAACATTTTGATACTCAATATCATCATATACTTGATGTTTTTTGTAGTTGGATCCAAAGCTTGAATTCAATTGTGAAGTTTATCCTCTGGGACTACTTCCAAATGATGGGGTGGTGGTTGGAGTTTCTCAAAGAACGTCATTTTCAGCATGTACTGAATTTCAAAATTCAGTACATGTGGTGGGGGCAGTATGGCCATCTTAGATTCTCTGGAATTAGTTTGTCCTTGGCTTCTAATGTGCAGAGAATTGATAATTCTAATCCTAGTAAATAGGTAAATTCTAAATTAGATGGCAGCAGGATAGTTTGGGATTTTGAAAGAATAGCACTCTCTCAATTTACCTATCTGGTTGGAAGCTTATTTTTGCATTTTATGGAACATCCTTTGATGCATTTCAATCATCTAGAGCAATATCCTTATCTTATTGACCCAACGTCAGCTGCTGCTTCTGTTGGTGGTGTGCAAACAAGAAACTATGTTCTGACTTCATTATACTCTATGGTCTTTTTTTAAATTTTATTTTTGTGTAGAAGATGTTAATGCAATGCTTCTTTCTTTGTCAACAGGTATTCCTCGCTTTGGTCATCTTAATGGAGATATTTACGTCTGCAATCAGCATGTAAGTGGAGATAGCATCTGCATGGTTGGTGGGATGGCTATTGTCTATGCACTTGTTGAGGCAGCTGAAACTTGGGACGTGATGCACATGGCACTGGAGTTACTCACATGCTCACTTGATCAGAGTCCTCAGAATATTCAAATGCGGATATGGTTGAGCATGTTCTATTAGACTGGACTTTGTGGGCTACAGCTCATGTTCCAATTCAAATTGCACTTCTTGGATTTCTTGAAAGGATGGTTGTGTTGAAGGTTGTGATATTATGTTGGTCTCTGGGTGTTTGTCGTAATCTTGGTTATAAGGTTGTGTTTAGTTGTTAGATCTAATATTACTTAAAATTAATAACAATACTTATTTGGATTACTGGTCCATGTTGCATGCCAGTTGGATTATTTTTCTGTGCACAAATATGTTTAACTCTTTTAGTATTGATGATGCTAATTGTTGATGTTGTTCTTATGAATTGGCAATTTCTTTGTTGGCATGAAAATTGGGAGTGCATGATGTGTTTTTTATGGGAACCTATGCTATTGAGTGTGCCTTGAGCTTTAAAAACAAAAACATGAGTCTTCCCTAGCCTAAAAATTGAAACTTTTGAACGCTTTGATGGTGTTCGAAAACTAGAACACGTTTTAGTCGTTAATTGATTCAAAAGATTAGTCTAAAATGTTGGTAGGAACGCATTTATGGTGTTCCAAACCTGGAACACCTTTTAGCCACAAATAACATCTGAAACACTTTGTTAGGCACATTTTACTAGTGTTCCAAATTTGGAACGCATTTAAACCATTCTAAAATACATTTTTTGGAACGTTTTATTTCCGTTACAAGCAATTTGGCAGCCCAAAAATAGGCACGCATTATAGGAGTTCCGAATAATATTTGGAACGGAATATCTCCATTCCAAAATGGCTGTTTTGGTGTAGTAAAAAAGGAATTTTTTTGAGATTGTTCTGTATTGGTTGGCAATTAGCTCGATGAGATTGGTTTCGAAATGTCAGGGCTCAGTTGGGTATATGAAAGAGTCGAGATAGTTGGGAGTTAGAGTTAGACAGAGAAAAAAGGATTTTTTGAGTGGTAGGGAGGGGGAGAGAGTAGGGCAGAGTGCTTTAGACCATCTATATACATATGGATAAGGTAGCTAGCACATGACGTTCATTTATATGCTATATGTCACACCACGCTTCTGAACAATCGGGTACGAGTACGTGGGTACGTTTAGCCAACGTCGCGATATCGATGATAGTATGCTATCTAAACCTTAAAGTATTCATCTCAATAATACAAATATATAGATATGATAAGAAGTAAACAATCGACTTGGATTCGGTTGGGTGGGTGGTACCAACTAAATCGAGTTCTAACTCCCATTTGTTTCTTATTGAATTAACCGAATGTTTGGAATCCATATTATGCAAGGAGACAATGCTTTTGCTAATTCGAATTGAAGTCTACTCAATCAAATAATAGTAATAAGACAAGAAAAGGAAGAATATAACCCTTAATACAATCTCCACAACAACCGAATCCACAAGTTTAAATCTATAATTATTCTTACAAGCTAATAAAGTTTTCTGAAGACAAATTTGGTCAAATGACTAATGAAAACTAAAGCTAAGTTATGAATCTAAGATATGGATAAAACTAAAGCCTAGATCCTACCAAGGATCTCCTCCTAGTTCATAGGTGCATCGAGATCTAACTCACCTATCACATCATACTTTGGTCCATAGTAGGTGGAATAGATACCATCCACATTGCCTAATATGTCAACATATCTAGTTAGGAAAAAAGCAAGGTATAAGTATACAATAATGTTGTATTATATAAAATAATATAGAAGGATAAATACAATATGGTTATACAACACAACAAGAGAAATAGAAATAGTAACTAAGGCATGCTACAAGAGTAATCATGTGACCACTACAATCAAATACAATAAGACAAACATCTAACTAAATAAAATGCCATTTTCGGTATGTGGTCGGCTAAGGCTATACAACACATCGATAAGGTACCTATCCACAATAAGGTATGGCTGGTTTATACGTGAAATATATGACAACTATCAACAATAAGTAATATATCAATAAAGGTATTGACAAATACCTACTTAGTATTTCCCCTTCCAATAGCTCACAAGTAAATATTAATATCGATGACAATTTGAAACATGCTATCCTCTCTCGTGTCATGATCATGTCACAATAGGACAACTAACTATTAAAAAATAAAGATATTATTTGTAATGTATTGAGAACATAAAGTATAGTGTACATGTCTGGAAATTGGTTGATGTTGATGTATCGATAATAAATGTGCTGATACGAGTAGCTAACTAACCATAAATAAGTCATATGCCAAAATAGATGTCACCATTGAGTCCTGAAGATGTCAATTATATCGAATGCATATAAGATAGCCTATAGTTTTGACGAAGTTGAGAAATTCTGTTTCCGGATCGAGCGTTGTCCAAAATCGGCCCACAATTCCAAATGTGGAACCAAGTTAGCCAAAAGCCAAAATCGACTTATAATATATAAAAATATAGTCAAACGATGCCAAAGGTCTAATAGTGAAGTTGGATTCAAAATTCGAAAGTCAAGATTCCGATATACCATTTTAGAATTTAATAATATTAAATTTAAAGTATAGCGAATAACCAATTTTGGGCGTGAAAACGATCTATCAAAGGACATAATTAGTTGTTCAAAATTTAGATGAGAGAAGTTGGTTATACGTACCTTGTATAGGATGTGAAAAAATAACGAGTCGACCCATTGGTTAGGTTGGCTATGATTACGAGACAAATTTACTATAATAATCACTGAAATGCTCTTACAAAAATACTAGTTGAACAGGTATCTTGGGGTTCAATTTCAAATACTCAAAACCTCAAAGATTTTGACTAAAAATTTGAAGAGAGGGAGAGGAATATGTCAATAGTACACTAAAAGTGTTAGTCTACAACTGATGCCAAAACTTTAAATTCAGCCACAAAATTAACCCAAAAATTATGTTTTCTTAAGCATAGTTATACAATTTAACAGAGCGAGTTTTGAAGATCGAATTGAACTAATAAATTTTCAAATTAGAGATAAAAAATTGTAGGAATGTATATCAACTTATTGACTATCCCATTGATCAAGTGGATCGGGATATGTCCAGCACTGTACGAGAAATTGATTTAAAAAATGACTTCTCACTATACAGTTTCTGGAAGCAGAATTATGGTGATAATGAGTGCACTTTGATCCCAAATTTAATTAAGCAATCCTTAGTGATTCTGAACAATATTTGACATGCTAAAAGATGGCCATAATAGCTATCTATAAGTTTTAATATATTAGAATTGATGGAACGATGAGGGAGATAAAGTCTCCAAAATTGCTTAGATTTAGCCTTTTGTTGTTATTTTAGAATTAATCAATTGATCGCCCAACTTTGGTCAATTAATAAATCTATCACCCAAATTCATAAACTATTGATATTTGATATAAGAAAAGTGGAACATACCCTTTTAAAGAAAAACCATTTGAATGGTAGATCAATGATCAAGGAGAGAGTTATTCTCCTACAATGCAGGAAAGTATAATATAGTACGCTTTGCTCGTCATGATGAAAATTATAAGAGAACGTAAGAATTGGATAGATCACTCCCTAGAGGTCAAAGGACATGATTCAAAACGACTCTTGGTTGCCCGACGAACTCAAAGGAGTTCTCTGGGAGGAGCTCGGAGCTTTCTGTTATGTCCTAAAACTAGAATATGTACTAGCAAGTAGGGATGGACCAGGCTAGCTATGTATACCAAAGTACTCAAATATCCTGAAATACGGTCAAAGCTGTAGATGTAGGGGTCACTACTACAAGCCAACAATCAATCCTAGATCAAGGAAATACTAAATATCTCAATCATAGGAAGTAAATAAAGTAGAAGAGTATGATCATCAGACATATAAGACAGTCCCAAACTATAATATATAGATGATCATGAAGCTAGTAATACAAAATAAAGGACTAGCAAAAGTGTAAATCAGCTCTAGCTGCAGTCCAAAATATACAAATTATGTCTAAGCCCATAGGCCAAATGTCAAGTACAAAACACGAGCTAGACAGGTGCTCGATGGCTAAACGTCATGAAATACTATATAGATGAGAGTGGGTAAGAGAAAGAACACTTACTCAAGAACCCTAGTGCTCCGGGTGGTCACCATCGAGTGGAAGGCCCGATAGATCCTCAGGTCCCTCTACCAAATTTGGCCAAACAAAACTAATGGGGTCAAACCTCCAAAAAGCAGGTACCACAAAGAAAGCCAAACTATAAACTAAAATCAGCATGCAAATCATAACTACACTAAAGTAAAACAGTAAAAGCAAGCATGGATAATGTAAAGGTACCATAAGAATATATAAAAAAAACCCAGAAACATGTAGAAAAGCCGGGCATATGAGCATGTAAGTGAAACCAAGCATGTGATCATGTAAGGTGAAGCCGAGCAAGTAAACATGTAAGTGTAGTCGAGCATGTATGACAAGTAGTAAATCCAGGCATGTAAATATGTAGTAAAGCCGGGCATGTGTAAACACCCTAAATTTCTAATACGATTTTTTTTATTTGGTATTTATTTTGTACTTCGTATCTGCAAGTCACATACGAGTTCGCATTGTTGTATTTTTATAGCGTGAGAAAAACTTCGTTTCGTATTGCTCGACGAGTGCGAATATGTGTTGAGGTACATATTTTAGAAAAACATTTTTATTTATAAGTTTTATTTTATATAGGAAAGTACATGTTCAAATAAATGTGATAAATATTTTATTTTGTATAAAAGAGTTATTTTGTTCGTCGTTTAAAAATAAGTAGTGATTGTGGTTTATATTAAATGTATTCCAAATATTTTATGAAATTGGAAATTTGTTTATTAATATTTTTTTTATTTAAGTAATTATCTGGATTTTTGAAATTAATGTTATCTTTTAATATTTAAGAAGAAGATATTTAAAATTTTGTTTTAATTAATATTTGAATTATTTTGATAATTTAAATTTGGAAAAGATTTTATTTTAAATGGACATTAAATTAAAGGAAGCTATCTAGATTGATTTAATTTTGATTGCTTAAATTCTAAATTGTTTTAAATAAAAAGATGGAATTATCCATCGGGGTTTAAACCATTGCAAGTCCTCATCTAACTGGAAATTTCCACCTCC
This sequence comes from Iris pallida, assembly GCA_029216955.1. Lineage (NCBI taxonomy): Eukaryota > Viridiplantae > Streptophyta > Magnoliopsida > Asparagales > Iridaceae > Iris > Iris pallida. The sequence continues at coordinate 6,749,207 of JANAVB010013597.1, read as the reverse complement.
TATATAAGGAGAGGTACTCATCCATAAATTCTCTATCAAATCCGTGCATCGTGTCGGTGTCGCCATTCTCCATCCACTATATTTTATTTTTACAAATACATTTTTCCCGTCCGACAAACCGGACGTCCACCTCGTGTCGAGACACAACCCCGGCACGACACATCCAACCCGACGATCCTATCCCTAATCCGACCAACCAACGTCGGCTGTTCCGTCCCACGAATTCGACCGACCATCCTCCGCCAAGTTAGGCCGGTGGTTACCTGCAGCTTTCCCATCTCCTCCTCTCCGAAAAATCCCAAAATCATCTCCACCGCCACCAATCCTTCCCGACACCCGTCGACCACCTTGGTCGATGTCACCCTCATTTCTCGTATTTCTCGTATTTCGTATTTATACTCATATCTGGATTTTGGCATGTATTTTTATTTTTCTCAACTTGTGGAATTTCGATATTTCTCGTATTTTGGATTTTGACATGGCTCGGTTTTAATCGGTTTAGTTTGGTTTGGTTTGGTTTAATGTATTGGAACACCTTAGCCTATGCTCCACCCTCAACACACCACATCCCACCCTCTTTAAAACTCTACCAACCTTTTTTCTATCCTCATAAACCTTCATTAATTTCTTCTTCTCCTTCCTCTACACAACACTCTTCTCCTTCCTCTACACAACACCCACCCCCTAGGCAAGTGCACCTTACCACTACATGAGAACCCTCTTTTATTTGTTCATTTGCTAGATTAGGACATGGTGATCAACATTAGAACTTGGTATTTTGTGATTTGGAGTCTCCATTGTTCTAGATCTAAGTTTTTCCTATTTTTGGTTTTGCATAGTTTTGATCTATTTAGGTTGGATTTTTATGGGTTTTGATGTTTCCATGTGGAAGAGAGTTCAATTCCACCCTGGTTGGAGCTTTGGAAATCCGGATTTGGAGTTCGGATGGCCAAGTTGTGATGCTTTGAAGTTTTGGGAGCCATGGAAGCTTCTTCTCAGCCATGGAGAAGAAGACCCTTTCCCCTGCGTGCGTGTTTTTACGCGTACGCATCTCTCCTGCGTGCGTGCTTTTGTGCGTACGCAGCCCCTCTGCGTGTGTGTTTTTACTCGTACGCAGCTCTCCTGCGTGCGTGACTTTTCTCGTACGCAGCTCTCCTGAGTGCGTGACTTTTCTCGTACGCAGCTCTCCTACGTACGTGACTTTTCTCGTACGCAGCTCTCCTGCGTGCGTGACTTTTCTCGTACGTAGCTCTCCTGCGTGCATGACTTTTCTCGTACGCAGCTCTCCTGCGTGCGTGACTTTTCTCGTACGCAGCTCTCCTGCGTGCGTGACTTTTCTCGTGCGCAGCTCTCCTGCGTGCGTGACTTTTCTCGTACGCAGCTCTCCTACGTGCGTGACTTTTCTCGTACGCAGCTCTCCTGCGTGCGTGACTTTTCGCGTATGCCGCTCTCCTGCGTGCGTGACTTTTCGCGTACGCAGCTCTCCTGCGTGCGTGCTTTCGTGCGTACGCTGTGCGTGCCCTTGTGCGCACGCTGCACCCTGAACCCCCTTGCTTAACCCATTGGCTCTTGGAGTTTTGGTCTTATTTCTTTAAGCTTGGCTCTTCTATAGCCCTGTATATTGATATTTTATTAGATATTTTATGCCCATTTTATATCCTTACGCCTTTTGTCATGAACTTGATTTTACTTAATATGTTTGGAATGACTATTGTACATGGCATGGTATGACAAGGAACTAGCATAACACGACAGTGACCCGTAGTGGTGCACTCCTGACATGACCAACCTGACATGATAGTGGCCCGTCGTGGCGCACTCCTGACAAGTACCCTGACATGATTTATCTTAACGCTGTTGAGACGGCTACTTAACTTGACTTGCCTTGACACCGTGGGTGGTTCTTCCTTGCTTGCTTGTTAAATCCACTTGTCTGTCTTGCATCATGTCTAGGATGGGACTCCTGAGTACCACGGTCAGGAGCACCTACTAAAATGGATTAAGGTTAATAACTAGAATAACACAGTAGTCATGAAGAGATGACACAGCTACAGGCAATCCCGTTACCTGGGCGCTCTTGGGATCTGTAGCCTGCCGTCGAGTAGGGCACATTTCCAGCACACCGTCGCGTGTTGCACCCTCTAAGTCACCTAAGGGTACATTTGTCTCCCGGGCGATGTACCCACCTGAATTCAACCCCTAATTTTTGACCTGGGTAACCTGGATGGTCTGCAGGGCTTGTGGCTGTGAAACAATCTCACTGCATCTTGTTAGTAATTAGGACTGTGATAACCCTAGTTAGTTAAAGTAGTAAGCCGTAGTATCTGCTTGGCCGTGATTGATTAAATGAGGTATAACCAGTCTAGCCATGTCTTGATTCAGTACCAGATTGCTCCATGTCTTGATTTCTTGCATTATTATCTTGCCGATAAATGGTGGGAAACCAAGTTCTGTTCAGAAAAAGGGTTACAACCCCGGTCCTCGTTTGGTTTACGGGTTGTAACCTGGCTATCGGAATAGTTCCATAGTTATCTCGTCGTATATCATCCTGCCATGTTTTTCGTAATTTCTAGTTTTAATATTAGAATTTTCTTGTGCTAATTGCTGGCTTTTGTTCTTATTTCGTGGCCCCCTTGTGGCACTTGCTCTTTCTGGGGTTGACCCAGCTGGTTTTGTGTGGCCAGATTTCGGAGCAGCTCCCGAGGATCTACCAAGTTTCCAGCCCAATGGTGGCGACTAGAAGGAACCCGGGCTACGAGTGGGTTTTCTATTTTGTTTCGCTCACTCTATTGTAAAGTTACTCTTTTGAGGCGTTTAGCCGACGAGCACATGTTAGCTCGATGCACTTTTACTTACTGTCTGCCTACGGGCTGTAACATGATTAACAAATCCTAGGGTTGATCATGTATGACTTAACTCTTGCTAGTCCTAACATTTTGTACGACTAGCTTCATGATCAGCTGAATATATAATATTTGGGATGCCTTATTATTGTATATTTAATGATCATACATCTTGTGACCTTACTTACTTGCTTGTGATTGAGACATTAGGCTTGTTCATGACCATAAGAGACTGTTGGCTTATAGTAAATCCTCATATTTCTAGACAGCCGTGGCCGTATATCGAGGTGGTTTCCATTTTAATATACGTAGCTGGCTATGTCTGCCCCCGCTCTCCAGTATTCTGGTTTTGGGGCGTGACAGCCGACCCCCACCATCCCAGTACCATACAACACCACCACCAACACCATTCCCCTTCACCGCAACCACCGTCGTCGCCATCCCCTCCAGAGCCGACCCGTCGCCGAGCCATCACGGCCACCTCCCGACAAACCCCAGTAAAACTACCGCCAACCAAATAATCACCATCACCACCACTAAAATCTGTAGCACCCATAACCCATCTGCCGACACCATCGTCGGCGACCCATCAAAAACCTATCATCAAAACCGCCACACCCAGAGAAAAGAACAGGAAGGAAAAATAAGCAAACCACTCTTACCTCCTCCGTCGCCTTCACGAGTCTCCGGCCAGCCGCTCGAGACCGGATCGGCGCTCACCGACGAAGCCGCGCTTCCGCCTACGCGTGCGCACCCTTTCGAGGCGCTGGTAGCCGCCGTGCCACCGGGAGCCTTCATGACCCCGCCTTCATCAAACTCCGGCGCCTCCGAGCCTTCAGACGCGGGCGCCGCTGCACCGCCGCAGACCAGCGCCTCCGCGGCGGTCTTCCCGCTCCTCTCCGTTTCGCACCGAAGCAGCAGTGCCGGAGCCTCCCCGCTCCGGACACCGTCGTCCACACTGGGACACGCGCACCTCTACCCGGCCTCCGGTCGCCGCCCCCGTCGAACCAAAGTGAAAACCCCTCTCTAGAACTCTCACCCCCCCTCTTCAATCACTCTCTCTCTCCACTCCTTTCTTTCTCCCTTTCTTTTAAAAGACAGCAAGAGCTGTCATAATTAATATTAGTTTATTTTATTACTATTATTATTATTATTATTATTATTATTATTATTATTATTATTATTATTATTATTATTCTTTGTTGTTTTAATAATATTACTATTTATAGTATTATTTTAGAAAGCGTACAATTATTATCTAGCTAATTTCAAAAGCCTAATATATATTATTGGTGTCATATTTTAAGTAAAGCTTTTGATTAAAATATTAAAGTATTATTTTTCTAATTAAATTATTTTTGGCACTTTCAAGTATGAATTACCTAAGAGTATTTTTGATTAATAAAATATAGATTTCAAACTTAAAACCTTATTTTTGACAAACTTAGAGTTTTAGCCTAACCTTTTCCTTAGTTTTTATTTTATTTAGCAAATATATTTTTACTAGTAAAACACAAATTCTAAAAATATTATACATAAATAATTTCAAGTGATTTTGTAAAAGTATTTTACGTATTTTTACAAATAAACATGGTTTAGAGATAATATAAATATTTCTAAAAATTTGTATGTATTCATCTCCATAATTTCTTTTCGACTATCACCAATTATCCTGACTGATCCACGTTCCTATGTCTTTGCGAATTCGGACCTGTGTACATCGACCATGGCTTGTGAACTATTGGGACATGACAGAACACCGCACAATACCAGGCGTCACACCAAGCAAGATACCTTGCCATCTTTACTGCTTATATTTAGTTGCATTTTACTTCGTTTATTGTATCTATATTCCTTGTTTATTATTTTTTTTTGCTTGTGGACCTAAAGTTAAGAAACTTTCGTCAATAGAATGCATGTCATTGACTTTGTCACGATTGTATCACGAGTTGTGTGTGAGTTGTGAGTATCATGTAGTGGTCACTTGCGTGTTGGCTGATCACCCGTGCACATGCGTATAGAATAACTGTCAATAGATGCATGTTAGAAGACTTGACAGTTATTGAATATAAACAGTATTGTGGAAGCGATGCGTGTTGGTGTGTCGTGGTTATGATGTATGTATAATATCATTGGGGGGAGAGGACAGCTACTAGCGTAGGGGCTACATTTACTTTTTACACATTTATGGGTGATAATGACTCGGATAAGCGCTACTTGCTGCCCGGCCGATAGTGTCTCGGATGAGCGCTACTTGACGGCCACTCTTTATTACTTGCTTGCGTGAATCCGTTACAGCCCCTGCGTAGAACGTTGTCCTCAAAGTGCATATCACATAGATGGTTAGGGACCCCATTGTCTTATAGATTTATAGTAGTTACTTATGCAGTTATACATGGCATGTTCTTCTTGTATCTTGTTATGTCCCTCTGAGGACCTGGTGATCTCTCCAGGTGTGTGCTTTCATGGTTTACTGCAGGTGTACCTAGCCAAGATTGTGGTCTTCTCCATTCCTTCGAAGATGATCGCTCTTGGTTTGTCTTGATATTTTTATGGATTATTTTCTTGTATAGTTGGTAGTGGACTTTGTCTCCGCCTAACGATTTTACCATAAATATTCAAGTTAATTTTTATTATTATTCTTTTTATTGTGGATGAGGTTTAGTTTATCTTGGATTACTACATTATACAGCTTATGCATACATATGAGTTTCCATATATTGGAGTAGACTTCGTATGTATACAGCTGGCATGATTACGTTACTAGTCCTTATATTTTGGGACTGGAATGTTACATGTTTTTGTGGTGGCCTATGCAGGTCGAGTTTGTCACTTCGGTTATGTAATTGTACCGATGTGAGCCTGTAATATAGAATTAGTATCTAGGAATCTCATCCACAAGCTTGACATCCTTTCTTGACTTCAAATTTCGAACTCTCGTTCGGCCTCCTTGATTGCATCTTGCTTGACTCCTTCTACCATAAATTCTTAGTTTTGAGCTTAGTAAGATGACTACACTAGTATATGCTCATAAGTCAAACACATGGCTGGAAGGTTACATTGACAATTAATATGCATTGGAATTTTATTTGAGTTATATAGGCATTTATTTTTCTAGAAATATGATTTTAAAAATTTGTTAATTCCAAGTTGGGTAGTAGCACATTACCGCCTTCAAAGGATTGTCGGAATTTTATTTTGCTATTACAAGATGGTATACACAAGAGGACAGCTAAATCGAGAAAACAAATTTATGATTTATGATTTTTGGAAATTGCGAAATAGTTTATGATTTGTTGGGATATGAAACCGATTTGGAAAACATCTTTAAATTGTAACACATGATTTACGGTTAAGTTCAAGTTTGGATTGTAATATGTTAAAGTTTATCTCAAAATTTATTAAAGAGTTTTAAATTATAAGTTATGATTTCGTAAACGACTAGCGAAGGTAGAAGTTTAGTTTGAAAGAAAAAGAGAGAGCTTGATGTTTTAGATTGATTCTATAATTTACGAATTATACGTTTAGTCATTTTGAGCTTGAAGAGATAATGGTAAAAATTGTTTAAAATATTTTTGGAAGATATGAAATCGACTTTGAAGGAAAATTTTATAATTTCAAAATTTTCGCATATGATCTATAAAGTTATTTAGAATTCAAGTTTAAGGCCTTGATTATGGATATTTAAATTTAAAAAAAAAAAGAAAAAAAGAATGGTGTATTCGATTTGTGATATACAAGGATTAATTCGGGATTGATTAGAGATTTAGATTTTGATTAAACTTGACAGCCTAAGAGGATTAGAGATTTTGGTGGGAATCTTGAGAATTTTATTGAGAAACTTTTGAGGAACTTAAACTTTTCTACATTAGTTCATATATTGGTGAAGGACCAAGAAACAAGTAAGGTCATCCTAGTGAGATAGAAGTATTCCACATTAAATTGCCATACCACCTATGATTATGATATTGCATATACACAAGTATAGTTAGTCATCGACCAAACCGATGAACACATCTTTGACTTATGCGACCTCCCCTCAATTCTAGATCTTTATTCGTGACCATCTAATTGTCTGAAACTTATAAATGATTAGAATCATTCCCTTGACCATACCCTTATCTATGAGACTATTTTCTCTCTAGAAACTGTGTCTCTAACTTATCTTAACTTGATCTACGAGATTTCCTAAATTATCTTTATTTCGTGCTTAACCTTTTATTTTTGTGCATTAATTAGTACCTTATGAAAACCCACTTTCTATTTTGATCATTTGGTGTTCCCTATCATGACTTTGATATTTGGAGCACAACACTAGACTTTTCCTTCTCTCAAATTTCACATGCAAGACCTAGACAAGTCCACCTTCATGTAGACGTATCATGTCCCACTAAAACGCGTCCCCTTGTACTCTATTCTTATGGTACGACTTTCGGGTCATAAAGACTAACTATAACCCTTACCATGGTATCGATATGGTCTCAACCTCGACTCAAAATTTTGACCTAATATATTATTGTGATCTATTAAATCCCTTAAATGCTTAACCTTGCGTATTATCTTGACTGCTTAACCCTTGTCATTTATTTTCATGTTTTCTCTCAATTCACTTAGACACATAACATCTTTTCTCTCTTCAATATTGCAACCCATTACTTTTCCTTTTCGATTAAATTGCTTCGCTCATATTTTACCTTAATTCCTCTGTGGTTATGCAACCATGTCCCTCGTATGATTTCCTTGTGCGGGTATGAAATTTGTTCATGAGAATCTTGGGTTAGTAGAGGTTAGAGTGGAGAACCCCACAGCATGGATAAATAATGTAGTTGGTTAAGATAATTACGAGATTATGAGGTATAAATGGGACATAAATGAAAATGTGCGATAAATCTAAATAGATGACGTAAGGAATGATATATTATGTTTTGATAAAACACTCAAGGGTAAATAATTCTCAAATTTCAAAATTTGTTTCGAGGTAACTAAATATCACGTGAAGAATTTTCTAATTGTTGGTGGTTTAAGAAACAAATTTATATGTTAAATTTATGGATGCAAATTTTTGATAAAGACAATGTTGACGTTGCCTTCGATAACCTATAGTATTATGATGATATTTTTCAAGGATAACAAATTGTTGAAGAGAGAAACCTTTACATTTTGATGCATGGAGAATTAAGATGATTATGAATATGAAGTTAAGATGAGTTTTCTTCAAAAAGAGAAGATTGTTAAATTCAAATTTTTTAGAGAGACTAATAAATATTATAGAAAATTTTCCATTATGATGATAGAAGATTGAGTTATGAAGGTATACTGTTAGTTTTCGAGATTTATCGAACATTGCAGACGGACTTTTATTTTTGGTATCTATGGATGCATTGTACATTGACCAATAAATACAAATTTGTAGTAAGGAGATTTTAACTTCTACTTGGGCCAAAATTGTAGAAGGTTTTGGAATTTTAATTTTAGAGGAAATTATAACTTGGGAAGATCTATATAAGTGAGCTAGTATAATGGAGATTATGGAATTCAAAATTTGATACTATTTGAAATTTTATGACGAGATAGAGGAAGTTAGAGTACATTTATAATCATAATTGTTTTGTTAAATTTTGAAGGAGACATGGAACGAAAGTAATTTTTTGAAAGAACGATTGATGATAAGAGAGATTACATGTATATTGATGATATCAAAGGATTAAGGAGTTATTACCTACTTAGGAGGTTGCCCCTTTTAAGGTTAATGTTAAGGTTGATCAAGCTTAGTCATTGATTGGTTGTCATATACATGGACGTAATCTAAACTGAAACCATCGAATTTTTTTTCTGTTCAAGTTGATCAAACATCATATTGCCATTGAAATGTCGCTCGCCTCCTCGTCAAATATTTTGTTGCATTCTCGTCCCAAGAAGATCTCGTATAAACTCTTTCCATTCCCTTCGACCCTACATACCCTAGTAATTCCTAAATTTCGAGGACAAAATTCTTTTAAGTTGGGTAGGATGTAAACACCCTAAATTTCTAATACGATTTTTTTTATTTGGTATTTATTTTGTACTTCGTATCTGCACGTCGCATACGAGTTCGCATTGATGTATTTTCGTAGCGTGCGAAAAACTTCGTTTCGTATTGCTCGACTAGTGCGAATATGTGTCGAGGAACATATTTTAGAAAAATATTTTTATTTATAAGTTTTATTTTATATAGGAAAGTACATGTTCAAATAAATGTGATAAATATTTTATTTTGTATAAAAGAGTTATTTTGTTCGTCGTTTAAAAATAAGTAGTGATTGTGGCTTATATTAAATGTATTCCAAATATTTTATGAAATTAGAAATTTGTTTATTAATATATTTTGTTTTATTTAAGTAATTATCTGGATTTTCGAAATTAATAAATGTTATCTTTTAATATTTATTAAAAAGATATTTAAAATTTTGTTTTAATTAATATTTGAATTATTTTGATAATTTAAATTTTGAAAAGATTTTATTTTAAATGGACATTAAATTAAAGGAAGTTATCTAGATTGATTTAATTTTGATTGCTTAAATTCTAAATCGTTTTAAATAAAAAGATGGAATTATCCATCGGGGTTTAAACCATTGCAAGTCCTTATCTAACTGGGAATTCTTACCTCCTATATAAGGAGAGATACTCATCCATAAATTCTCTATCAAATCCGTGCATCGTGTCGGTGTTGCCATTCTCCATCCACTATTTTTTATTTTTACAAATACATTTTTCTCGTCCGACAAATCGGACGTCCACCTCGTTTCGGGACACAACCTCGGCATGACACATCCAACCCGACGATCCTATCCCTAATCCGACCGACCAACGCCGGCTGTTTCGTCCTACGAATCCGACCGACCATCCCCGGCCAAGTTAGGCCGGTGGCTACCTGCAGCTTCCCCATCTCCTCCTCTCCGAAAAATCCTAAAATCATCTCCACCTCCACCAATCCTTTCCGACACCCGTCGACCACCTTGGCCGACCCCCACCACCCAGTACCATACAACACCACCACCAATATCGTTCCCCTTCACCGCAACCACCGTCGTCGCCATCCCCTCCAGAGCCGACCCGTCTCCGGGCCATCACAGCCACCCCTCGGCAAACCCTAGAAAAACCACCGCTACCCAAATAATCACCATCACCACCACTAAAATCTGCAGCACCCATAACCCATCCGCCGACACCATCGTCGGCGACCCATCAAAAACCCATCATCAAAACAGCCACACCCAGAGACAAGAACAGGAAGAAAAAATAAGAAAACCACTCCTTACCTCTTCCGCCGCCTTCACGAGTCTCCGGCCAGCCGTTCGAGACCGGATCGGCGCTCGCCGACGAAGCCGTGCTTTCGCCCATGCGTGCGCGCCCTTCCGCGGCGCTGGTAGCCGCCGTGCCACCGGGAGCCTTCATGACCCCGCCTTCATCAAACTCCGGCACCTCCGCGCCTTCAGACGCGGGCGCCGCTGCACCGCCGCATACCGGCGCCTCCACGGTGGACTTTTCGCTCCTCCCCGTTTCGCACCGATGCAGCAGTGCCGGAGCCTCCCCGCTCCAGACACCGCCGTCCACACTGGGCCACGCGCGCCTCCACCCGACCTCCGGTCGCCGCCCCCGCCGAACCGAGGTGAAAACCCCTCTCTAGAACTCTCACCCCCTCTTCAATCACTCTCTCTCTCTCTATCCACTCCTTTCTTTCTTCCTTTCTTTTAAAAGACAACAAGAGCTGTCATAATTAATATTAGTTTATTTTATTATTATTATTATTATTATTATTACTATTATTATTATTATTATTATTATTATCATTATTATTATTATTATTATTTCTATCAGAATTATTATTATAATTATAATTATTTATTGTTTTAATAATTTTATTATTTGCAGTATTATTTTAGAAAGCATACAATTATTATCTAGCTAATTTCAAAAGCCTAATATATATTATTGGTGTCATATTTTAAGTAAAGCTTTTGATTAAAATATTAAAGTATTATTTTTCTAATTAAATTATTTTCGACACTTTCAAGTATGAATTACCTAAGAGTATTTTTGATTAATAAAATATAGATTTCAAAATTAAACCTTATTTTTGACAAACTTAGAGTTTTAGCCTAACCTTTTCCTTAGTTTTTATTTTATTTAGCAAATATATTTTTACTAGTAAAACATAAATTCTAAAAATATTATACATAAATAATTTCAAGTGATTTTGTAAAAGTATTTTACGTATTTTTACAAATAAACATGGTTTAGAGATAATATAAATATTTCTAAAAATTTGTATATGTATTCATCTCCATAATTTCTGTAACGCCCCAGTCCCAAAATACGTAGGACTAGAAACGTATCATGTCAGCTGTCTACATACAAAGTATACTCCAATATATGGATATCTCGTATGTACACATAAGCTATAAAATGCAGTAACCATGAAGCTAATCTCATCCACAAACCAATATATCATAAAATCAACTTATTAAAGTCATTTGTACAAACGTTGGGCGGAGACAAAGTCCACTACCAACTATCTCAAAATAAAATGTACAAGAAGTGAATCGATAAAATATCAAACGAACAAAGCGCAATTCTCTTCAAAGCAAGGGAGAAGATCACGGCCTTGGCTAGAACACCTGCAGTAAATCATAAAAGCATACACCTGGAGAGATAACCAGGTCCTCAGAGGGACGTAACAAGATACAGGAAGAACATGCCATGTATAATTGCACAAGTAACTATTATAAATCTATAAGACAATGGGGTCCCTAACCATCTATGTGATATGCACTTTGAGGACAACGTTCTATGCAGGGACTGTAACGGATTCACGCAAGCAAGTAATAAAGAGTGGCCGTCAAGTAGCGCTCATCCGAGACACTATCGGTCGGGCAGCAAGTAGCGCTCATCCGAGTCACTATCATCCATAAATGTGTAAAAAGTAAATGTAGCCCCTACGCTAGTAGCTGTTCCCTCCTCCCAATGATACTATACATGCATCGTAACCACGACACATCAACACGTGTCGTTTCCACAACACGGTTTATATTCAATAATTGTCAAGTCTTCTAACATGCACCTATTGGTAGTTATTCCTACGCATGCGCACGGGTGATCAGCCAACACATAAATAACCACTACATGATACTCATAACTCACACACAACTCGTGATACAATCATAACAGGTTAATGACATGCACTCTATTGACGGTAGTCACTTAACTCTAGGTCCACATGCAAGAAGAAAATAATAAACAAGGAATATAGATACAATAACTGAAATAAAATGCAACTAAATATAAGCAGTAAATATGGCAAGGTATATTGCCTGATTCCGTGCTGTAAATATGAAATGTCGCTCCCATGTCCACGCCTCCGGAACCCGACGCTCCTAGATAATTAATTAACTAAATTAAGTTACTACTTATGAAACTTACGATACGACTTAATTAGTCAAAATAATGTGTTAAAATTATATTCAATATCTTATGGAACCATTTAGATCCATACAATCACACACAGGTTCCACGAGACATCGAAACACAGTTTTAGGGTTTCTAACTTTTAATTAGTCGGTTATGCCTCTACTTCAATAACATACTTAAAAATTATATAAAAATCATAAAAATAATATTTAAAATAATTTTCTATAGATTTATCTCTGAAATTCTAGAATTAATATTTCTAAAGACATTTATGACTAGTTGATTAATAAGTCAGCTAGTCTACCCGAAACACACCCGGAACATAGTTAATGACTCAAAATTGCTAAAATAACCAAAAATATATTTTAAACAGAAATAAAATAATTTATTTACTAGAATAATATCAGAGGTACAAGGGTTGAGTTATACTACAAGTTTGGGACATTCAAGGTCAGCCGGTTACCCGAAATTAGCTAGTTTTGACCTACAATTTTTTCGACCATATTTGAGTTGCTAAAATCGTGGAAAAATACTCAAAAATCCTAATTTATGTATATGAACACACATAAAATTTAGTTTTAAAAATAGGCACCAATAACTCATAGTTCCTTTACAATAGGGTTAATTTTGATACTACCGACACATGAATATTACGCACATATTTCATGAAACCTTTATGGATGATTATACCTAACAAAAGCCATCAAAATATAATTTCTACAAAATTAATAACATATTTTCTACAGAATTTTAGCAAAGGTTTTTAGAAGAAAAGATTTGGGTTCTTACCAAAGATCCTTGCTAGAAAGGGTGATGATGACTTCTCTTCACCAAAGCTCTAATATTTTTTGTTATTCTTGCTTGCTAATCCTATCTTGGTGAGTGTGGGAGAGTTGATAATGTCTATAGAGGATTGGATGGGGGAGATAGAGTTTTTAGGATTTGTTTTGAGGAGTTTCGGGGATGTATGGTAGAGGAGATGAGTTTTTGTGAAGGATGGAGAGATGTGCAATGGAGAAGATGATGTATAGATGCTATGGAAAGTTTGTTGTTGCTGAAATTATGGAGAGGGAGAGGGGTTTTGGTTGGCCAAAGGTGAGGGAGAGAAAGATTAGGATTTGGTTAAGTTTTGGGATAAGTTGGTATATTTAAACATATCCTTAAATGAATTTTAAGTAATCTAGGATTTAAATCTTATTTAATTTGATGCATTCGGCCATGGGGGGGTTGTTTGGCCGAAATTAGCATGGTGGGGTCCACTTGGCATGATTTGTTTGTTTGGTGAGTTGGCAAGTTGATTGGATTGAGGATTTAAAAAGGGGTTTCCTAATATAGAACTATTTAATTCTATCTATGTAATTAAACTACAAAATCTGAATTAAATACAAATAAATATAATTATTAATATTTATTAATGCCCAACATGCCTACATAGGGTTGGGTTTGGCTTGGAAGAGGTTTGGAAAGGTTTGGTGCAACCGGGTCTCCTAAAAAGTCATAAAGGCTTTCTTAACTAATTAATTAAATAAAAATATAACTTGTGCCATAATTTGAATGATGCAAGATATTACAATAAGACCATGGCATTCCTAACATGGCTAGCATACTAGTTAAACCACCCGACTACGCTAGGCATGCCATACTTTCTAGTCGTCTTGCATATTCAAACTCAACCATGGCTATAGTCCTTTTATATAATATAAATAAGATAAAAATAAATTAGAATTAAGTAAAATCCAAAAATAATTTAAATATTTCTTTAAATTATAAGGGTTTTTACATCCTACCCAACTTATGACAATTTCGTCCTCGAAATTAAAAATAATCATAATATCAAGAATTACGAGATTTTGTACGGAGGAGAGTAGGTACGTCAAACCTTAGCTCAATTTTTGAAAGGATGGAGGGGTGGTTGTCATAGGAATCCCAATTGACCTCATATTCTACAAGATGGGATATGCTTCCTTCCAGACTCTCCCCAACTTATAGAAGTTGGCCACCCGTAAAGATCGTCGTCATTACAAGACCTTGAGGAGGATAATTTCTAGGGAGGGGCACGAGAATAATGGACACTTCTGACCACAGTCTTGGATTCTAAGTGAGCCTCGATAACACCATAACATTCTTGGTCAATAACAACTATAATAAAGTTTCTACAATCAAACATTGTCACTCTAGGGGTCATGCTTTTGACAAGCTGGTAGCGACCTCTTGTTGGAATATACTAAGGTGTGTCGGTTCAGAAGGATTCGTTCTACGTCTAACGTGGGAAACTAAGAAGTGAGCTTGAAAACTTAGAAAAGAAGAATTTATGGCCAAGTGATGAGAATCCATGATAATTAAAGAACCCAGGCTATAGAATATAATTAGGCAAGTGTTTTGAAAACTCTTAAGTCAAAACGACTAATATGTATGGGCTGATGTTTGGTGTTGTGTAGGAGGCATGCGCTTGCTTGTTGGAAGGCATACGTCATAGGTGTGCGTCTTGCATAGATCTTGAGTATTCAGTTTAGTTAAGGGAATGGGTCGATATTTGCATGGGTGAAATCGAATAGGTCGAATTTGGGTCTCTATGGCTTGTTTTGAGGAAACAATGTGTCATACACGTGGTGTAATTTTTAAATGGAGCACTGGAAAGTTCGTTTGCGTGGGACATGTATGTCATGTGAGTAGCATGACTAGTCTAGTTCGTGAGTGTGAACTTTGTCGAAAGGAAAAGGCTAGTGTTGTGCTTCAATTATCAAAATTACGGTCAAGGGTATCACATGATACGAATATGGGTCGACGTTATAAACCATTGAATTATTAGTCTCAATCATTTACATCCACTTGTTAATTCTTAAATCTTATGTTCCTTAGAAAGGCTTGCGATCTATTTGCCTCAAAAAAATTTACTATTGATTTAAACAAAAATGATTCTATGATTGAATTAAAAAATTTAGGTTGCAATCTGTTACCGTAGTTATCTAAACGCACGAGCAAATGGATATAAAATGCAAAATAAAAGATCGTTTCATAAATTCTATACAGACGGAAGAACGGTCACGATTGTAATCACATTCTGAGAGGTAGAGTATAATAAGTTCAATGTTCTACCCAACTTATAGAAGTTGGTTAATCGGGGAAAGCACAGTAATAGGGCTTCTAAGAAGGTCAAATTTCAAGGAGGTATAGGAAGTATGAGGTATTTCCAATCATAGTCATAGACTCTATAGGAAGTCTAGGTATTATCTATTTAATATGGCCCATATATTAGTTATGTTTGGTCAAGACAGTATGAGAGGTCTTGGTCAAGTATATCCGGAAGCAAGTTGGTACCGAGAGATGCATAACATAGGCTACGAAGAGATGTAGTTACGAAATCTATGGAAGGAGAATTAGTGAGCCAAGAGGTGAGACCTACATAATAGGGGTGAGGGCCTATTTCATCAAGTTTGGTTTTATAGTCCCAATATGGCGATGGGCTATGCTGGGTTTAACTGAGTCTCAATAGGTTCCCTAATTGGACTTCAATCTTTGATTGCATGAACTTTAGATTTTAATCTATAGTGGCTGGACAAAATTTTGTGGAATTTTAAACCATCCCTATTAGGTTAGGATAATGTAGAATAGGTTCAAATTCAAGTGGTTGGGCAAATTTCCCGTCGGGTTGGTAGAATAGGTTCTGTAAGTTGTGAGATGCACCTTTCGTGAATTTTGTGTTTAAGTAGCACACAAGGCCTCTATTAAGTGGCACACTAGTGGCATGTGCGTAGAGGGCTTCGAGTGGATCACAACCATATATTGGGCCAAAAGATTTGAGTCAAGGTTGGATCTCTAACTGCAGTCCGAAAGTACATCGGTGTTATGGTAAGGGTTATCGCTAGTCCCTTTTGACCTGAAAGTCGCATCATAATAATAGAGTCCAAGGAGATGTGTTTGTGTGGGACATGATATATCTACTTGAAGGTGGACTCGTTTAAGTTTTGCATATAAATTTTGTTGGAAGGTAACAGCTAGTATTACACTTCAAATATCAAAGTCACGGTAAGGGACACCAAAAGATCTAAAAGAAAGTGGAATTCACGAGTCACTAATTTATCATCCTAGTGAGAACCAATTTTCCTCAATCAATCGGTGATCCCCAAATTTCTAAAAGTAAGAATGGCTTACAATCTATTCACTCTAGAGGCTAGGATATGGTTTTAGAAATAATGAGGTTAGGAATATTTGAGTCGCGATATCGTACCTTGACATTTGGTAATAATAAGTCACGATGTGATCGATAACATGATAGGGTAGTTGTGAATCAGTTTCGAGGATTGTACCCCGAGTCCTAATAAATGGAAATGATCGCGTACAGTGGTACCTGAGTTGATAAGATGGAATGACCCGCTTGTCCATGGTATACGAGAGTCTATCGGTGGAATAACGAACTCTAAAGCACGTCATGGGAAAGATCCCTAACTACTAAGTCGTGAATTTCTATTTGTGTCAAACCTGCCAGACTATAGTCACAAACGTTCTAGAGGTATTAAATGTAGTGCTTATGCATCACTTGTTGATTAGTAATACAACATAATGACGGGGCATCATGCTACAGATTTTGGCTAAGCTGGTGAATGTGTTGTTCTAATATTATGTCACTTCTTTGATAATAGAATTTTGTACCTAGAGTAACATCTGCTGAATCTCTAATCTTGGAATGGGTGTCTACCATGGTCCTTGCAATGCTTGTCCTTGTTTTGGTCTATTCTTCTCTGTCTAAACTGTGGGGGCCTAGTCAAGTAAGGTTTGAGTTAAGGCATACGGGTTGCTAGTTAAGCCAAGAATCAAGATGAATATTTGGAGACTCACAATAAATGATTCCTAGAGATTAGATAGTCTCATAGGTTTATGGTTTACCCAAGGGTAAGATCTTACTCATCTTTCAAGCTCAAATGACTAGAAGGTCACGATATTACTATTAGGGTCGAGGGAAGGACGAGCAACTTTAGGCAAGGTTGTAGTTATATGGCTTGGCTGATGGTTGCTATACTTGTGCATATAACTACCATGGCCATACGGATACTCTGTATTTATCTATCAAATACGAGCGTTCGTCTTTCTAATCAGTAAAAGACAAAAGCAATAAAGAGTTCAAGAAAGATGTCATTGAATACAATTACGTAATTCAAAGGCGGATGTGTAATTCAAGAGGAATTGTCAATACAGTCGTGGATGAGATCCTAGATACCTCTGTATCTCAATCCATGTGGGATAATCATATGAAGAGCGAACCAAGTGCACTATGGTTGATCAGACCATAATACATTGATTCTAATTAGACAATTTGCTTGTGGGCGTCCCCAGTATACATATGTCCTGAACAAGTTCGACAAAGAATAAGCTTGCAAAACTAGGCTATTAATAGCGTCGTTATTCATGGTAGTTTAAAGTATAAGTACGAAAGAATACGTTGAAAGCAGTAATAAATAGTTTGAGTTTCACAAGGATCTAAGTCTTATCCGGTGTGCTTGCGTATACAGTCGTCCTACTGGTTCTTGTATCAGGCCTTAGTTGACCAATGGGTATGGGCTATGAAATCTCTATATTCTAGGTAAACATCTCTCCTACACTAGCATATATTCATTATTACTCTGTTACACTTTAATACTAGGTTAAAAGGATACGGGTGGTAGGTTGTAGTCATACTACTCAACTTATGAAGTCAACTAATAGAGTAATTGAGGAATATAACACGTATACTCGTATGAGTTATCTCCTAACCTCCCTATTCAGCACGAAAGAAGATAAGATTTGCAGTGAAAGGAATCAAGCAGAAGGAAGTCAAGATAATCGGACGAGAGTTCGAGATTTGGAATTGAGGGAGGAAGTCAAGCTTGTGGATGAGATTCCTATATCCTAATCCTATATGCAGGTTCACATCGGTACAGTAGCGTAACCGATGTGACAAACTCGACCTGCATGGGCCACCACAAAAACATGTAATGCCCCAGTCCCAAAATACGTAGGACTAGAAACGTATCATGCCAGCTGCCTACATACGAAGTATACTCTAATATATGGATATCTCGTATGTACACATAAGCTGTAAAATATAGTAACCATGAAGCTAATCTCATCCAAAAACCAATATATCATAAAATCAACTTATTAAAGTCATTTGTACAAACGTTGGGCGGAGACAAAGTCCACTACCAACTATCTCAAAATAAAATGTACAAGAAGTGAATCGATAAAATATCAAATGAACCAAGCGCAATTCTCTTCGAAGGAAGGGAGAAGATCACGGCCTTGACTAGAACACCTGCAGTAAATCATGAAAGCATACACCTGAAGAGATAACCAGGTCCTCAGAGGGACGTAACAAGATATAGGAAGAACATGCCATGTAACTGCATAATTAAAAAATACTATAAACTACAACACAACAGGGTACCTAACCATCTATGTGATATGCACTTTGAGGACAACGTTCTACGCAGGGGCTGTACGGATTCACGCAAGCAAGTAATAAAGAGTGGCCGTCAAGTAGCACTCATCCGAGACACTATCGGCCGGGCAGCAAGTAGCGCTCATCCGAGTCACTATCACCCACAAATGTGTAAAAAGTAAATGTAGCCCCTACGCTAGTAGCTGTCCCCTCCCCCCAATAATACTATACATGTATCGTAACCACGACACACCAACCCCTGTCGTTTCCACAACACGGTTTATATTCAATAACTGTCAAGTCTTCTAACAAGCATCTATTGACAGTTATTCCTACGCATGCGCACGGGTGATCAGCCAACACGCAAATGACCACTACATGATACTCACAACTCACACACAACTCGTGATACAATCGTGACAGGTTAATGACATACACTCTATTGACGGTAGTCACTTAACTCTAGGTCCACATGCAAGAGGAAAATAATAAACAAGAAATATAGATACAATAACTGAAATAAAATGTAACTAAATGTAAGCAGTAAATATGGCAAGATATATTGCCTGATTCCGTGCTGTAAATAAGAAACGCCGCTCCCGCGTCCACACCTCCGGAATCCGATGCTCCTAGATAATTAATTAACTAAATTAAGTCGCTACTTATGAAACTTACGATACGACTTAATTAGTCAAAGTAATGTGTTAAAATTATATTCAATCTCTTATGGAACCATTTAGATCCATACAATCACACACAGGTTCCACGAGACAGTTTTAGGGTTTCTAACTTTTAGTTAGTCGGTTATGCCTCTACTTCAATAACATACTTAAAAATCATATAAAAATCATAAAAATAATATTTAAACTAATTTTCTACAGATTTATCTCTAAAATTCTAGAATTAATATTTCTAAAGACATTTATGACTAGTTGATTAATAAGTCAGCTAGTCTACCCGAAACACACCCGGAACATTGTTAATGACTCAAAATTGCTAAAATAACCAAAAATATATTTTAAAAAGCAATAAAATAATTTATTTCATAGAATAATATCAGAGGTACAAGAGTTGAGTTATACTACAAGTTTGGGACATTCTAGGTCAGCTGATTACCCGAAATTAGCTAGTTTTGACCTATAATTTTTTTGAACAAATTTGAGTTGCTAAAATCGTGGAAAAATACTTAAAAATCCTAATTTATGTATATGAACACACATAAAATTTAGTTTCAAAAATAGGCACCAATAACTCATAGTTCCTTTACAATGGGGTTAATTTTGATCCTACCGACACATGAATATTACACATATATTTCATGAAACATTTATGGATGATTATACCTAACAAAATCCATCAAAATATAATTTTTAAAAAATTATTAACATATTTTCTACAGAATTTTAGCAAAAACTTTTAGAAGAAAAGATTTGGGTTCTTACCAAAGATCCTTGCTAGAAAGGGTGATGATGACTTCTCTTCACCAAAGCTCCAATCTTTTCCGCTATCCTCGCTTGCTAATCCTCTCTTAGTGAGTATGGGAGAGTTGATAATGGCTATAGAGGATTGGATGGGGGAGATGGAGTTTTTAGGATTTGTTTTGAGGAGTTTCGGGGATGTATGGTAGAGGAGATGAGTTTTTATGAAGGATGGAGAGATGTGCAATGGAGGAGATGATGTATAGATGCTATGGGGAGTTTATTGCTGCCGAAATTATGGAGAGGGAGAGGGGTTTTGTTCGGCCAAAGGTGAGGGAGAGAAAGATTAGGATTTGGTTAAGTTTTGGGATAAGTTGGTATATTTAAACATATCCTTAAATGAATTTTAAGCAATCTAGGATTTAAATCTTATTTAATTTGATGCATTCGGCCATGAGGGGTTGCTTGACTGAAATTAGTATGGTGGGGGTCCACTTGGCATGATTTGGTTGTTTGGTGAGTTGGCAAGTTGATTGGATTGAGGATTTAAAAAGGGGTTTCCTAATATAGAACTATTTAATTCTATTTATGTAATTACACTACAAAATCTGAATTAAATACAAATAAATATAATTATTAATATTTATTAATGCCCAACATGCCTACATAGGGTTGGGATTGGCTTGGAAGAGGTTTGGGAAGGTTTGGTGCAACCGGGTCTCCTAAAAAGTCATAAAGGCTTTCTTAACTAATTAATTAAATAAAAATATAACTTGTGCCATAATTTGAATGGTTAACATGCAAGAGATTATAATATGACCATGGCATTCCTAACATGGCTAGCATACTAGTTAAAGCACCCGACTACGCTAGGCATGCCATACTTTCTAGTCGTCTTGCATATTCAAACTCAACCATGGCTATAGTTCTTTTACATAATATAAATAAGATAAAAATAAATTAGAATTAAATAAAATCAAAAAATAATTTAAATATTCCTTTAAATTATAAGGGGTTTTACAATTTCTTTTTGACTATCACCAATTATCCTGATTGATCCACGTTCCTATGTCTTTGCGAATTCGGACCGGTGTACATCGACCATGGCTTGTGAACTATTGGTACATGACAGAATACCGCACAATACCAGGCGTCACACTAGGCAAGATACCTTGCCATCTTTACTGCTTACATTTAGTTGTATTTTATTTCGTTTATTGTATCTATATTCCTTGTCTATTATTTTCTTTTGCTTGTGGACCTAGAGTTAAGAGACTTTCGTCAATAGAATGCATGTCATTGACTTTGTCACGATTGTATCACGAGTTGTGTATGAGTTGTGAGTATCATGTAGTGGTCACTTGCGTGTTGGCTGATCACCCGTGCGCGTGCGTATAGAATAACTGTCAATAGATGCATGTTAGAAGACTTGACAGTTATTAAATATAAACAGTGTTGTGGAAGCGACACGTGTTGGTGTGTCGTGGTTACGATGCATGTATAGTATCATTGGGGGGAGGGGACAGCTACTACCGTAGGGGCTACATTTACTTTTTACACATTTATGGGTGATAGTGACTCGGATGAGCGCTACTTGCTGCCCGGCCGATAGTGTCTCGGATTAGCGCTACTTGACGACCACTCTTTATTATTTGCTTGCGTGAATCCGTTACAGTCCCTGCGTAGAACGTTGTCCTCAAAGTGCATATCACATAGATGGTTAGGGACCCCATTGTCTTATAGATTTATAGTAGTTACTTATGTAGTTATACATGGCATGTTCTTCCTGTATCTTGTTACGTCCCTCTGAGGACCTGGTGATCTCTCCAGGTGTGTGCTTTCATGGTTTAATGTAGGTGTACCTAGCCAAGATTGTGGTTTTCTCCATTCCTTTGAAGATGATCGCTCTTGGTTCGTCTTGATATTTTCATGGATCATTTTCTTGTATAGTTGGTAGTGGACTTTGTCTCCGCCCAATGATTGTACCATAAATATTCAAGTTAATTTTTATTATTATTCTTTTTATTGTAGATGAGGTTTAGTTTGTCTTGGATTACTACATTATACAGCTTATGCATACATATGAGTTTTCATATATTGCAGTAGACTTCGTATATATACAGCTGGCATGATTACGTTACTAGTCCTTATATTTTAGGACTGGAACGTTACAACATGTAGCCAGAATAATAGCATGTAAAAGAATAGCAGGAATATAAGTACCGAATAAAACAAGCTGGAGCAAGACTAGACTAGACAAGATAGGAAATGGACTCCATCCATCAAACACAGCGAAGCAATGAGTACGTCTTGATACATTAGCTAACTAGGGTTATCACAATCCAAATTATAAACCTATACACTTTGAAAACTCCAATACGGCTGCCCGCCCTGTAGACTATCCAACTTATCCAAGCCGATAACTGTAGAGCCTAAAAATTAAGTTGCGTCTTCAATAAACTGATCAGTGATCAAGTTGCACCCCAAAAATCAAGTTGCGCCACTGATATAAAGCTCAGAGAACAGACTGCGCCACTGATCAGATTGTGCCCAATATCAGACTGCGTCCAGTCTTTTTACGCCAAAACCTACGTGGCATCTGACACTTAATGGTCATCATTACCTGACCATACTGACAACTGACACAACAGTGAACGAGGAAAATCTCTTCGAATCCCGTGAATTGTGCCGCTCAAGGAAAAGTTGGTGGACAGCTATCATGTACACTTCGTGAGTTGCGCCCAGGCGTAATCTAAACAAAATCCTTAGTTGCGCCTGGGCGCAACCTGAACGACTTTAATCAGAAGCTGCCACGTGTGTAGGCGCAGCTCAAATCAAGCACAGTTTGACTTGTTGACTAAGCTCGCGCAACCTGATAAAGTTGAGACAATTTACATTCTAAAACAGGATGACGTGGCGCACATGCCACTAATCTCTCAAGACGTGTCTATTATCCTGTACACGACCACGCACATCTCAATCATATGATGCCACGCGTCTAAATACAGTTAGTACACGATTAACAACTGAATGAAAGTTTGCACAACAGGAGGTTGGCGCAACCCAGTATGGCGTAATTCAGCTTCGTACACATCAGAATAACTGCTAAAATAGTTATTTCTTGAACTCTATAAATAGAGTTTCCAATCATCATCACAAGGGAGGGAGATCAAGAACTCTAGCAAAATTGCTGCTGCATTCTCCAGAGGCTACAGTCTTCAAGTTCACATAGTCCAAGGGATAAAGTGATCGTCTTCTGATCAGATTCCTAAAGTTGTACTTCTCCAGAATTTATTGTACTTTGTACTCTTTTACAAGTTTAGAATAAAAACAAATTTTTATTTTGTTTTTTGCAAACAAAATGGCGACTCTGCTGGGGACGACTTTCTCCTCCGACGAGAAAGTGACAACTCAATGTGATATTGCATCGATCGGCAAGACGCAGAAGACTCTGGTTATTCAAGTCAACCAGACAGCCTACGAGAATATGATCAACACCAAGAGCAACAAGCGCACGGTGGCTATCTCCAAGAACAGGACTGTGTGGACTCCTAAATCTCCCACAATCGCTGTTGCCCAGGCGCAACTTGAGTGCTCAATGACCAAGGCACAATCTGCCTTAGTGGCTCCAGTACAGCCTGTCTCTGTTGCTAGGGCACAATCTGCTCACTCTGCTATCCATGCGCAGCCTACTACTATCTTTGCTGCCAAGGCGCAGTCAGTCCAAGCTACTGTCGAGGCACAGTCTACTAATGTTGCAGCCAAGGCGCCACCAGTAGTTCGTAGGACTATGGCGCAACCCAAACAATCTGCTACTTCAGCGCAACTCAAGGAAACTAGTCTTTTGGCTATTCCCTCTTCCAATTCTCAAGTTCTGAACTTAGAGGATTCATGTCCTAGTGCCAACACTAGAAAGAATAAAGGAAAAAGTCCTATGACATTTTCTCAATTGGCACAACCTATGTCTAAAATGATCACACAACAGAACAAAGAGAAACGCTTCTTAGCTAACCCTGTTCAAAATAAAGGAAAGCACCCTTTGGTCTTTCCTCAAACTTCCCTGGTCTATGACTCATAGGAAGATGTATCAGATTTTATTCCTGTAAACAGAGGTCCTCGAATCTCTGATACCGGAAAGAATACTGATCAGGGAGGTATCTTACCTACCCCTATGTGGTCTGGTCAAGATCTTTCTACCTTGTAAATTTTAAGATCCAAGCAAGGAAAATTGAAGGTATCACAAACAGAGACACCAGGAATGGAATTTCATATTTACGTACTTATCTCAATAGGCGTCAAGCAATATCAACTTTGGCAAAATGCAAGAACCCTATACCAAAGGCCAATCTGCACCAAAAGCCAAAGTTTGAAAAGAAAGACCCATCTACCTATGCTAATGAGTTGAGTACATCTTTGTACACTCAAGGAACTAAACACCTGAAGAATAGAAGACATGTTCCTAACATCATTAAGGAATATGTTCCTCCGACTTCTTCTCGTCCTGTGGTTGTAACTGATCTCCGGCAACGTCTTACACAAAGACAGGAGAATACAGGAATGTTTTCCTCACCTCCAAATCGTGCTTCAAATTGCCACTGTCTACATGAAGTTGTCATCAACTGTTGTTGTCAATCGGCTCGACGATCTGTCTTCGATCATCTGAATTATGCTTCAACTCCTGAACATATAATAGAAGACGAAGATGAACTATTATATGCTTCTGTTAACATGACTTCTCATGGCACTGGGGGTGGGAAACGTCCAAGACGTAATGCATCCCGTAATCCCAGTCAACAATACTTAGACCGGATCCATGCATCCAATGAAGGTGTCTTTCAATAAACTAGATCAAGAAATCGTCATTTGATCCAAGGTGTCTTTAATCAAGAAGATCTCCCTATCACTCATGTGGGAGAGGAATCTCTTTCGAAGTTTGATACAGATAGTGAAAGTTCTGAACAAACTATCTCATCAATAGCAGCAAGAGAAGTAACAAAATATACCATTACGGAAGATCAAGATGCCTCTACGTCAACCAGCCAAGAGCAACGAATTGTTGTATTAGAAGACAAATTGAAAATCATGGCAGAAATGGTTGCAAGCATGCACACCATAATGGTGGCTCAACATACAGTGCCTCCGATTGTAAACCCTGCTACAAATTCAGAGCTTATAGCATCTTCTGTACCTGTTAGTCTGGGGGTACCAGCCCCTCAGGTTGCTTCTGTGCCAACTCAAGCTGATCCAAGTCAGTCTGGTGCTAGGGGTGGTAATTACCACGCCGTTCCTCCTCCCAACACTTCTAACCAGCCTACCAATTCCTAAACATCAGGGGATGCAAATGAGGCTGTGAAACTTCTGCGCACTCAGTTTGAGGCCTTCAAGCAAAAGGATGGCCTACAAAGATTAGGCATAAAGCAACCATATCCTATAGAGTGGAAGGAGGTTCCATTTCCTCCTAAATATAAACTCCCAACCATTATGTTATTTGATGGTAGCACTTCTCCAAGTCAGTACATCAATCATTTCGAGGTTATGACTGGTCAATTACAGCCAAATGATGCTCTCCTTACCAGGGTGTCACGACCCGCACCCGCATTTTCGGATACAAGTCGTGTCCAAGCCAGCCTACGCCGCAGAGTCGGCGGTAGAACGCTGTCAAGCCCACAAGAAATAAATGCTTAAAATATAACATTTGCTGCCCATTCACATTTCTAAATTTGTTACAACATTTGTAATTAAAGAAAATACAAGATTTTACAATTAATGAAATTGAAACAACTGCTATCTATTTCTAGGTTTCTGTCTGCAAGTACACCCGAATCTTCCAAGCTAAGTGAATCCACGGCTAACCTAAAAAATGTTGGTTTCCAGTCAGGAATGGAACAAGCACACAAACCGACGGTAATACGAAAACACAATAGAATTAACAAGACATGAAAATAACATATGAGAGGTGAAAGCTAGAAGATACCGATGACATGGCACGGTGGAAAGGACAAGGAAAAATAAATAAAAACAACTATCTATGTGGTGTGAAATATCCGTTTTGACATGTGAACGGCTAGGGGTAACCGGCACCCTGTACGTGTCATGTGCAGCTGCTATTATTCACGAATAGACATTGGAATAGTTCTGGGTAGTCCACATGTCTACTAAGATATTTCCCCTCCCGACTACTCTGTATGACGAGCGTGTCAACAAGCAGTAAGACATATGTATAAACATGAAATATAAAAACTACTATGAATCGAAAAGCAATCAGAGAGTGTACTTGCCTGAGGTCCTTAGCTGGTGAAACCAATAATTCTATGGTGTCCAGTATAGTCGACTTAGCCTAGGTCGATATAAAGTAGTCAGAATCACAAGAATAAGAATGCACAATTGATTATCATGTTTAATCTTAAGATATAATTTATTTTTAGAAGGGGTAATTCTTCTTCTTATTATTATTATTTAAAATATATATTTGGAAACATATATTTAATAAAATCATTTACAAAATACTTATAAGTATTTATAACCTTATATAGGAGCTTATAAGAAGATATACTAATATATACTTTTATAAATTTAATAACCATAAATATACTTATATAATCTTTATCTTCTAAAGGTCTATATATATAAAGCCTTATTGTATCTAGGCCCCTTGGGTTACTCATGAAGGATATGTTTTAATCTAAAGTATTACAAATAACAAAAATAGTTCTAAAGTTTTTAATAGCTAAATATGAATACACTACTTGCTAGATATAGTTAATAATAAATTTGGAAAATATTCTAAATAAAATACTAAAACAGTTTTTAGTGGAATATTAGTTAAAATAATTAATCCATCCAATTTTCTAGTCCAGCCCTATTGGGCTCAGTCCAAGCCCAAAATATGATTTATATTTATATTTAAAGCCCACATAACAAACAACAACCTAAACATAGTATGAATATAGTATTATAAATAAATCCCAAATGAGAAAATATATCTATATTATCATAAAGATTTTAAATCTAAAGCCCATTTAGAAAATAACTCATATAAAGCCCAATACTACTAATCTACTATCCACACTAAAGCACGTACTTAATTAAGCCCAAATAAGTAAAACCCAAAATACTAGTAAATATTGATTCAGGCCCTTAAACATTTAAATTTACAATTTAGGCCCAAGCCTAATAATCGAGCCCACCCATTACTAACAGCAATCCCTGCTGTTCTCTGCTATAATAATAATAATAATAATAATAATAATAATAATAATAATAATAATAATAAAGAAAACAATAACCATTTCAATCCTTATTATATTTTATTTTTTTTGTTTAGTCCAACTCAAATGTTACTACTCAGCATAAAGCAAACACAGCACTCCCATTGATGGGGGTAGAGAAAACGTGTAGCATTTAATGCTGCTACTCTTTTCTCTTAGGGCCTGTTTGGTTCGGCCCAACTGAGCTGAAAGTGGGGACTTTTGGAGGGTTTCACTGGAGAGCTCATCGGCTCGGCTCTAGGCGACCCCGACGCAGGTGGCCTTTCGGAGATCTGGGCCTGGCCGTGCGGTTGCTCACCGGTGCAGGTGCTAGATCGGGAAGCGGCGAGGAGATCTGCGGGTCTCGGCTCACGGGGACGCAGGCAGCTCGTGAGGGTGCGGTGCAGAGCGCATGCCCGTGGTGGCGCTGGGCACTGCACCGGATCTGGCATCCCGTATGGCTGTGCAGGCGCGGGTTCGAGGTGGTGCGACACGGTGGCTCGGCGTGGCCACATGGCAGGCGGCCGCCGCTACCTAGAGGGACGGGTCACGAAGCAGTCGAAGCAGCGGGTCCGTGGCAGCCGGAGTGCGAGATGGAATCACCTGCGCGGCGGAGGAGATGTCACCGACGGTCGCGGAGGTCGGCTCGGCGGACACCGCCAGGTGCGGCGAAGCTCGCGGAAGAGTGTGGTTGAGCCGGTCGGGTGCCGGAGAAACTGGCACCGGTCGAGTGGCCCAGGCGGTCCGGTGGCCGAGCGGGTCCGTGCTGGTCGGGGTGGAGGCTGACGAGGCACGGCGGAATCCCCAACGCTCGCGAGTCGGAGCAGGTGCGGCGTAGGGTTCGACGTGGTCAGGCGGAGGTAAGCAAGGGGGTGTTCGTTTTAATTTGGTGGTGGTGGTGATGGTTTTTGGTGATCATGTCCCGGTGTCAGACACGAGGAAATTTGTACTGTAATATTGTAATAGAATAGAAATGATGTGGTGATTGTTGGTGTTTTTGCCTTTGGACTAGAAAAGATAGTCCCACATCGGCTACACCAAATGGTGAGTATCTCAATATAATGCATTGCTTGTGTTGAGGTGTGCACATGAGGTGTAGTGGGGCACAAGTTTGTGCCATGTGGAAGTATTTCTCTAGAAGGAAAAAGGATTAAATCCAACAAGGATGAAAGTTAATTTTTGTTGTGCGGACTCGGACTCGGACACGGACTCCAGGATGTCTCGTGCATGCACGGGAGTGTTCGGGGGGTAGGCGTGGACTAGCACACTTCTATGCTGATTGTGGGATGATCTAAAATATCAAACTCTATTTTTGAGTATTGGTATTTTAGTCCCACATCGGATAGGAGAAGAGGTGAAGTCTCAACTCCACTCTATAAATAGAGCCCCTTGGCCTCCTTTGAAAGATGCACCAAGAAGAGAGTTGAGGGAGTCTGTTAAGTCCAGGAAGCCCGTTCAAGTCTCAAATATTGACTTACGAGCGTTCCAGAAGTTCTCCTGAACTTGCTGGTTCCTGGGAGCTTATCCGTACTGCGGGTATAGCTTTGAGCGCCGGTGTTCTACACCCCAGCGAGATCCGTTCTTCTTCTTCCTCCCTCTTTCTGTTGCCTTCGAGAATCTGAGACTCAACTGTTGTTGATCATCTCTTGTTGCCTTCGAGAATACCGTCGCTTCTCTTTAGAGGTAATACGGTTCGGTTGCCTTCGAGAATACCGTCGCTTCTCTTTAGAAGTTATACGGTTCTGTTGCCTTCGAGAAACATTACGAAATAATCTTTTTAGATTCTCGTAAAACAACTTCACCTTCTTTAGGGTGTTGTTGCCAAAAACATTGTCTTTACAATTGTTTCTGAACTCGTGTTTTTTCCATCGATTGTTCGTCAAGGGACTAACAATCTCAAAGCTATACGATTCAATGGAAAACACTCGTGCTTCGCTTGTCGATACCGGCTTTAACAAGTTGGAGAAATTCGACGGTGAACACTTCCAGATCTGGAAGCGAAAGGTGACTCTGAACCTTCAACTCGTGGATGTTGATCACGTGTTGGATGAGGAAGAACCAATCGTTCCAGCAACAGGATCTGCTGCTGTTCTGGCCGCTGCTACGAGCAAGCAGACGAAGTGGAAAAAGGATAACAGCATATGCAGGCTGCTGATCCTGAATTCCATGGAAGACTCTCTGGCCGAGTCCTACACAAAGAAGACATCTGCCAAAGAGATCTGGGAGTCCGTGGGGAAGCTATATGACGACGACGAGGCCCGGTCGAAGATGTTCATGGTTGAAAAATACCACAAATGGGTCTTTGAAGACGAGAAGACCATGCTGCCCCAAGTGAAAGAGTTCCTGAAGCTGCGCCAGAAACTGGAGGACGATAGCATGCCCCTCGTCGACAAGTTCGTCGTTGGAGGGATCGTGGCAAAACTTCCTCCAGGATGGAGCAACATCTATGCAAGGATGCATAGGAAGAAGATGGAGATTAGCCTGGATAATCTCCTCAGCGAGATTCATGTTGAGGACGAGATGCGCTCTCAACAGAAGTTGGATGCCCTATCCAAGCAACTAGTAACGGCGAATCTGGTTTAAGCCACCAGAGAGAACAAAGGGAAGCAGGCGGCTTCTCACCACAAGAAGAAGGACTTCTCGAATCTGAAAGTGAAGGGTCCAGGATTCAAGCAACAGAAGTCCAAGTCCCATGTGACTTGCTTCAACTGTGGCAAGAAGGGTCACTATAAAAGTGAATGCAAGTCCAAGCCCAAAGAGCAAGGTGAGCCTAACAAGGTTTCTTTGGTTACTAATCAAATTGCCATGATAGCACAGGTTGCAACTGTGGGGGCAGACTTGGACTGGTGGATAGACACTGGCGCGACATGTCATGTCTGTTCAGACAAGGACTGGTTCGTCTCCTATGAGCCTACTTCCGAGAAAGTCATGATGGCGAACCAGGCACAAGCTGAAGTACTGGGGATCGGGACGGTGGAGCTGAAGCTTACATCGGGGAACATTCTGACGCTTCAAGGTGTGAAGCATGTTCCTACAATCGCAAAGAACCTGATCTCTGGGAGCCTGCTCTACAATGCAGGCTTGAGGATGGACATCAATGCTGGCCAAATGGTGATGTCCAAAAAGGGTACTTTCTTCGGGAAAGCTTTTCAGACTGAAGGAATGTACAAAATTCAGCTTGTTGTAACCCAGCATGATAATATAAATGCTATCACTTTTTCTGATTATTCTCTTGAGTTGTGGCATAATAGGCTAGGACATGTTCATTGTAAAAGAATTAACAGAATGTCTAGTCTAGGACTTATCTCCAAGTGTGGGGGTAAGGTAGAGAAATACGAAGTATGTGCTCAGACGAAGATCACTAGGAAACCCTTCCACAGGGTCCATCGAAGCACAGATCTTCTGGAGTTGGTTCACTCAGATATCTGTGACTTCAAACAATTCTCTACAAAGGCCGGGATGAAGTATTTTATTACTTTCATCGATGACTTCTCAAAGTATGCTTTCGTCTACTTGCTAAAGTCTAAAGACGAAGCATTCGAGAAGTTCAAGGAGTTCAGGGCCGAGGCTGAGCGGCAAACTGGACAACAACTCAAGAGGTTAAGGAGTGATCGAGACGGGGAGTATCGGTCTTATGAATTCTTATCATTCTGTAAAGAACATGGAATCATCAATGAGACAACGGCTCCGTACTCTCCTCAATCCAACGGAGTAGCAGAAAGGAAGAACAGAACGTTGACAGAGATGATGAACTCTATGCTGTTGACTGCGGGTCTTCCAAAGTGTTACTGGGGAGAAGCTGCACTAACAGCCACTTTCATTCTGAACAGAGTGCCATATGCAACTTCCGACATAACTCCTCATGAACTCTGGTTCAAAGTCAGACCTAACTTGAATGTCATTCGAGTGTGGGGGTGTCTGGCTTATGTGAAGCTCCCGAATCTGAAGATTCAGAAGCTGGGGACAAGGACTACGAAGGCGATCTTCTTGGGGAATGCCGAGAAGAGTGATGCTCGGAGATTCCTTGATATCGAGTCAAACCATATCATCGAATCTCGCGATGCTGAATATTTTGAAGAAAAGTTTGCAAGGCACAAGAACATTGTTCTCGCGGACATTTCGAAGAATAATGAGGGTGCGAAGCAGACAGAGGTCTTTATCGAACCAGTAGTCCAAGATGGAGCTGTTGTCGAGGAGACACCAGCTGAACCAGAACTCGCTGAGCCGTCAACTAAGCGAGCGAGGAGGCCGAAAGACTTCGGAGATGACTTCGTCATCTATCATGTGGAAGCAGATCCGCTTACCTATGATGAGGCGATGAAGACCAGAGATGCTATATTCTGGAAGGAGGCGATTGACAACGAGATTGACTCAATCACCTCCAATAACACATGGGTATTGGTCGACCTACCAGAAGGAGCAAGACCCATCGGATGCAAATGGATCTTCAAGAAGAAGATAAAAGCAGATGGAACCATTGACAAGTTCAAGGCCAGGCTAGTGGCAAAGGGGTTTGCTCAGAAGCAGGGGATCGACTACTTTGACACTTATGCTCCAGTAGCTCGGATGACAAACATCAGATTGTTAATTGCTCTAGCAGCAATACACAAGCTGGTGATACATCAGATGGATGTGAAAACGGCATTCCTTAATGGTGAGCTGACCGAAGAGATTTACATGCAACAACCAGAAGGTTTTGTCGTCAGAGGTCTGGAAGACAAAGTCTGCAAGTTGATGAAGTCTCTGTATGGTTTGAAACAAGCTCCCAAAATGTGGCATGAGAAGTTTGACAAGGTGATAAGGTCAAATGGCTACAGGGTCAGTGAAACAGACAAGTGTGTCTATACGAAGTTTGCTGACGGAAGAGGAGTAATCGTTTGTCTTTACGTGGACGACATGCTAATCCTAGGTACGGATTTAAGCTGCGTCACAGAGACAAAGAAATTCCTCTCGACCAAGTTCAGTATGAAGGACTTGGGGGATGCCGACGTAATCTTGGGGCTCAAGATCATCCGGACAAGCACTGGAATAGCGCTGTCACAATCTCATTATATTGAGAAAATGCTCACTCGCTACGGGTATCAAGATCTTCCTTTTATTGATACACCGTACCGGAGTGATCAGAAGCTGGAGCCAAATTTGAGGGAAAGCGTCAGGCAGTTGGAGTACGCTAGCATCATCGGAAGCTTGATGTACGCTACTACTGCCACAAGGTCTGACATAGCTTTTGCAGTGGGAATGCTGAGTCGGTTCACTAGCAATCCAGGCGTTGAGCACTGGAAAGCTGTGAAGCGTGTTATGAGATATCTCAAGAAAACTCAGACATATGCACTTTTCTACAGCGGAGATCCGTTAGTAGTGGAAGGCTTCAGTGATGCTAGCTGGTGTTCAGATATGTAGAGCGAGTATTCCACAGGTGGATTCGTATTCGCCATGGGCGGAGCTGCTATATCGTGGAAGTCGAAGAAGCAGACTATGTTATCTCGCTCCTTCATGGAATCTGAATTCTTTGCATTGGATGCTGCTGCAGATGAAGCAGAGTGGCTTCGGGAGCTCATGTATGATCTTCCGGTGGTTGGAGCTCAGATACCGGCAATATCGATATACTGTGACAACCAGGCGGCAGCAGCAGTAGCATCAAATGAACTCTTCAACGGGAAGAAGAGAACGGTGTGGTTGAAGCACAGAGCAGTACACGATCTTATCAAGATAGGTGTTATTGCAGTGATTGATGTTCGGAGTCAGGAGAACCTGGCGGATCCGTTCACCAAGGGCCTCAAGCGCCAGCTGGTCGATGACACAGCTTGTAAAATGGGCTTGAAGGCATTCTGATATTGTGTTATTACATTCCTACCATAAAGTTTTATGCTATTAGTTCAAAGAGAAATCTACTAGGCATCTAGCTTTTGGTTCAAGGGAGGACTATTAACCAGAAGAATATCAGGAACGGTGGGTACTTGTCCTATGTGACATGGAGAGGTTACGGACCTACAACCACTGTTGTCTACTATTGTTTTCTGCGGAAAACGGATCCTGTGGGAAGGTTGGCTTAAACGCCTTAATGAGTTCTCAGGCAGAGTGAATGCTTGGTGTGCTTTACAGGAAGCACGGTAGAGCAGCACTACAAGGAGTGAAACTCCATGCTATAGTGGGGTGACTCCACCATGAGGTTCCCAGGTAGGGATAATGCCTCGGCTTTGCAAGCTAAGTCACAGCGGAGTAGCACCGCAAATAGGCAGGTAGCCTAATGCTGTATGATGATCGTAATAAAGAGGGGTAGACAGCACTACAAAGAGGACGATGTCCTCATGTTACAGTGGCATGACACCACGAAGAGGTACCGGGTAGGGTAAAGCCTCGGCTTCGTAAGCCATGTCATAGCGGCGTAACACCGCACGAAAGCACAAGGCTTCATGCTGGGTAGTTTGGCACTACAAAGGGGCTTGTGACCTCATGCTACAGTAGTATGACACTACGATGAGGTACCCAGGTGGGGTAAAGCCTCGGCTTTAAGCCATGTCATAGCGGCGTAGCACCGCAAAGAAGCGCAATGCTTCATGCCATGACTCTTTATAAAGAACTCACCTATAGTGTATGGAAAGAGATATCAGGCCGTCTCTTGAGGGTAAGCTTGTAGACGCCCAAAATTATACACTGAAACCAGGCTGGCACAAGGCCTTCAATGTGCAGCCAGAAGCACAGTTGATGTCATTATGTGAGTAGGAAGAATTACAGTTATGGTGCAGAATTCAAGGCTTAGTCCATTCTTGTATCATGCTGTTATTTAACCTATGCGAGAAGATTCAAGTCGTAGCGACATCTCTCCTAATGCATGATGGACAATCACTGTGGGGAACGCTCAACCCATATATTGAGATATGTGGGGGATTGTTGGTGTTTTTGACTTTGGACTAGAAAAGATAGTCCCACATCGGCTACACCAAATGGTGAGTATCTCAATATAATGCATTGCTTGTGTTGAGGTGTGCACATGAGGTGTAGTGGGGCACAAGTTTGTGCCATGTGGAAGTATTTCTCTAGAAGGAAAAAGGATTAAATCCAACAAGGATGAAAGTTAATTTTTGTTGTGCGGACTCGGACTCGGACACGGACTCCAGGATGTCTCGTGCATGCACGGGAGTGTTCGGGGGGTAGGCGTGGACTAGCACACTTCTATGCTGATTGTGGGATGATCTAAAATATCAAACTCTATTTTTGAGTATTGGTATTTTAGTCCCACATCGGATAGGAGAAGAGGTAAAGTCTCAACTCCACTCTATAAATAGAGCCCCTTGGCCTCCTTTGAAAGATGCACCAAGAAGAGAGTTGAGGGAGTCTGTTAAGTCCAGGAAGCCCGTTCAAGTCTCAAATATTGACTTACGAGCGTTCCAGAAGTTCTCCTGAACTTGCTGGTTCCTGGGAGCTTATCCGTACTGCGGGTATAGCTTTGAGCGCCGGTGTTCTACACCCCAGCGAGATCCGTTCTTCTTCTTCCTCCCTCTTTCTGTTGCCTTCGAGAATCTGAGACTCAACTGTTGTTGATCATCTCTTGTTGCCTTCGAGAATACCGTCGCTTCTCTTTAGAGGTAATACGGTTCGGTTGCCTTCGAGAATACCGTCGCTTCTCTTTAGAAGTTATATGGTTCTGTTGCCTTCGAGAAACATTACGAAATAATCTTTTTAGATTCTCGTAAAACAACTTCACCTTCTTTAGGGTGTTGTTGCCAGAAACATTGTCTTTACAATTGTTTCTGAACTCGTGTTTTTTCCATCGATTGTTCGTCAAGGGACTAACAGTGATCACTGACACGGATACGACGACACGATGTTGATGGCAATGATGGGAATGCTGGTAGTGATGCTGGCTAGACAGAGTGGCCGAGGTTATGGTGGTGGGGATGAGTTTGGAAATCGGATGCCGGGTTGGTTGCGGGGTCGACGGAGAAAGGTCGAGAAGGTGGTGTTGGTTCGGACGGCGACGGGTTCGTCGGAACCACGGGGTGGTCGGGGAAGAAGTGGTGATGGCTCGGGTAGCGATGTGGTCGTGAAGGGGTTGGCCGGAACAGGGAGTTGCGGTGATGGAGATGTTGATGGCGGAGAAGAGGCTGTGTTAATGAACTATTGAGTTATGAGAAAAATGAAGGCTCTCCATATATAGGGATTAAATTTTTAGTTCAATCAAGGCTTTCAATCTTTGTAGATAACCCTAAATTCAAATAAACATTTGAAATAATTAATCTAATCCAAATCTGTCCGGGCTCTCTAGCCTAATGGTATTAGAGCGGACACCCAGAGGGACCGACAAGGTTCGAGTCCCCCAATTGTGTGTGTGCGTGGGATTTCAAAAAAAATCTAATCCAAATCTATTAAGGATAATAATATCAACCAATATTTATCAAACTAATTTAAATATATGAATTTAAAATAATCGATAGGAATGATAATTAAGAAATCTTATCATAATTTCTATGTATAATAATCCTCCAAATAAAATCAAATTATTTGAATTCTAATAGATAGTCTTCTCATAAATCTAAATCCGAAACAATTATTTGAACATATTTAATCCATCTAAAATAATTTAAAGTATTGTTTAATATTTTATCGGACGATTTTAAATCATATAATTCAATTATATCAAATAAATAATTATTACGAAATAAAATCTATTGCCATCAAATAACTTATTTTAAAACGAATATATATCCTTGAAATCATATAAATAATATTTAATATATATATATATATATATATATATATATATATATATATATATATATATATATATATATATATATATATATATATATATATATATATGATATATATACATATAAAAATATATATATATATATGATAATATTTAATAATTTAAGTCACATATTTTAAAAATTTAACAAATAATTTCAACATAGAAATTCAAATATATAATTAAATAATAAACTAGGTCATCAATTTAAAATATGTCTTAAGAAAGCCTGGCAAAATTAGGGTTAGAGATTTGGGAAAGATTTCTGAATTGGGAATGTTATTTTGCACGAAAATAACAACAATAATTTTGAAAATGCAGAAAGAGAAGTCACACAGGGTGTTCGTCGGTTGTTTAGCCGGTGCAGCATATGACTGGTATCGTAGCCTACCTGATGGCTGTATCACTTCTTTTGCTGGTTTCAAGCAAATGTTCTTAGAATGATTTTATGAGGGAGTCATTGACATGACAATGTCTGCCCTCATTAAAATTAAACAGAGGCACAATGAATCCACAGAGAGTTTTATTGAAAGATTCCGCCGAGAGGCACTCAAAATGGCTTTAGGTACTTCATCTGCTGTAACAATAGACACTTGCAAATCAAACTTGTTACCTATTATCAGTATGTGGACGTGATCTACACAATTCCAGGATTGGCCTTCTTTTATTGTTAATGCAAAGGCGGCAGAAGTGAGTGCCGAAAAGTTCAAGCAGTTAGGAGTCCAGATAACTCATCCTAACCGAGATGAACATTCTACACCCGGGGGTAGTAATCGCCAGAATAACCGCAAGAGTAAAGAAACATTGGCCATTAATCTCAAAGGCAAAGATTGTTTGGCTGTCAATGTTACTCAGACGGCATCCACCCCATCAGCACCATTGCAAAAGTCAACTCGTCCAAAAGAAGAGTATTCTTTCGATGAAGATGATACTTTAAGCATCTTCGATTGCTTGATCAAAAGCAATAAGCTTCAGCTTCCAGAGGCTAAGCGACCAAAAGAAGTTGGTAAAACTGATCACCCTAAATACTGTGTTTATCACAGATTCATAGGGCATCCAACCAGAGCATGTTATGTGCTCAAGGGCAAAATCCAGGAGTTGGTCAACTCTGGAGAAATTACTCTACAACAGGACGAGAAAACGGTGACTGCTAATGTGGTTTCTCTCCAATTCGGTGATTTTCTACCACAACTCGTACAAGATGGTGTTGTCCCCATTCCAAGAACTACTCTGGAAATTGTGAATATCTCGCATCCTCAAAATTCTCGTTCCGATGTCAACTGACAGAGGAGAGATTATGTGGATTCATCCAGATCTGGTGGCAGAATTTGAAACGCCTTCCTCTTCTAAGCAAAAGAAGCATTCCAAGTCTAAATCCAAGAACTGCAATATGGTAACCTTTGAACCATTATCAGAAGAAGAAATTCTAATGGACACTAGATCTGGGAAACCCTATCTTCAGGAGTATTCCGAAAATCAAGAGAACCATGCTCCATCCCCGGATGCTCTTCCTCCATCATCTTCCCCTATTGAAGATACATCGTCTGCATCCTTACCAGTGGTTGAGCCATCTCCTCCTAAACCAACATCAGCAGACAAGGGAAAGCAACATGTTCGCTTTGATAAAGCATTGAAGAAGTCATCATCTCTTGGACTTGAAAAGCCTTACAATTTTGACATATTGGCTCAATTGGTTAATACTCCAGCAAGATTGTCAATCTTTGAACTTTTATGTCTCTCAAAAGAAACTCGTGAGACGTTAAGTGAAGCCTTGATGCAGGCAGACACTTGTTTGACTCTTCTCAAGAAGTCCGAAAAGGAGCCAGTCAGCTGTGCACATTGTCATAGTGTATTTGAATTAATGCCCAATATTACTTTTACACAAGATGACATGTTGTTAGAAGACAATCGTCATGACTGTCCTCTCTATTTTACGGGATATGTGGACACCATGAAAGTCGACCGCATTCAGATTGATCCCGGGTCTACACTTAGCATCATGCCAAAGTCTTTACTGGATGCTTTAAAAATTCTAGTACATAATCTTTCTACAACTATCACTACCATCATGGGATTCAATCAAGGAAGAAGTGAACCTTTGGGGAAGATACGCCTAAAACTTCAAATTGGCAATCTTCCTACAAAAGTAACTTTCTATGTTATTGACAATCATGGCTCATACAATGCTTTATTGGGAAGGCCATTCCTCCATGAATATAATATTATACCCTCTACGCTCCACCAATGTTTCAAATATGTGGATGGTAATGAAGAAGTCCAAAAAGAGGTTGCTGATCTGAATCCTTTCAAGGGAGTTGAAGCATACTGCAATGATTCTCGCATGTACAAAAAGGAATTCATGAAGGTGGTACTAGCAATGGACACAGATGAAGAACAGAAGAGTATACCTAATGATACTCTGGTGATTCCAGTCAAAGGACGTACCTACTGTCCCCAGTCCTCCAAACCACTGACTATCTATCTACCTTCCCATGAGAACCGACCTAAAGGTGATGGTCAGGAACAAAGAGAGCTCACCTCTTCTGAGCCGCTTGTAATCGACCTTCGTCGCAAGAAGCTCCCTCCTCATTTTCGTTCTTCTTCTCCCCCTCTTGTCATCAATCTGACTAAGCCTGCTAAGGCTAAAGTTCCTGTTGTAAATGATGGTGTAAAAATCAATAAAGCATCTCCTTTGTAGTATACTAATGTCTTTTACTATACTCAGTGTTATCTGGATATGCTAGATAGCTTTAAGCCACTTACAATAGAAGTCGTATCATCTCGACGAAACATGGTATCGCTGGATTCAATACAAGAGTCGTACTTCTTAGTACCGTCTTGAAAGAAAGATGAAAAGCCTATATTCTTCAACAAAAGAGAAGAACCAAAAATCATGCTCTATAATGATAATAGAGATGATATAGGAAGGCTACAATTACGACGCTATAGTCCACAATCCAAAGCCATCACCCGTAAAATGGGCTATGATTTCCGAACAGGTCTCAACAATGGTAAAGGAAGGCGAACCCCTCTTCGTATTGCTGTTCCAAAAGGAAAATCACGACAATACCACAGTAAAACAAAACGAGGACTAGATTATACGTCACCACTTCCAACTCCAAAATCTTCTGAATCTAATAAAGAAGAACGTTCAAACTCTTCTGATTCTATCTCATGGGATTTTGATACCAGTATTGGTCATGTTCATCGGATAACAGTATCTTCTAACATGGTGTCCGCCGAATTCTCAGAAGATGACGAAAGTGACATTGAAAAAGTTACTGAAATGGACCCTTGGGCACAAAGGATAGACAATCAGTGGGAACTTCATTTTGAACAACGAGAACTACCTACTGAAGATCACCTTGTCCAAATCGATATTGGAGAGGAGGGTGTATCACGACCAATCTTTATTAGCAAGAATCTTCCAGAGGATGATAAACAAGAATTAATTCACCTTATTCGTGAATACATTGAAATATTCGCCTGGAGTTACGAAGATATGTCGGGATTAGATCCTCAAATTGCAACTCACAAGCTTAACATTTTGCCGAATGCCAAATCGGTCAAACAACAACAACGGCGATTCAAGCCTGAAATGATGGATGCAATTGATGATGAAGTCAAAAAGCTTATAGCTTACGGTTTTATCAGAGAAGAACAGCATCCTGACTGGGTAGCCAATGTCGTCCCTGTCCTGAAGAAGACCGAAAAAGTTTGAGTTTGCATAGACTTTCAGGATCTCAATGATGCTTGCCCTAAAGATGAATTCCCTCTCCCAATTACTGATGTTATGATCGACAATACATGTAGATTCGAACGAATTTCTTTTATGGATGGGTTTTCTAGATATAATCAAATCTGGATGGATCCTGAAGATGAAAAACATACTTCGTTTCATACTCCACGGGGTGTTTACTGTTATACGGTCATACCGTTTGGTCTTAAGAATGCAGGTGCAACTTACCAGCGGGCTATGAGCACTATCTTTCGAGATCATTTGCGAAAGACTGTCGAATGCGATGTTGACAATATTGCTGTCAAAAGTCGCCTCAAAGAAGATCACATTCAAGATTTAAGAACTCTCTTCAATCTAATGCGCCAGCATCAACTCAAATGAACCCCACCAAGTCTTTATTGGGTGTCTCTAGTGGTAAGTTTCTCGGCTTCGTCATTACCTCTAAGGGTATACACGTTGATCCCGAGAAGATCAAATCCATTCAAGAGATGCGTCCTCCACGCAACCTAAAAGAGCTACGAGGATTCCAAGGTCGACTTGCGTACATCAGGCAGTTCATTTCGAATTTATCTGGAGCCTGCAGACCATTTACTCAATTAATGAAGAAAGGTGCATCTTTCATTTGGACAGAAGAATGTCAATGAGCATTTGACGACATAAAGCTGTATTTAATGAGTCCACCGGTTCTTGTACCATCGATCTCAGGAATACCCTTCTTAATGTATGTTCGAGCAATGGATTATTCATTGGGAGCCTTGCTGGCTCAAAAGAACAAGGAAGGCCATAAGCAAGCTATCTACTATCTTAGCCGAACAATGATTGGAGCTGAACATCGTTATAGCCCAGTGGAGAAAGAATGTTTAGCCTTAATGTTTGCTGTTCAGAAGACAAGACATTATATCATAGGCCAAACTATTCATGTCATATCCCGAGTCAATCCTCTTCGAGTTCTAATGAAGAAGCCAAGTACACTCAATTCTAGGCTTGCCACATGGGCCATATTGCTAGCACAATATGATATGGTTTATGTTCCTCAAAAGTCTGTGAAAGGCCAAGCACTTGCTGAATTCTTAGCAGCTCATCCTGGCCCTGAGACATCTAAACTCTATGATGAGATTCCGGACGAAACATTGGAATCAAATATGATCTCCGAAGAATTTTCTACTTGGAGGTTGTTCTTTGATGGAGCTTCTAGAATTGGACCTGGAGGTACCCTTGTGGCTTGAGTGGGAATTATTCTTGTTTCACCCGAGGGATTAACTATTCAAAGGGCTTATTCTTTAGACAAATCATGCTCTAACAATGTGGCAGAATACAATGCCTTGCTCATTAGACTCCAATTGGCTAAACAACTGGATATTGAATATCTCGAAGTATATGGCGACTCTAAACTGATTGTTAATCAGGTTAGAGGCATATATCAAGTCCGACATCAAGATTTAGTACCATACCATGAAGCAGCAATCAGGATAGCTTCTTCATTCAAAGGGTTCTTCATCGAACATGTACGTCGGACATGCAATACAGAAGCTGATGCCTTAGCTAACCTAGCGACGGTATTAGCAGTTCCAGTCAAAAGATAACAGATGGTTGTTATCTCTAATAGAGAATTATTTTGTGTTGAAAACAACCACAATATTGAATTCAGCAACTTAACTGAAGTCAATGTCCTTAGCGAGGATTAGAGAGTACCTTTCATTGATTTTGCAGTACATGACATTTTGCCAGATGATCCTAAAGAAGCTACAAGTATCCGTCGTCGATCACTTCGATTCTATTATAATCATACTACTAAGACACTATATCGAAGAACTTTTGATGGATTACTCTTGAGGTGTCTCACTGGAGATGAAGCAAAGCAGATATTACGAGAAGCTCATGATGGTGTTTGTGGAGCACATCAACCTGATCCTAAACTACAGGATCGTATCCGACGTATGGGCTACTACTGGCCCTCTATGGTATCAGATGTTATTGATTATGCAAGAAAATGTCGTGCATGTCAAATTCATGCAGATTTCATTCACCAACCGTCGGAATTTCTTTATCCAACTGCAGCCTCATGGCCTTTTGAAGCTTAGGGCATGGATATAATTGGCCCTATCAATCCTCCTTCATCTAAAGGACATCAATTTATCCTAGCTATAACTGATTATTTCTCCAAGTGGGCAGAAGCTATACCTTTGGCTGAAGTAAAGACTAGTAGCGTTATCAATTTTATCAAACATCATGTGATATATAGATTTGGTGTCCCTCGCCGAATCATTCATGATAATGGGCCGCAATTCATCAGCCATAAATTTAATAGGTTCTGTGATGATAACAGAATCAATAATGTTGCCTCTACCGTCTATAATCCTACGGCTAACGGATTGGCTGAAGCATTCAACAAGACCATTATCAAACTCCTTAAAAAGTTTGTCTCTATTAACAAACATAATTGGAGTGATAAACTTGGAGAATGTCTATGGGCGTATCGTACTACTGTCCGTAACCCTACAGGTTGCACACCTTTTTTCTCTGGTATATGGATGTGAAGCTGTGCTACCTTTGGAGATTCAAATTCCATCATTGAGAATTGCCATTGCTAATGAGCTTACGACAGATAATAATGATCGTCTTCGGCTTCAGGAATTGGAGGCGTTCGACGAGAAAAGGTTATTAGCTCAACAACATATCGAATTTATCAAGCCCAGATTTCAAAAGCT
The DNA here is from genome assembly GCA_029216955.1 of Iris pallida. Lineage (NCBI taxonomy): Eukaryota > Viridiplantae > Streptophyta > Magnoliopsida > Asparagales > Iridaceae > Iris > Iris pallida. The sequence continues at coordinate 6,706,638 of JANAVB010013597.1, read as the reverse complement.
TTCAATCGCAAAGTCAGAGTGCGAACATTTCAAGAAGGCGAGTTGGTTCTTACAGTCAGACGTCCTATGACTATGACACGTATGAGCAAAGGCAAGTTCGAGGCAAAATGGGAAGGACTGTATGTGATAAATAAAGTCTTCTCCAATGGAGCCTATCAATTAACAGATATGGATGGCAGAGTTGCTATGATGCCCATCAATGGCAAATTTCTCAAGAAATATTATGTATAAAGACAAAATGTACTTTCAGAGACATGATGTAAATAAAAGTTCATTTTTATTCAAAAGCAGAATGGAATTACATAATATTAAGGACGGGGAGGAGGCCCTGACCCTTCCTGGTTAAATACAAAGTTCGCCAACCGTTCAAACATCTCATTGTCTGAATGCACCAAGAATTCACAAACAGCCATCCTCAATGCCTCTTCTTCAGCTGTTTTTCCAGGATCCACTAACTTAGAGATCAAATCATGTCCTGGTGCAGGAGGAACAGTTGAGCTTTCATCCCTTTCTTTTTGAGAAGGCACTGGAGGCTCAGCAGGAGGCGTCTCGGTCTCTCCTTCAATCTTCGGAGCGATCAACTCTTTGGAAGACATTTTTCTTGCACAGGAAGAAAAGAGATTGAAATTTATAGGCAGAACAACTAAGTAATCAGCCTTGAGAATTGATGTGACTTTTGGAAAGAGGCACAACTGTTTGTTCATTTCTAACGGTTCATTCATAACCGACTCTTCGTCTTCCCTTCTTCGAAACCGACGTGCTTGATTCATTCGCTTTCTCTTTCAAATGACCATTCATTCATTCAATATTTCTTTCTCAAAAATTAAAGAGAATGGTCATCCATTCATTCATCATAGTGAGAGATCATGTCTCTTACGAATTTGAATTCCAAATATTCACATCAAAACAATTTGCCACATTCGTAATCCTCTCTGGATTCTGTTATTTATGACAGCATAGCAAAATCAAATTATAAAAAAAAGAATAATGAGACAATTATTTCTTTATTCCTTCTTTAAAAGCATAGATACATCTTGATGAAAATCTATTACATCTTGGATTTTCATTCTAATGAAGGTCTATTACATCTTTGGATCTTCTTATTTGTTGGTGGCAATTCCTTGTCGTCTCGACCTGAAACAATGAGCCCGACAATGGAATTAACTCTGGTCTTCTCTCTGAGAAAGACTAGAGGAGAACCATAGAGTGCAGCAGCCCAAAGATGAGCTGCTGTCAATACAACTGGTGGAGAGAAGACAGCCCACCAGGGGAACTAGGAACGAGATCACCCTTGTGATACAATTCCTAGTTCTGCGTCTTCACCATCCAACTATCATGTGTATAGGCTCTTCCTACCATCTGAGGAAGACCCTTCTTAACATGAAGAGTCCTGAGCTGTCTGATTTGAGTGTCAGAACCACATGAGCTGTCTGATGTGGGTGTCAGAGGAATGCTCTCTTGCAATATCCAAATCACCAATACCAGTTCTGAAGAAGCTCGCTAACCAAGTCCCTGCAAATATCAATAAAACATGAGAAGTTAGCAGAATCTATCAGCAGCAATATGCCAACAGACGCACATCAGCAATGTGCCTACAAACAGGTATACATCAGCAATGCGCCTACAAACAGGCGCACATCAGCAATGCACCTACAAACAGGCACACATCAACAATGCGCCTACAAACAGGCACACATCAGCAATGTGTCTACAACCAGGCGTATATCAGCATTAAGCACTGATCAAACAAGTATATGTCAGCAATACGCGCCTCCGATCAGAGCTAAACACTGGACCACAGTGTGCGCCTATTCTCAGAAACAGTTAGCGCATATCAATAGTGTCTACAACATGCAAATCAATAGTGGTGCGAAAGAAGAATATTCATACTATTGATTCTTCGACGAAACTTACCAATTTTTGAAGACACAACATGCAAGCAAATAATATCAGAAAGAAGTGGCGCAAGTGAAACCTTGTGGGAAGACATTTGTTTTGAGAGAGTATGAATGATTCTTTCATTTCTGGATGTCCTTTTTAAAGAGGTTAAAGATTATGTGGGTACGTCGTTCTAGGATCCTATTTTAGTAATCTAAAAATGGGCATCTAAAATCGTGTAACGACTGTCACGTGTTCTTCAGAAGAAAAAGTAAAACGAAGAATTAGTTAAAAGAATATGTCCATGAGCACCATTCGAAATCACAGCCACACAAAATCAGAAATTCTAGGTTTCATTGCATAAAGACGGGTGGACCCCTACAGTCAAGGACATAAAAATAAAAAAAATTGTTCTGCCTAGAACATTATTTCTTGTCCTTGCCTTCATCAGTCTGACGAAGGGCGGCGTCCAATTCTTGCATGGTGCGGATCCCCGAGCGACGCATCAGGTTAAGAAATCTCTCGAAATTGACGTGCTCCTCAGAGGATGATCCGCCACTCGAGCGATTAAAGACTAACGGGGTTAAACCGAAACAGTTCAGAAAGTTCACTGCCCTCAAAGCTGGGTCAGCCTCCAACAAAAAAGTTGTAGGCGCAACATCATGTCCCGCGTCAGGAGACTTGGTTGTGGTGTCAGCATTGGTCTCCATCTCTTTCTTCTTGGGGGCCATTGAAGAAAAGAAGTGAAGACCAAAGTACACAGATCAACTACATATATATATCAACAAATTGACTCTTCGTATTCTTCTTCTTCATGGGAACTAAAAGTAATCAATGAAACTCCGGAAGACGAAGAGAGGATTGAGTATTTTTGAGAAAGGTACTTAATCATGATGACCGAGTATTGACCGTCGCAACTTGACTTAATCAAAACTTTTTTAAATTCAAAGTATTCCAAAACTTTGCAATATTTTTAAGTTTTGAAAACTTTGAAGGGGGTCTTGTAGAGCCTAAAAATTAAGTTGCGCCTTCAATATACTGATCAGTGATCAAGTTGCGCCCCAAAAATCAAGTTGCGCCACTGATACGAAGCTCAGAGAACAGACTGCGCCACTGATCAGATTGTGCCCAATATCAGACTGCACCCAGTCTTTTTGCAGCAAAACCTACGTGGCATCTGACACTTAATGGTCATCATTTCCAGACCATAGTGACGACTGACACAACAGTGAACGAGGAAAATCTCTTCGAATTCCGTGAATTGTGCCGCTCAAGGAAAAGTTGGTGGACAGCTGTCCTGTACACTTCGTGAGTTGCGCCCAGGCGCAATCTAAACAAAATCCTTAGTTGTGCCTGGGCACAACCTGGACGACTTTTAATCAGAAGATGCCATGTGTGTAGGCACAGCTCAAATCAAGCACAGTTTGACTTGTTGACTGAAGCTCGCGCAACCTGATAAAATTGAGACAACTTACATTCTAAAGCAGGATGACGTGGCGCACATGCCACTAATCTCTCAAGTCGTGTCTACTATCCTGTACACGACCACGCGCATCTCAATCATATGATGCCATGCGTCTAAATACAGTTAGTACACGATTGACAACTGAATGAAAGTTGGTGCAACAGGAGGTTGGCACAACCCAGTATGGCGCAATCCAGCCTCGCGCACATCAGAATAACTGCTAAAATAGTTATTTTCTGAACTCTATAAATAGAGTTTCCAATCATCATCACAAGGGAGGGAGATTAAGAACTCTAGCAAAATTGCTGCTGCATTCTCCAGAGGTTACAGTCTTCAAGTTCACATGGTCCAAGGGATAAAGTGATCATCTTCTGATCAGATTCCTGAAGTTGTACTTCCCCAGAATTCATTGTACTTTATACTCTTTTACAAGTTTGGAATAAAAACAAATTTTTATTTTATTTTTTGCAAACAATAACATAGAAAATAAATAGTGGATACATCGCCTGGGAGACAAATATATCCTATGTATGGGATGCCCTACTCAACAATGTGCTAGAAATGTGCCCATCTTGATAGATAGCTACAAATCCATGGTAAAGGTCGGAATAAAGGGCTATATAATCAAGCTATTTGTTTAGTCCTTAGCAATTTTTTAGGATTTTGGGTGTGGTATTTCATAGAATCCATCCAAGACATCAGACATGCAAGACTCGATAAGACAAGCAAGAGTGCACCACAACATACCAGAATAGAAATACAAGTATTAAGACAGGAGTGCGCTACGACGAGCCACTATATCAAGCTAGATAAGACAGGAATCAAGAGTGTGCCACGATGGGCCATTATATCGAGCTAGATAGGACAAGAATCTAGAGTGCACCACGATGGACCACTATCAGGTAAGCTAGACATGTACGAGAAATCCAAATAGCCATGGTGGTGCTAACAAGTAACATGGCATAGCATATAGAAGTAAGCATTAAGCAGGAAGAAATAAAAAAAATCGGAAAAAAAAATCAAGAATTATCAAACTTGGGTACCTAGGCAGTATACTCCAGTATACCAACGATATGTCGGACAATGGTGACACAAAACTTGCTGGAAGATATAATGCACAGGATTGGTATACCGGCGGTACACACCAGTACACCGGATGTATACCGTTATTTATATCGACAAGTTTTTAACTTTAAAATGACCCACAAACCGGTATACCATCAGTATACACTGGTATTCCGGCGGTATGCTGTTTGTGTATGAGAAATAACACTAAAGACTTGAAGCAAATTCCAAAAACCAAATCTCATTCCGAAAGTTGTAGAATTCATGTATATGCATAAAAATGACACTAGAGGAAGGTCGTGTGCAGCATATATACTAAGTCTCATGGCAGTCACTCCGGTATCGTTTCTGATACAGAGTTTTCCTATTAAGAAAATATTAGGATTTCACAGGAAATCAAAACCTAGCTCAAACTAAATCTCGAGACGGTCAAAATGACGAGAATCGTGAGAGAAACATATTTAGTAAAGCAAGTACTAGACAATACTGGACTATCAAAGCAATAAAAAATAAAATAATAGTAAAAACAATACTCGTCCAATAGTTTGGCAAGATGTGCTTGACTAATAAAGGTCCAAGCCTAACTCTTAAACTCCACCACCAAGAGGGGTTCAGAAACCACACTCTGAGGTCTCGAGACCAAGCTTCTAGCTCACGAGAAAATGTATAAACAACGAGAAGAGAAGAAGAGTGGAGAGAGAAAGTACAAAGAAAATTTAAAAGAAAATGGAAGGGTATATATAGAAAAGGTGAATTAATCGTGACCGTCCGATCGTGATTCGCGACTCGATCTGAATTGATCTCGACCGTTCAGTAGAAAACCAAGACACCAATGGATAATAGAATGTATCATTATTATTCATGAAAATATCTAAACCATATTCACAAAAATATCAGAACACCATTTATAAAAGTATTTGAGATTAAAAATATCTAAAACTGGAAATACCTTCTGGACAGTATACCATTGGTACACTTCGGTATACCAGCGGTATGCCTGTCAAGTCGTAAAATATCAAATATAAAGTTTTCTTTCTGTTCTCCGAAATCCAAGGATATGCAGAATAAGTATAAAATACATATTCGTATACAAATACAGATACTGTGAGACGAGTCTCACAACTCTCCCCTCCTTAGAAAAATATATTCTTAGAATTTCCATAAGGCAAGAAAAATAAGAAAGAAATCCAGTAAAATATGCTATCTGGATTAAGACAAGAAACACATAAATCATGAAATCTAACTATAGTAATATACAAGGAATATAAAAACAATAATTTTATACATTCATACAACCATATTTAGACAAAAGGTAGAGTATAGGTACACGAATAAGTATACCGTATGAGTCAAACATATACGGGTAACGAGCTCAGATATCATCCTTGTGCTCCCATATCGACTCGTTCGATGAGTAGTGATCCCAGAAAACATGAACTAATTGGATAGTCTGGTACTTGAGAACCTTCTCGTTCTGGTCTAAATAGATACTGGCCTCACCTCATACGATATGTCATTACCAATGACCATCTCGGAGTGATCTAGGATATGGCTTAAATCTGGAACATACCAGTGTAACTGAGATACATGAAATATATTATGTACCTCATGTAGTGACAGTGGAAGAGCAAGACGATAAGATACATCTCCTTCTCGTTCGAGAATGTCGAATGGCCCAATAAATTTTGGACTAAGCTTTCTTCGTACGCCAAACCTGATGAACCCACGAGTAGACAAAATTTAAAGAAATACGTGGCCGACAGAGAACTCAAGATGATATCGATACTGATCGGTACAATGATACTGACGATCCTGAGCAACTTTGAGATACTCTCCGACCTACCTGACTAGTCCAATTGACTAAGCAATCAACTCTGAACCAAGCATCTGTCTCTCCCTAATATCATTCCAAGCTAGGGTGACCTGCATCTCTTGCCATACATTTCCTCGATGGCTGCCATCGAAATGCTTGTTTGGAAGCTATTGTTGTAAGAGAACTCTGCCAAGTACAAGTGATCCTTCTAAGAATAATCGAAGTCAAGAATGCACGATCGAAGCATATCCTCCAACTGAATCGTACTCTTTGACAGACATCTATCTGAGAATGGTATACTGAACTGAAACTCAAACAAGTAACCAGACTCTGCTGAAGACTCTTGCCAAAAATGAGAAATGAATTTAGAATCCTGATTTGAGACTATGCTAACTAGCATCCCATACAATCTTACAATCTGCCTCGTGTACATCTCCGTTTACTGCTCTGTAGACTGACCAACCCTAAAAGATAAAAAGTAGGTAATCTTCGTGAGTCGACCCACTATCACCCAAATGACATATCAAGCAATCGGGGATCTAGGAAGACAAGTCACGAAGTCTATAGCAATGTGCTCCCACTTCTACTCTAGAATCGGTAAATACTGAAAAAGTCCGGTCAGTACCTAATGCTCAACCTTAACATGCTGGCAAACTAAGTATCGAGAGATAAATCGAGCTATCTTCCTTTTCATACCATTTCACCAGAAGTATTGACGAATATTATGGTATATCTTTGTACCTCCTGGATGAAAAGAATACTGAGAACTGTGGGCCTCTGACATAATCTCGTGCCAGATATCTCCACTTAGCACACAAAAATGACTCCCAAATCGGAGTATCCTATTATTATGGATGCATAACTTTGCTCTGCGTCCTGCAACACACTCTGTTCTGAGTCGCTGAAGCCTGGAATCTCCCGACTGTGCTGCTTTGATCCTCTCCACAATGGTAGAACCTGCAAGCCTTCTATCAAAGCTGCCTCATCAGGTAGCACTACTTCAATACCCATCTCTTGAAGATCCTCCAGAAGGTGATGCTGCCCCATCAAGAAATAGACTCCTGGTCTCCTGCTCAAAGCGTCTGCAACGACGTTAGCATTCCCCGGATGATACTGAAGCTCAACATCATTGTCCTTCAATAACTCAAGCTACCACCTCTATCGCATGTTCAGTTCCCTCTTAGTGAATACATACCTCAAGCTCTTATGATCAGTAAAAATTTTAGCTTGATCACTATACAAATAATGCTTGCAGAGCTTAAGTGCAAACACAACTGTGACCAACTCAAGATCGTGTGTCAGATAGTTCTTCTCATGGTCTCGAAGCTGTCGAGATGCATAAGCTGTCACTCTGCCATACTATATAAGGACACAAACAAGTCCTCGTCCTGACGCATCATAATACACCGTGAACCTACTTAGTCCGATGGGTAACGTCAGAATATGAGCTAAAATTAAACTCCACTTGAGTTTCTCAAAAGAAGCCTAACAAGCATCTGATCACTTAAGTGCAGATCCTTTTACGTTAGCCGTGTCAAAGGTGCGAAGATACTAGCAAAGTCTGTCACAAACCGTTTGTAGTAACTTGCTAATCCTAGAAAGCTGCGTACATCTGAAGCTGTACAAGGTACTAGCCAACACTCGATAGCCTCTAGCTTTTTTGGGGTCCACCTCAATACCTACTCCGACAATAATATGACCCAAAAATGAGACTCGATCGAGCCAAAAATTATACTTACTGAACTTCGGGTAAAGCTGATGGTCTAGAAGAATCTGAAAAACCATGTAAAGATGCTGCTCGTACTCTGCCTCAGTCCGACTATAGACCAAGATATCATCAATAAATACTATCACAAACTGGTCTAACTGGGACATAAGGATGCGATTCATGAGATCCATAAAAATTATTGACACATTGGTCGCTGCAAAAGACATAATAAGAAACTTCCAATAGCCATATCTAGTTCTAAATGCCATTTTGGATATATCCTGCTCTATGACTTTGATGTGATGGTACCCAAATCGCAAATCGATATGCTAAAATACAGTTGCTCTACTAAGCTAATTGAACAAGTCATCTATCCTGGGCAAGGATACTTGTTCTTCATGGTCACCGTGTTAAGCTGACGATAGTCAAGGACCATACGCGATGAACCATCCTTATTCTTTACAAGAAGGGCTGTAGCTCCCTAAAGAGATCCACTAGGACGAATGAATCCCTTGGTCCTAAGCTCTTCAATAGACTAATACATGACCAACAACTCCGAAGGAGACATCCTGTAGACTCCTACTGATATTGCCTATACTTCCGTGATCAAATCAATATAGTACTCAATCTTCCAAACTGGTAGCACACTCGGAAGCTCCTCAAAAAATACATATGGAAACTCACAAATGGGCAAGTGTACCTCCTTGGCCATTGCCATCCACAAGACCACTGATGAAGACTCCATCTCGCCTTTAGAGAATGAGAATTCCTCCTCATTTGGGAAACGAAAGATAACCTTGCTAGCATGGTAATCTATCGTGTTGTATCGAACACTCAACCAATCCATACATAGGACGACATCATAATCGTCAATTGAAAACTCTACTAGCCTTGCGGGAAACTCACTCTAGCTACTCCGACTGAACTGGCACTGCTTGCTACACAAGCACAAGTGGCTGATCAAGCTGAACATGCGCACTGGAAATGAAGTTACTCGGATCAATTGATTAAAATAACAAGGACAGTTCCCTTAAAAGTTAGAGATACAAGGATCAAATCGAAGGAGTAGGAAAGATCAACGTTTAACGCAGATATTAGGTCAAAATATCAAATATATAGAGTAATACGAAGGATATCAATAGAGAAGATTTTGTGACTGAGACAACTACTAGTAATCCCTATATATCTGATAAATTAGACCTGCATGGGCCACCGCTAAAGCCTATGTCATGCCCTAGAGCTAGAATACTGGCAAGTAAGGATGGACCAGGTTAGCTACGTATACCAAAGTACTATAGTACCCTGAAATACGGTCAAAGCTGCAGATGTAGGGGTCACTGCTACAAGCCAACAGTCAATCCTAGGTCAAGAAAATCCAAGATATCTCAATCACAGGCAAGTAAGTAAAGCAAAAGAGTATGATCATCAGACATATAAGACAGTAAAGCATCCCAAACTATAATATATACATCATATACACTAAGTATCATGGCAATTACTCTGGTATCGTTCTTGATATGGTATTTTTCTATTATGAAAATATCAGGATTCAATAAGAAATCAAAACCTAGCTAGACCAAATTTTGCGACGGTCAAAATGACAAGAATCTCGGGACAAACATATTTATTAAAGCAAATACTAGACAATACTGGACTAACAAAACAATAGAAAATAAAATGGCAATAAAAATAATATTCGTCCAATAGTTTGGCAAGATGTACTTCCATAATAAAGGTCTAAGTCTAACTCTTCAACACCACCAATAAGAGGGGTTCAGAAACCATACTTTGAGACCAAGCCCCCAGCTCATGAGGAAAATGGAAAGAAAATGTGTAATGCCCTAGTCCCAATATACGTAGGACTAGGCATACGTAACATGTCAGTTGTATGTATACGAAGAATGCTCTAATATACGGACTCCCCATACACAAACATAAAGGGAGCAAACTCCAGCTAATATGAAGCGCATGGATACAAGTTATGCCTTGGAATGAATGAAATTCTGAATCCGCTTTGTCTACGAACATGGAAGCTACTATAACCTATTTCTACTATCACACTCACAGGGAATTCTGTATCTCATCCATAAAAACAATATAAGATAAATAGTACAATAATAAAATTAATTTCAAATAAAAATATATAGTCAGGTGGAGATAAATCTACTACCAAACAGCTATAAAAAAGTGTGAGAATACTGGAGTCTGACCTCCTAAAATAAAATAAAACAAAGAAAAAAATATAGCAATATCATGTCCAAATACGTAAAAGATAACTAAATCTCGGAAAGTAAAACCTTCTCAAATGTAAACGATGGATCTAGTGCAGAGCCTGAGGGTAGTCCTGCTTGTCTAAGCCTTGAGAGATCACCAGGTCCTCAGAGGAACGTAACAAGATACAGAAAAAATATGCCACATAAACTGAGTATATAAAAGAATGAATGCAACATGGCACCTTATCGTTCTAATATGAATATGCAGTTAAGAACACAACACATGGGCACTCTGGCTATAAATGGGATAAGCATTGTCCCCAGTTGGGGCACCAGGGGCCAAGCGTATAACATTTTTATAACGTCAGTGGCCAACCTGAGAGGGTAATCTCATACCATATTATTAGCCCATTGGTCACAATCGAACTGATTTTAATAATTGTATAAACTTGGACTCGATATAAGGACTACTCGAATGGACTACGACAAGCAAATATTGCTACCATTCAATATATGCTCAATCGTCGCGTGTGTATTTTTTTTATTATTAAATGTATTTTACACAATTTTATTTTGTTTAGAAAAAATATAAACCGCGTCCTATTGGCAAAATAGACTTGACCAAAAATATTTTCAATACTACCCAGTTTTATTTACAAATAAACTTGTTTTAAAATAGCCCAAAATCTATGTTTAAAAAATAGCCCAGAGAGCCCACTAAGGCTTTGACAAAAGCCTATTCAAAACCTAGATTCTGATCTAGATCAGACTACTAGAGTTCGGCCTGAACTTGGCCCGAACTCAGTTACCTGAACCAGTAAACCCTATGAACTAGTTCTTCCTACAGACTCGGCTGCAAAGGTCAAATTTTTGATTGTTTAGCATCCGAATTCGGTCTGAACTTGATTTTCAAAAATCCTATAAATAGAGAAGAGATTTTCATTTCAATTCACTCATTCACTTTCTATCTTTCTCTAAGCTTTCTCAGCTGTTCAAAGCTTTTATTTTCAAATCCCAAGCCTATTTTACAACCTCTACTCTACTTGCCATTACGGTACTGTTTGCCATCGCTTCGTGGTACTGTAGAGAGATTGTTGAAGGTTGCAAACGAGAACTCAAGATGGAATCCTTGAACAAAAATTTCCCAATTATACTTTGTTTTTGATCTAGGTCGTGATGATAGAGGGTTGCTTCATTACTCCGTTGACGATCTGACTGGAAGAGAGGATTATCAGACTTAACTTTACTAGCTAAGCGGAACAACAAAAGCTCTCTTTGGAATGCTTAGGAACTCTTGAGGAAATAGAGGAATTGGGGGATCATGAGCTTCAAATGGAGGAGAACCCCTCATATTTTTAATTTGAGGTAAAGCATCACTGCACGCACCTATGGAAGACAGGCGCGTGTGCCTCTGATTGCCAAGTGGTCGTTTGATTACAACGATGCTCATATTTTACTGATGTGGGACTCGTAGCCGATCGCCATATATGAATTTATTGAGATTTTAGGAGAGAGGATCTTTGAGCTGCTAAGAACTCGCTCTCTGTGCGCGACCAGGCCTTCGATACTTGGCACGTACCTAGTTCCCCACACGCCTAGGAATCACTGTCCTAGGTGACGTGGTCGCTATTTGGGACAACTGTAGGTACGGGATAGAAGCACACCCGCTTGGGAGAAGGGCAACATACGCCTGAGTTTGATCAGACAACATGCACCTGGAGGAAACTTAGGGCAACATACGCTTGAGTTTGACATTCCTATATGTACTATTTTTAAGGAGAATGAACCTCGACTTCTGTGTTTGCCATCTACATGAGAATCGAGGCATCGATTTGAAGTCTCGAGAGAGCCATGCTCATTAAATACAGCCTTGGGAAAAGTGCTCTGAGAGGCATGGGCGGTAGCGTGACAAAATAGGCACAATTGTATGAGTGAGGTACGAACAGAGAGGGGGCATGCCCTTAGTGGGGCATAAGTAGCCCAGTAATCATGACTTGTGCTTTTGGCCATCTTATGCACATGGATCGAGACGAGAACATAGGCAACATGATGCCTAGGTGAGGCGTGACAGTCGTGCTACTTAAGGAGGCGTGAGTAGCTTGACGCCTATGTGAGGCACGGTCTCTGAGGCGCATGACCCATGATTTTACAAGACCCCTTCAAAGTTTTAATACTTGAACAAGTTTTGAAATAATTTAAACAAGAAGCATGGACAGTAGAGCTGTTTTGGTGTATAGCTTTTTATTATTTTTGGTGTGACAACCCTATCAGAGGTAATATAGATGTGATAGGTATGGATATTTTTGCTAGGTCTTTATGTGGACTTATCATCCTTGGTGTACTAAAAACTAAGTACGGATGGCAAATTGAGATGACAGACACCATCAGAGGTATTATGGACGTAATGGTGAAAAGTTAATTAGTAGGATGTTTACTCAGAGATGGCGTGGACATGGTAAACATAGAATCCCATTAAAGGTATCTTGGTCAGAGGTTACGAACGTGGTAAGATATGACTTTGTAGGGATGCAATAAATAATTCAGAGGTGATATGGACGTGATTGTTTATTACTGGAGATATAGCGACACGAAGGTTGCTTAGGTGAGAATGTTTACTCAGAGATAATATGGTTGTGGTAAACACCAAACATTTATAGAAATATCTTACTCATAGGTTAAAAGAACATGGTTAGGAACGTAAGAACAACACAGAGGTAATATGGACATGTTTGTTCATCTAGGAATCATTTATTATGGACTTATCAATGCGAATACGATAAGTCTAGAATGACGATTTTGTTAGTAGAGGTAATATGGACGTGTCGAAAAAAGGGTCAAGCGGTAAGAATGTATACTCATAGGTAGTATGGACATGGAAGACATTCAAAAAATTAGGACATAGATGTAGGAATGAAGGTTACACTTGGGAATGCTTTTACTCCCATCTTTGTTTAAACAAAGTACATCTTGAGGAACTTGCCATTGATATGCAGTGTGAGCCCCCTGAATTTTGGAGCTCTTTAAAAAAATGCAAATGAATTATTTTCCATAAATAATTTTATTATAACTAGATTGGATCATTAAGTGTACCTTTCCGTGTCTTTGATTTTTGGAGTGCCAGAAATGTCAATCTCTCGGAACTTTCTTTATAATTTTTGTAGTAGACGAGATTATCGTCATTTTGATATACCACAAAACTTGTTTTCTTGTGTTCTATTTACATCGCACAACTTTCGGGTCAATTTGGTCCGTTGAACTATCTATCGTAAGACTTGACATAACTTCCAATTATTTTTGGAGACTCGACATCGATCCAACCTAATCGACCCAATATATTATTTTGACCTATTTTGAGCCTACGACACACATGCCAAGGGTGGGTCACTCAATCGATTTCTAGTGTGCTATTTATTTGCGAATGGTACATAAGACTCATTGGATGATTTTCGGATTCAAATTGACTAAAAAATATATTTGAACTCTAACCTAGCTAACCCCACTTGGTAGAGCCATATTAGGTAGCCAAGATCCAGTAGAATTATTATAAATTTATTTTTGGGATGTTATATAGCCAAATAGATTTAAATAAGATTATATATATGTGATTATATTTATATTAATCTAATATTATATATATATATATATATATATATATATATATATATATATATATATATATATATATATGGCCTTAGTCATGGTCGAGTTTTGGGATGCATATCGACTAGAAATTTTGGCACGAGTAGTGTAGTTGTGTGCTTCGGCTAGTGTATTAGTTATGATAGGGAAGACCTAGCCGTAACAGTGTCCCTACTAGAAAAACCAGTCAAGGTTGCGACTTAACCCCTATAAAGGACTTAATTAGTTATTATTAGGATTATTGACTTCTAGGAGACCCGGTCGTTCCAATTTAGTTCGGCTTGACCTGAATCAAACCCGAAACCTATGTAGACATGTAGAGTAGCCAAATATGTCTATGTAGTTATATAGTTTAAATATTTAATTTTAAATAATATGTTTCAATTTTAGGGAAGTTCTATGTATAGGAAATATTTATATATAATTTTAAGTGAATAGATATGTACATACATTATAGAGTATACAGGTATACGTGTACATACTTTAAAATGTATAAATCCATATATATCAACAATCCCATGCAAACCCCAACTTATTTTCTTTCCTTTTAGACAGCCCAACCCCATTTTCACTTTATTACTCACATGAAGTTCCTGGTAACCCGTTAGCCCATAAACCTCCCACTACTCAATATCCCCTGTGTAATCATCTTCTCCCTCTCCCCGGGAGCGCAGACATGCGATAATACTGCCAACCCAATAGCTAAGCTCTCATCTCTTCCTCCCTATATATTGTCGCGAAGTTGGTTCTCTCCCAAACCCTAGAAATTCTAAAACTAGTCACCTCTACCATCCTCCATCTTCTTCTTCCTCCTCGCTCCACCTTCTACACTTCTTCTGCTTCCATTTCTCCTTTACGGCAGATACTACTGACATTATTGCAACCGTAACTATTGTACATACTACGTCGAGCACTGCTACTGCTTTCCATTGCTGGAGGTGCCACACCAACCGCATGCTGCTCACAGTCATGCCCTTGTGTGGCTGTGCACAGCTGTTCATCCTCGAGGCAGCTGCTGTAACAGTCGCTACTATAGCAACCGACATCGTCGCCATCATGTAGGTGCCACGGCACCGATGACTAGTCGTGCGCCTCCCTGCATGCGCCAACGTGCGATCCCCTGTAGTGCAGCACCCACTGTGTATGTCTCGCACGGTCAACCACTACTACACCCGATGACGCACGGCCATGCCTTCGGCCACCGTGCCATCGTAGCACCCCTGGACATCGACACCACCCTGACAGTATTTCGTGCAATAGTAAGTCAATTTTGACTTTTTTGTCAAAATCTCGACAGGATGCGCGAAACTTGAAGACGGAAATCGTATTTTATGACAACAACTTTGTACACGTTTCTCGAGAAATTTGACCATTGCATTGTCGATTTCTTTTCACTGTTGCACTCTCGGTATATACCCCTTCATTCATCTAAAATTCTAACCGTTAATTCAATCGTTTGATAGATCAAAACTGGCCTCCAAGTTAACCGTTTAAATTATGTTATTTTTGGACAGTTTCATGAAGCCAACTTCGTGAATTTTTTTCTTCGCCATCGCAGCTCTATTTGATGTGCCACTAGTTTTTGTGAATAGCAGGTATAACCACCTTCATGTCATAAATGTTTTAGATTCGTAGGATGTCGTTTGGTTGGTTCAAATCGACGCCAAAGTTGGCCTCTCAAAACTATAATTTCAAACTTGTAAAATTCCAATTTTGAACCCGAGAGTCTGGATTCCAATTTTGATGCCATCAGTGGACTTGTGTCATCATTTTGGCATAAATTTATATATAATTTACTGAGTTTGGAGCAACGTGGCCCCGACACGCATTTTTGTATAAAATCGAGTCCCTTTGTCCGAGTCAATGGATCATTTTGAGATCGGCTCATCAAAATCCAATTCTGGATATACCGTTGAGTTTTTATCATCATTCTGGACTCGTTGACATATATTTTACTAGATTTAGAGAACTTTGGCTCCGATATGTATTTTCATGCAAATCGGTTCCAACGTCCGGGTCAATAGGTCATTTTACAATCGGGTCATCGGAATCCTATTTCGGATATACCGTTGGGTTCGTATCATCATTCTAAAATCGCAAATATATCATTTGTTAGTTTTAGTTGACTTATATCCTAGCATATTTTTCGGTGCAAAGCGAGTCCAATAGTGGACATCGTTTTGACCCAAAATTACTATTTTGCCTTTATGCCCAAATTGGACTTATAGATAGGCTATCCTAGCTAATTTGACCATTTGGACACGTTGGTGATATTTGTTTCATCATCAAACGATGTCTATAGATTTTTTTTATGTATCACCCTTAATTATAATTAATTTATATTCATGTTAGTATTTTGAAATCTGTACGTCGAAACTGAGATCAGTCGGTTCCAGTGATCTCATATCGCTGAAATAGGTGACCATGTGGATCACCAAGAAAAGATGGTTTACCTTACAGTCGATCATCGTCTCAATTTGCTTGTCGTAGATTTTATTATATGAATAACGAGGTACAAACTTGATATTTTAATAACCTATATTTTGTAATCCACATTAATGATTATAGAGACTAGTGTGACCTAGTTCTAGGTGAAATAATAATTACAAGTGTCTTAGATAACCAAAGGTAATTGGTGACTAGAAACGACCCAAGCTCCTTAGGTGGGAGTTATTAGTCATATGTGTGCTATAGTGTGTGATATATATTTGTTTGTGATTTAAGCTGATAGATATTTGTGTGGAGTATGGTTCTCATGGATTGTAGGATAGACCTTGGTACTGCACTCTCAGAACAGTTTGGACAACTCTAGGAGAGTGTACATTGCCAATCTTGTACTTCAGTTTACAGTATTTGGCTTTTATATATCTGCTTGATATTGTTATTGTAACACCTACGGCCGTGTACGATACTTTGCGTCTGAATCACATTCGGGTGCCGATGGACGTTAGCACCACCGGGTATCGATACTAGATATTTATATTTGTGTTACCGTGATAAACCATTGCGGGTTACACTCTGACCCTAGGACATGTGCATGTGATATTACATACTGACTGATTCCTGTACTTTATTACATCTTGCTATATAGAAGCCTATGTTGATACTAGGACGATGACATGAGATTCTTACACTGTATTTACTATTATGACTCGATGTCCTAGCTAGAGGGTCTGACCGAGCGACTCATGGATACGATTCGTGAAGTCACATGGGAGGGGATAACATACACCATACGCTTGGGCTACTTTCCCTCATAGTATGCCGTTGCGTCATTCCAGAGCTTCGAAGATTTTGTAGTTTGCCAAAGCTCCCTTATCAGACTGTGGGGTATTCGTAGTTTGTCAGAGTGCCTATCAAGTCTTCGGGGTACACCGATGACAGCCTACGTGTTCGAGTGATATTTCTTAAATTGCATTAGCATTCTAGTTAGTTATGTTAGATTCATCCTTTATAGTCATATTTTATATTCCATATATGGATCTACACTTGTGTACACTTGGCTTGCATATTATGTACCTTGTTGCGTCCCTCTGAGGACCTGGTTTTCTTCCAGGTTAGTTGAGTAGGTTTTGTTGAGCTACTGGATTGTTGATGGTATTTATTTCATTACAGGTATACAATCTTT
Organism: Iris pallida; assembly: GCA_029216955.1. Classification (NCBI taxonomy): domain Eukaryota; kingdom Viridiplantae; phylum Streptophyta; class Magnoliopsida; order Asparagales; family Iridaceae; genus Iris; species Iris pallida. The sequence goes on along the minus strand of JANAVB010013597.1, from coordinate 6,689,229 downwards.
CATAATTATATGTTTTATTTATGTTATTTGTATATGCTTATTAGCCTTGTATTTATAGACTCTTTATCTTTCTGAGTCTATTCGGGCAGGAATGATTATTGGGCTGTAGACTAGTATTCATATTTTTCTTTCTTATATTTCTGTTACTTGGATTGAGATATAGAGTTGATGTAGTGATAGTTATACCATTTAGAATAGCTTGTACGTATTCTAGTCGGACTAGATTGGTTGAATACGTAGCTAGCCAATGCCACGTGGTTCGGTCCCGCATATTTTGGGGCTGGGGCGTGACATAATTTTTGTGGTGGCCCATGTAGGTTGACTTAGCCATTTCGGTTATGTTACTGTGCCGAGCGGGCCTTCGATAGGATAATGTATTAGGATCTCAATCCACTACTGCTATTGGAAATTCTTTGACTTATACTACCGCCCTTGAAACTCGTATTCGTACTCAAATATACCATCCTTGACTTCCTATTTATATATTCTCGTCTTTTTTCTCTCCTGGAAGGACGAACACTTGTGGTTTATAATTATTCTAGTACCTCTTATCATTGGTTATGACTAAGACAGGTAGAACATTTCGTATGTGATTATTTATGGTAAAAAGGGACTAGTTAAACGTCTTACTAGATAGACCGATAGAATAGGAATGACAATTCTATCAAGGTTTAGTTTCTAGGGGAGATTCCTTTATGAATGAGAGACCACTTGCCTAAGACACGAAGAATAAAATTAGTGGTTCACACACACACGCATACACACACACACACACACACACATAGATATGTTGGAATAATTTGTAGTAATGACGGGATGGCTAGGAATACAAATAGAAGACTGCAAAGATCGACTAAGAATTAGACGAAGATAAGAATAGTGGTACCTCTCTACATAGAATTTCCAAACAATATGACTCATGGAAAGAACGATATGACTTAAGGAAAGGATGATTCAATGAGCTATGAATTGGTGATTCGACGTCAGCATGTGAAATTATCACATTGAGTTAGGAGGTGTTACTTGAAGGATAGATAAACCCATGCTTGAAGGGACTAGGTGATTAGCCAAGGTGGGTAGACGTTTATAGACACTCCACCAAGATAGGGTGTGGAGTAGAATACGGTACCTGACCTAACCCTAACATGAGGCATGAGGGTCATTAGAGTAAACCATGCTACTATTGTCTAAGCTAGACTGAGTTTGAAGAATATAAAGAATCCTTGATTATAAAGTTGAGGCGAGTGAGAATACAACTTGAAGGAAGACAAAGTTGGATTCTAAATTGAAGAATGCCAAGCTGAAGATCGGTAAGAAGTAGAGTTCGAGGATTCCGACATGACGAAATGAATTGATAAAGCATGATGATCATGACTAGATATAAATCTTTGGAGCTACATTGTACTAAAATTTGAGAAATTTTTACATGGAGGTTATAGAAATCAGGAAATATGAAAAGAAATTTTCTTGAATGACAAGGAACTGTCCTAGGAAGGTTAGGTACCAGAGAGAAATATGATCTAGGAATAGGCAAGACTAAGTTAGGCTAGTCAACTATCTCTATATTGGTTGAGTCAACCTTGAAGCGATATGTTAGAAATTAGAACTAGAAGAATGATCAATAGAGTTAGATAGATGTGTTAGATATAAGTATTTATTCGACCCGGCCTTAAACCTTCCCTAGCAAATAGGAGTAAGATAAGCATGCTTGTATGAAATGTATAATTGATTATGGTTAGATAGGATAGATCCTTGGTTATGTTGCTAAGAGATTTGACCTATGACTTGTAGGAGTATGTGATAGACTTCAAGGAATTACTTGAGTTTAAGTACTAACTATGACCTTCTATCCAAGCTAGGGATCTGACAATAGAGTTAGAAAAGTTGTAGCTCAAGAGGCAGATTAGTAAACCCTTTGTCAAAATATAAAATAGTTAGAATTCCTGGAGGAATTATAACTGGAATATTTGTATTTGCAGTATGTAGAAGAATTATAGGAGCAATACTAGGTTTAGGTTGAATAATTGGAAAGGAACAATGTTGGAATTGCAAGAAAAGTTCATAAAGAAATTAAGAAGACTACCATGATTATCTACGATGACTGCTAGGACTATAGAGAGAATTGTCTCTTAAGCAAGACCCTTAAAGTTGAGATTCGAATAAAGGAAGAGGAGATTATTTTGAAGAAATGAATGATGCAAATTTTAAGATGGATCAAAATGAGATTAGAAAATTAGTATGATATACAAATATGTTAGAAAACCAGTACTATAGGTTGCAGAGTTACATGGTTTTTATGGTGACATATCATCAAGATTAAGTCATTCAGAAAATAAGGATAAGAAATGAGATAGCATGAGATGAGAAGAAAACAATACTTCAAGATAGGAAAGTAGAGTATCCTAAATTAGATTGATGAATATGATCTAGAGCTGAGTAGTATATAGTGGATGATAAATTTCTGAGATGAAGATCTTTCATAGACGGAGAAAAACTTAAGAACTAAAGGCTGTGTTAAATTTTGAGAATCTAGGACATTTGAAGACCTTGACATATTATATTATGAGCAGCTTGATATTGTGTTAGTTGAAGTTACAATTGAGAAGGCTAGGCCAATGAGTGTACTAATGAAAAAGAGATAAGGCAGAAGGCCTCCAAATACTATTAGTTAGATTCTGGATTGAGTTAGGATAGCCGTGTTTAAGGAATCATGTGTTATCCTAGGAACTTGATAGATAGGCTAAACCATAATGAACTAGTGTGCATTTTCTTTAGCTTGTTTGACTTTTAGGTTATTCTAAGTGACCTAAAGTTGTAGTTTCAGACCATATCACTATCCTTTCATCCCTTAACCTCCTATTCTATGCTTAGCGATTATAACTTCATGATCATTCCAACTATGAAAATCAAGAATAATCTTATCTTTTTTCCTAATCATGTCATAATCTCAAAATCGAATCCTTGATTTTATCCCTCTTCGTGCTTAATATTTGTATTTTCATAAGCATCGACTCCTCCAAATTTCATAACCAAGTGCCTACCAAGTTGTGTATTATTCTCAAAAAAATTACTCATGAACTTATCAAGATTTTTCTTACTACAACTTCTATGTTCGCGATTCTCACGAACTTGGAACTTGTCTCCTTATTATGCAATTAGAAATCCCTCTATGCCTAAGTATAATTTCGAGGACGAAATTATCTAAGGTGGACAAGTTGTGAGCCTCCTAAATTTTGGGACTCTTTTAAAAATTTCAAATGAATTATTTTCCATAAATAATTTTATTATAATTAGATTTGATCATTGAGTGTACCTTTTCGTGTCTTTGATTTTTGGAGCGCCAGAAATGTCACTCTCTCGGAACTTTCTTTATGATTTTTGCAGGAGACAAGATTATCTTTATTTTGATATATTATGTCCTATACAAACTTATTTTCTTGCATTATATTTACATCGCACAACTTTCGGGTCAATTTGGACCGTTGGACCATCTATCGTAAAACTTGACCTAACTTCCAATTATTTTTGGGACTCGACATCGATCCAACCTAATCGACCCAATATATAATTTTGACTCATTTTGAGCTTATGACACTCATGCCAAGGGTGTGTCACTCAATCGAGTTCCAGTGTGCTATTTATTTACGAATGGCACATGAGACTCATTAGGTGATTTTCGGATTCAAATTGACTAGAAATTATATTTGAACCCTAACCTAGCCAACCTCACTTGGTAGAGCCATGTTAGTTAGCCAAGGTCTAGTAGAATTATTTTGAATTTATTTTTGGGATATACAGCCAAATGGATTTAAATATAATTCTGGATCTGGCACGCATTTTCGTGCAAAATCGGGTCCTTTTGTCCGAGTCAACGGGTCATTTTGAGATTGGCTCATCGAAATCCAATTCTGGATATACCGTTGGGTTTGTATCGTCATTTTGGATTCTTTGATATATATTGTTCGATTTAGATGACTTTGGTTCCGGCACATATTTTCGTGCAAATTGGGTTCCAACGTTTGGGTTAATTGGTCATTTTGAGGTCGGGTCATCGAAATCCTATTTCGGATATACCGCTAGGTTCGTATCATCATTCTGGACTCGTGGACATATAATTTGCTAGGTTTAGTGGACTTTGTAATGCCTGTGGTTCGTATTACGTATTTTTGGAATACGTATACATATTTTATCTCGTATTGCATGATCCCTTGCTTAGCTTTTATTCATGACTTGGTTTATTTCATGGGTTGGTTCGGCTTAGCTTGGTTTTGCCTTGGCTCATCATGAACCAAGGGTGAACCCCTACCTACCACCACCTTTAGTATTTATTACCCATTCTCTTTTCTCTCTCCTTATTACTCTTCTTCTTCTCCATCATAACTTCTTCACCTACCAGAGAGAGAGGGGTCTAGGCAAGTACAGCTTGCTTCATGAAGAAACTCTAATTTTATTGTTCCATCCTCTCATTTACAGCATTCTAGCATACTTTAGTACTTGATATTTTTACTTTCCATGGCCAGATTCTTGTAGATCTAAGTTTATTTTATTTTCGGAATTTTTTGGTTTTGATCTACATAATCTTGTTATTTCTAAGTTTTTATGGTTCCATGTTGTAGAGAATTTTGTTCTGCCCCATTTTGACCTATGGAAGTTCGGATTTGGACTCTGGATGAAGGTTTCATGGAGCTTGGAAGCATGGGTTCTTGGTGTTCTTCTTCTCGAAAATTTTGGAGAAGAAGAACAGTTCTCTGGCCGCATGGCAATACTTAGCCGCATGAACATTCATGCGGCAAGTCGCTCCCGGCTGCATGTGCGCCCATCACTCCTAGCCGCATGGACTTCTTCCCACTCAGCTGCATGCACCCCCTTGCTTCTACAGCCCTATGGGCGTCCATCCCTTTAAGCCGCATGAATCCGAAATCCGCTAGCCGCATAAGGGCCGAACCCAGCCAGCCATATGGAACTACTCTTCGACCAGTCGCATGTGCGTCCATCACTCCTAGCCGTATGGACTTGCCTCCCTTGACCGCATAGACTTGCTTCCCGTCAGCCGCATGAAGCCCACCCTTCCGCTGGCGGCATGAGACCCAACTTCTTGGGACCGCATACACCCTTGCCTCCCTAGCCGCATGTGCCCTTGTCTTTCTAGCCGCATGCCCCTGTCCTTACCAAGTTGTATGCGCTCTCCTTATTGGCCGCATAAGTTCTAGTGACCCTGAGCCGCAGGGCTCCTTTCTGTGCCTTGCCCTGCTATTTAATTATTATTATTATTGTTAATTTATGTCTTGTAACCTTAGCATAACTTGGATCTTCTGATTGAATGCTTGCACTATGATGCCCTGTACATGTACCTGAATACGATGGTGACCCGTAGGGGTGTACTCCTGTCAAGTAAACATGACATGACCTGATAGTGGCCCATCGTGGAGCACTCCTGACAAGTAAACTTGACCTGATAACCGAACATGATATACCTTGATAAGCTGTTGCAACGGCTACTTGACATGACATGACCTGTATAATTAACCTGGACACCGTAGGCGATTGTGCTTCTACAAATAATCCAGTCCTGTCTTGCATCATGTCTAGGATGGGACTCCTGAGTACCACGGTCAGGAGTACCTACTGAAATGGACTAAGGCTAATAACTAGATTAATACATTAGTCATAAAGAGATCTCCCAGCTACAGGCAATCCCGTTACCTGGGCGCACTTGGAATCTGTAGCCTGCCGTCGAGTAGGGCACATTTCCAGCACACTGTCATGTGTTGCACCCTTCAAGCTACTTAAGGGTACATGCGTTTCCTGGACGATGTACCCACCTGAACTCAACCCCTAATTTTTGACCTGGGTAACCTGGATGGTCTGCAGGGCTTGTGGCTGTGGAATAATCTCACTGCATCTTGCTAGTAACTAGGCCTGTGATAACCCTAGTTAGTTAAAGTATCAAGCCGTACTTATTGCTTGGCCGTGATTGTTGAATGGGGAATTACCAGTCTAGTCTTGCCTTGATCCTGTATAGATTATTACATGTTCTAATTTTCTTATATTATCTTGCCGATAAATGGGAGAAACCAAGTTTGGTTCAGACGAAGGGTTACAATCTTGGTCCTTGTTGGTTTAAGGATTGTAACCTGGTTATCTGAACGGTCCCATGGTTATCTTACCATATATCCTCGTGATGTTATATTTTCTCCAGTTTTACTATATATTGTTATCTTCTGTGCTAATTGCTTGTTTTAGTTCCTAAGTGAAGCTTCATTTGTGGCACTTGCTCTTTCTGGGGTTTGACCCAGCTGGTTTTGTATGGCCAGATTTCAGAGCAGCTCCAGAGGATCTACCGACTTTCCAGCCCGATGGTGGCGACTAGACGTAACCAGGGCAACGAGTGGGTTTATTTTTGATCTTCCACTTTATTGTAAAAATATTCTTTTTAGGCGTTAGCCGACGAGCACCTGTTTAGCTCGATTGCACTTACTTACTGTCTGCCTACGGGCTATAACATGATTAACAGATCCTAGGGTTGATCATGTATGACTAAACTCTTGCTAGTCCTAACATTTTGTAACGACTAGCTTCATGATCAGCTGAATATGTAATATTTGGGACGCCTTATTATTGTATATTTAATGATCATACATCTTGTGACTTTTACCTACTTGTTTGTGATTGAGACACTAGGCTTGTTCATGACCATAGGAGACTGTTGGCTTGTAGTAAACCCTCATATGTCTAGACAGCGGTGACCGTATAGCGAGATGGATCCCATTTCATATACGTAGCTGGCAATGTCTACCCCCGCTCTCCATTATTCTGGTTCTGGGGCATGACATGGTTTAAGTGGTGGCCCATGCAGGTCTTATAAATCAAGATATGTGAGGGTTTACCGAATAGATGTCTCAATCAGTATTCACCTTTGATCTCTGCTCGCATCTTCTGAATCTCTGGATTCTTGTCCTGATCATATGCTTGTATCATTGATCTGTCCTGGTCCTTCCTTATTGTTCTCCATGTCGTCTTCTTCAGCGGCATTGTTCCTGGACCTGCTGGTCAGCAAGGCGGAGCACTTCTCGTGGACTAGCCGCAACCAGGAGATCAAGTCCAGCATTCCGGAGTAGCCTCCAGAGTCGTTCCTTCTGACGGAGAGCCACCAGTTCAACAAGCAGAGCCTGATAATGGCGGCACTTTGGTAGGTCTCGTCAGGACCTTGATAGCTTCCCAAGATCGTCGAGGAGATGCCTTGTACCAGGCAGTGACGGATGCTCTGACCAGAGGAGGTTATTAGGGTAACAGCGCGGCCAACAGCTTCATGCGCTTGAACCCTCCATTCTTCGACGGTAGTGAAGATGCTATCGCTGCAGATGCTTGGCTTCAGGACACAGAGGTGATTCTAGAAGCAGCCAGGACCCCAAAGAACGAGAAGGTAGCCGTGGTGCACCTGCAGTTGTTAGATCTTGCCCGCAGCTGGTGGGAGGCTCAGGACGTTGGATTAGCAGCACCCATTGCTTGGGCAGTATTCAGAGAAAGATTCCAGACCAAGTATTTTGATGCTGTAGCTCAATACGATCTACAAACGAGGTTCACCAATCTGAAGCAGATGGGCAGGACGGTCGACGGATATGCGGCCGAGTTTTCGAGGCTCAGTCGGTTTGCTCCTACCTTGGTGGCAACCGAGTATGATAGAGCCCAGCGATTTCAGCAAGGGCTTCACCTGGAGATTTTGTTGGCAGTTGAGCAGTTTGAGCATCAGACTTTTGATGCAGTCTTGAGAGCAACTAGGAGGCATGAGTATACCTTCCAGAGGATTGTGGATAGGGTCGGAGGTCGAAAGAGATCCCACGGCCAGATGAATCAGTCGTCAGCACCAGCCCCGGCAGCCACGGCTTTGACTATTGGAGCTCCAAGGCGGGCGGCCTCAGTGACGTCGGTTCAGCATTCAGCCCCGACGTACCCTCAGTAGCAGTAGAAGCAGAAGCAGTCTTCCGCAGTGGAATGTTCTCATTGTGGAAAGCCAGGCCATGTAGTAGCAAAGTGCCGCAGGGCACAGGGATTGTGTCTGGCTTGTGGAGCAGCAGACCATAGGGTTGGATCTTGCCCGAATAGGGGTGGTTCATCATCGTCCAACCTTTCTAGCTCTTCGGTGGGGAGGACCAGCTCCGGTCCAGCCGCAGCAGTATCCATTGCCGAGGCCCTTGCCTCCTCAGTCCCAGGTGTTCCAGCAACAACACCCCCAGCAGCATGCTCAAGCCCAAGTCTTGAGTCAGAATAGGCAGCGAGGATTCCAGCAGAGGGGACCAGCACCCCGAGGGCATGGTCAGGCTATAGTGATGACCGCAGAGGAAGGATTGGCACCAGAAGAGGTAGTGGCAGCTACTATTCTCGTCAACTCCTTTCCAGCTTCAGCTTTATTTGTTTCTGGTGCATCACATTCTTTTATGTCTGCACGATTTGCGACACGGATAGGATTGGAGCCCGAGTCACTATCAGTAAAGCTTAATATACTTACTGGTAGCAGACTTGTGGGAGTCGATAGAGTGTTTTCCTCGTGTCGGATCGTAGTTAGCGGTAAGGAATTTCCCGCTAGATTGATAGAATTTCCGATGGCCGATTATGATGTGGTCTTAGGGATGGATTGGTTGAGAAACCAGTATGCTAGAATAGACTGCTATATTGGTAGGGTTGTTTTTAGCATTCCAGGCGAGCCAGAATTTTCTTTTTCCCGGGGCGAAGTCGAACCTTCTCCTACAGTATTGAGGATGGCCGTAGCAGTAGTGCAGTTGCCCCAGATAGTCGAAAAGTTTCCAGATGTTTTCCCAGAAGAGCTTCCAGGTATACCGCCGGAACGGAAGATCGAGTTCACCATCGACTTGATTCCCGGGACAGCCCCAGTGTCAGAGAGAGTCTACAGGATGGCGCCATCAGAATTGGAGATCTTGTACAAGATGATTGAAGAACTTCGAACCAAAGGATTCATTCGTGCTAGTGGATCGCCTTGGGGAGCCCCGATGCTTCTTGTGAAAAAGAAGGATGGTATGTCCAGGTTATGTGTTGATTATCGTACCTTGAACTCAGTGACAATCAAGAACAGATACCCTCTCCCGAGGATAGATGACTTTTTTATCAGCTCAAAGGGGCAGCAGTATTCTCGAAGATCGACTTGCGCTCAGGATATCATCAGATCAGAGTCAGAGAGCAGGACATCCCGAAGACAACTTTCAGGTCTAGGTATGGGCATTGGGAGTTCCTAGTGATGCTATTTGGAGCGACCAATGCGCCGGCTGTATTCATGGACCTCATGAATCGTATTTTCATGCCTTATTTGGATCAGTTCGTGATTGTGTTTCTGGATGACATCCTGGTCTATAGCAGGAGCGAAGCGGAGCATAAGCAGCATCTCCGTGTGGTTCTTCAGATTCTCAGGGAGCACCAGTTGTATGCCAAGTTCAGTAAATGCGCGTTCTGGCGCGATCGCATTTCGTACTTGGGTCACATCATCATTCGAGGAGGAGTAGAAGTGGATCCCCAGAAGATTGTGGCTGTTGAGTCCTGGCCGGTGCCCAGCACAGTTACAGAGGTTCGCAGTTTTCTCGGATTGGCCGGCTACTACCGGCGATTTGTTTCAGACTTTGCTCGGATTTCAGCGCCATTGACCCAGTTGACCCGCAAGGAGGTACAGTTTGCTTGGACAGCAGAGTGCCAGGATTCATTTAAGAAATTGAAGCGAGGCTTGATGACGGCTCCCATTATCACACTTCCAGATAGAACCGGAGGATTCTCAGTATATTGTGATGTTTCAGGCAGAGGCCTAGGATGTGTTCTGATGCAGCATGGGAAGGTAATAGCTTATGCGTCACGGCAACTTCGTGATCATGAGAGGAATTACCCAACCCATGACTTGGAGCTGGCAGCAGTAGTGTCTGCACTTAAGTTATGGAGGCACTACTTGTACGGAGATAGGATGGAGATTTTTACCGACCATAAGAGCCTGAAGTATGTTTTCACCCAGAAGGATCTTAACATGCGTCAGAGAAGGTGGCTGGAGCTTCTTGTGGATTATGATGTCAACTTGCAGTATCATTCCGGAAGGCCAACGTTGTTGCAGATGCATTGAGCAGGAGAGCCGAAGTTTATTTCCTAACAGCGCAACTGGAGCTGTTAGCACATCTTCAGAAGATGGGTATTAAAGTTGTTCTCCCTTCCAGTATGGCATTGATGGCCAGTATGCAGGTTCAGTCCACCATAGTCGAGAGGATCCGGATGGTGCAGTCAGCAGATTCCAAGCTTCAGCGACTCAGAGCAGAGTGTGAGGCAGAGCGAAGACCAGAGTTGTGCATTCACGAAGACGGTACACTTCGACATGGTAAGCGTCTTTGTGTACCCAGTGGAGATATCAGATAGGAGATCATGGCGGAGGCTCACAGTTCTCAGTACTCCATTCATTCTGGTGGTACGAAGATGTACCGAGATATCCGTCAGCACTTTTGGTGGAATGGCATGAAGAGGGAGATAGCCCGGTTTGTCTCTCGTTGTTTAGTCTGCCAACAAGTTAAGGCTGAACATCAGAGGCCCGCTGGACTTCTTCAGCCCTTGCCGATTCCAGAATGGAAGTGGAAACATGTGACCATGGATTTTGTGACTAGATTACCTAGATCCCCAACTGGTCAAGATGCTATTTCGGTTATAGTTGACAGGCTCACGAAGGTAGCTCACTTCCTCCCGTTCACAGTTGGTCAGTCGACAGCTCAGTTAGCAGAGATGTACCTCAGACAGATTGTCAGGTTGCACGGAGTGCGAGTTAGTATTACCTCGGACCGAGATTCAAGATTCACATCGTACTTTTGGCGTAGCCTACAAGGGAGTTTGGGAACTCACCTCCAGTTCAGTTCACCATATCATCCGCAGACAGATGGTCAGTCGAAGTATACAATCCAGACTCATGAAGATATGTTGCGGTCCTGTACACTTGACTTCGGTAGTTTGTGGGAAGATCACCTACACCTGGTGGAATTCTCGTACAACAACAGCTTCCAAGCTAGTATCCAGATGGCACCGTTCGAGGCACTGTATGGTAGGAAGTGCCGGTCCCTGCTAGCCTTGGATGATGTAGGGAAGAGACAGATGCTCGGCCCAGAAATGATTGTCCAGACAGTTGAAGTGGTCAGAAGAGTCCGGGATCATCTTCGAGTTGCCCAAGATCGCCAGCGCCATTGGGCTGATTCTCATCGGCGCCCTCTCGAGTTCTCTGTCGACGACCATGTATTCCTGAGGATTTTGTCTAATCGTGGCGTCATTCATTTCGACGCACGAAGAAAGCTTAGTCCTAGGTATATAGGGTCGTTCGATATTCTGGAGCGAGTAGGAGGTGTGTCCTATCGTCTCGCTCTTCCGTCGTCGCTAAGCGAGGTGTATGACGTGTTCCATGTATTCCAATTACGACGGTATATCCCGGACCCGAGCCACATCCTGGATCATTCGGAATTGGTCGTTGGTACCAACCTTTCGTATGAGAAGAGGCCCGTGTCTATATTGGACCGAAGAGAGAAGATACTCAAGAACAAGACTATCAAGTTAGTCCGAGTTGCTTGGGGTCATCACTCTTTGGGTGAGTCAACGTGGGAGCGTGAGGATGATATCCGATCGCGATATCCCGACTTGTTTGACTCGTGAGGTATAATGTCTTCCTTATGCCTTCTGCCTTCGATTCCTTACTTGAATGAGTGATTGCCTGTCTAGTTATAGCTTGCTTGTGATTAATATAGCTTGTCCTCGTCTCTCTAGCCTCTTAATTAAATTTCAAAGACGGAATTCTTTTAAGGTGGGTAGAGTTGTAATACCTGTGGTTCGTATTACGTATTTTTGAAATACGTATACATATTTTATCTCATATTGCATGATCCCTTACTTAGCTTTTATTCATGACTTGGTTTATTTCATGGGTTGGTTCGACTTGGCTTGGTTTTGCCTTGGTTCATCATAAACCAAGGGTGAACCCCTACCTACCACCACCTTTAGTATTTATTACCCATTCTTTTTTCTCTTTCCTCATTACACTTCTTCTTCTCCATCATAACTTCTTCACCTACCAGAGAGAGAGGGGTCTAGGCAAGTGCAGCTTGCTTCATGAAGGAACTCTAATTTTATTGTTCCATCCTCTCATTTACAGCATTCTAGCATACTTTAGTACTTGATATTTTTACTTTCCATGGCAGATTCTTGTAGATCTAAGTTTATTTTATTTTCAAAATTTTTGGGTTTTGATCTACATAATCTTGTTATTTCTAAGTTTTGATGGTTCCATGTTGTAGAGAATTTTGTTCTGCCCCATTTTGACCTATGGAAGTTCGGATTTGGACTCTGGATGAAGGTTTCATGGAGCTTGGAAGCATGGGTTCTTCGTGTTCTTCTTCTCAAAAATTTCGGAGAAGAAGAACAGTTCTCTGGCCGCATGGCAATACTTAGCCGCATGAACATTCATACGACAAGTCGCTCCCGACCGCATGTGCGTCCATCACTCCTAGCCGTATGGACTTCTCCCCACTCAGCCGCATGCACCCCCTTGCTTCTGCAGCCGCATGGGCGTCCGTCCGTTTAAGCCGCATGAATCCGAATTCTGCTAGCCGCATAAGGGCCAAACCCAGCCAGCCGCATGAAACTACTTTTCGGCCAGCCGTATGTGTGCCCATCACTCCTAGCCGCATGGACTTGCCTCCCTTGACCGCATGGACTTGCCTCCCTTGACCGCATAGACTTGCTTCCCGTCAGCTGCATGAAGCCCACTCTTTCGCTGGCCGCATGAGACCCAACTTCTTGGGACCGCATGCGCCCTTGCCTCCCTAGCCGCATGCGCCCTTGCCTTTCTAGCTGCATTCTCCTGTCCTTACCAAGTTGTATGTGCTCTCCTTATTGGCCGCATGAGTTCTAGTAACCCTGAGCCGCCGGCCTCCTTCCTGTGCCTTGCCCTGCTATTTAATTATTATTATTATTGTTAATTCATGTCTTGTAACATTAGCATAACTTGGATCTTCTGATTGAATACTTGCACTATGATGTCCTGCACATGTACCTGAACACGATGGTGACCCGTAGGGGTGCACTCCTGACAAGTAAACATGACATGACCTGATAGTGGCCCGTCGTGGCACACTCCTGACAAGTGAACTTGACCTGATAACCGGACATGATATACCTTGATAAGCTGTTGCGACGGCTACCTGACATGACATGACCTGTATAATTAACCTGGACACCGTGGACGATTGTGCTTGTACAAATAATCCAGTCCTGTCTTACATCATGTCTAGGATGGGACTCCTGAGTACCACGGTCAGGAGTACATACTGAAATGGACTAAGGCTAATAACTAGATTAATACATTAGTCATAAAGAGATCTCCCAGCTACAGGCAATCCCGTTATCTGGGCGCGCTTGGAATCTATAGCCTGCCGTCGAGTAGGGCATATTTCCAGCACACTGTCATGTGTTGCACCCTTCAAGCTACTTAAGGGTACATGCGTTTCCTGGACGATGTACCCACATGAACTCAACCTCTAATTTTCGACCTGGGTAACCTGGATGGTCTGCAGGGCTTGTGGCTGTGGAATAATCTCACTGCATCTTGCTAGTAACTAGGCCTGTGATAACCCTAGTTAGTTAAAGTATCAAGCCGTACTTATTGCTTGGTCGTGATTGTTGAATGGGGAATTATCAGTCTAGTCTTGCCTTGATCCTGTATAGATTATTACATGTTCTGATTTTCTTATATTATCTTGCTGATAAATGGGAGAAACCAAGTTCGGTTCAGACGAAGGGTTACAATCCCGGTCCTTGTTTGGTTTAAGAATTGTAACCTGGTTATCTGAACGGTCCCATGGTTATCTTACCATATATCCTCGTGATGTTATATTTTCTCCAGTTTTCCTATATATTGTTATCTTCTGTGCTAATTGCTGGTTTTAGTTCCTAAGTGAAGCTTTCTTTGTGGCACTTGCTCTTTCTGGGGTCTGACCCAGCTGGTTTTGTATGGCCAGATTTTGGAGCAGCTCCAGAGGATCTACCGACTTTTCAGCCCGATGGTGGCGACTTGACGTAACCAGGGCAACGAGTGGGTTTATTTTTGATCTCCCACTTTATTGTAAAAATATTCTTTTGAGGCGTTTAGCTGACGAGCACAAGTTTAGCTCGATTGTACTTACTTACTGTCTGCCTACGGGCTGTAACATGATTAACAGATCCTAGGGTTGATCATCTATGACTAAACTCTTGCTAGTCCTAATATTTTGTAACGACTAGCTTCATGATCAACTGAATATGTAATATTTGGGACGCCTTATTATTGTATATTTAATGATCATATATCTTGTGACTTTTACCTACTTGTTTGTGATTGAGACACTAGGCTTGTTCATGACCATAGGAGACTGTTGGCTTGTAGTAAACCCTCATATGTCTAGACTGCCGTGACCGTATAGCAAGATGGATCCCATTTCATATACGTAGCTGGCTATGTCTGCCCCCACTCTCCAGTATTCTGGTTCTGGGGCGTGACAGACTTGTATTCTGGTATTTTTTCGGAATAAAGCGAGTCCAACTACGGACATCGTTTTGATCCAAAATTAGCGTTTTGCCTCTGTGCCCAAATTGGACTTATGGATAGACTATTCTTGCTAATTTGACCATCCTGGACACGTTGGTGATGTTTGTATCATCATCCGACGATATCTGTAGTTTTTTTATGTATCACTCTTAATTATAATTAATTCCTTTCATGTTACTATTGCAGAATCTGTATGCCGAAACTAATATCAGTCGATTCAGAAATCTTACATTGCTGAAATTGACTTGGTGACCATATGGATCGCCAAGATAAGATTGTTGACCTTACAGTTGATCATCTTGTCTCGATTTGCGTGTCGTAGGTTTCACTATACAAATAATGAGGTACAAACTTGATATTCTAGTAACCTATATTTTATAATTCATATTATTGGTATGTGACCTAGCTTTAGGTGAAATAATAATTACAAGTGTCTTAGATAACCAAAGGTAATAGGTGACTAGAAACGACCCAAGCTCCTTAGGTAGGAGTTATTAGTCATATGTGTACTATAGTGTGTGATATATATTTGTTTATGATTTGGGCTGATAGATATTTGCGTGGAGTGTGGTTTTCATGGATAGTGTGATAGACCTTAGTACTGCAGTCTCAGCATAGTTCGGACAACTCTAGGCAAGTGTACCTTACCAATCTTGTACTTCAGTTTACGATATTTAGCTTTTATATATCTGCTTGATTTTGTTATTGCAACACCTACGGCCGTGTATGATATTTCGCGTTAGAATCACATTCGGGTGCCGATGGACGTTAGCGTGACCGGGTATCGATACTAGATATTCACATTTGCGTTACCGGACAAATCATTCCGGGTTACACTCTGACCCTAGGACATGTACATGTGATACTACATGCTGACGAATTCCCGTACTTGATTACATCTTGCCATACGGAAGCCCGTGTTGATACTAGGACGATGACATGAGATTCTTAAACTATATTTACTATTATGACTCGATGTCCTAGCTAAAGGGTCTAGCCGAGCGACTCGTGGATACGATTCATGAAGTCACATGGGAGGAGAGAACATACACCATGCGCTTGGGCTACTCTCTCTCATAGTATGTCGTTGTCTAATTCCAGAGCTTCGGAATTTCGTAGTTTGCCACAGCTCCTTTACTAGACTACGGGGTATTCATTATTTGTCGGAGTGCCTATCAGGTCTCCGGAGTACGCCAATGATAGCCCGTGTGTTCGAGTGATGTTTCTTAAATTACATTTGCTTTCTAGTTGGTTATGTTAGATTCACCCCTTATAGTCACATTTTATTTTCCATAAATGTATCTATACTTGTGTACACTTGGCTTGCATATTATGTACCTTGTTGCGTCCTTCTAAGGACCTGGTTTTCTTCCAAGTTGGATGAGTAGATTTTGTTGAGCTGGTGGATTGTTGATGGTATTCATTTCATTATAGGTATTCAATCTTTTAGAATTATATGTTTTATTTACTGCTATTTGCATCTGCTTATTAGCCTTATATTTATAAATTTATTATCTTTTTTAGTTCATTCGGGCACGTATGATTATTGGAATGTAGATTAGTATTCATATTTTCCTTTCTTATGTTTCTGTTACTTGGTTTGAGATATAGAGTTGATGTAGTGATAGTTACACCATTTTGAACAGCTTATACGTATTCTAGTTGAACTAGAGTCCGGTTGAATACATAGCTGACAAATGCTATATGGCCAGGTCCCGTATATTTTGGGACTGGGACGTGACAGGTATCATGAGCAAATCCCCGTTGGGTTTAGTTAGCTGGTATGTACCGTTAGAATAGATCGTTTCCACGACAAACGGCCCCTCCATTTAGGTTGAAACTTCTCGACCGTCTTGTGGGTCATGATCATTGGCCTTCTGACTGATAAAATAAGATCACCTACTCAAAACTACCTCTCTTTAACCTTCTTATTAAAATCATCCAATATTTGCGCTTGGTATAGCTAAATACACTGTTGAGCAAGGAGGCATTTCTCGTCCAATGCTTCTAATTCTTGTAATCATAGACGATAATTATCTTTCGTAGTCATATGACTATTAAGAGCCACTCGTAAAGAGGGGATTTGAAGTTCCAGAAGGAGCACAGCTTCGCTTCTGTATACTAGGAAGAACGGCATACTACCGGTAGATGTCCAGACTGTAGTTCGATTAGCCCAGAGGCATTTACCGAGTTTCTCGTTCCAGTCGCGCTTGTTAGAAGACATGACTTTTTTAAGGAGTTTGATATCGTTTTCTTGAATGCCTTGGCCAACCCATTTGCTGCTAGGTTATATACAGTTGAGGCTATACTTTAGATTCGATTTTTGTCACAAAAACGACAGAAGGCGTTACAGACGAATTGTGGGCCATTGTCATGGATGATCCTCTGCGGTAACCCGAACCAATAGATGACGTAATGCTTAAGAAACTTAATCACGTTTGAGGTTTTTACATCAACAAGTGGTACTACTTTCGCCTACTTGGAAAGGTAGTCAACTATTGCCAAAATGAACCAGTGTCCCTTTGATGATGGCGGAGAGATCATGCCGATAATATCCATTCCCTATGCTTAGAAGGGTCAGGATGCAACAGTCGGATGTAAGAATTACGACGTTGGTGAATGAAGTCCGCATAGATTTGGCATATTGGCACTTCTTAGCGTATGCCAAAGCATCTGCTATCATCATGGACCAGTAATAGCCTATGCGTCTGAGTCGGTCATGTAGTTTAGGACCTGGTTGGGGGGCTCTACAAGTGCCTGTGGACACACACAAAAAGAAGAAGAAACGCTGTCTTTTCTTTATTAGCGCAAGGCACCACAAATCGAGTACGCCTGAGAGATCCTGCGCTGAGGATCCCCGAGTACAAAAAAGAATTCTGGGGAATGGGACGATGGAGATCGAGCGGCAGTTGCTCCTTTACGCCGTTGACATTCCGATTACAAAAGTGGGAGAAAACCTAAGAAAATTGCTAACTCTCGGCTCACTGGCAAGAAGTGCAACAATTTGGCTCTTAAAAATGCTCTCCGTTCTGTGTTTTGAAGAGGGATGAGACCCCTTTTTATAGTAGTTCTTGAGCTGGAATGATGTTATGCGCCCATATGAGGAAACACACTGGTTTTCATGTGGGCGTATGGTCCTACTTTGGGTGCATAAGATGTAGGCGTATGCAGGCTGCGTGGTCGTAGGTTGATCGTGGTGCTAACATGGCCGTATGCTTCGGTGCACGACTGCTCGTGGAGACTGACGTGGCCCTATGCTTCGGTGCACGTTTTGATCGTGGCTTTGATCGAGTTAGAGGCTGTTCTGGCTTGGGCGCATAGCCTGAAATAGGGCTATGTGCCCCCTTCTGGAGGAGCTTGTCTTGGGCACATGGGCATATGACCTCACTGGAGCTTGGGCGCATATGACCTTGCTGGAAGCTTTGGGCGCATAATGCTCATTGGTGACTTGGGCGCATAAAGGCTCATTGGTGACTTGGGCGCATATGTCCAGTCTGCTAAAAATTTTATGCTTCTACAAGACCCCCTTCAAAGTTTTCGATACTTGAATGAGTTCGAAATACTTTGAGAGAAGCATGGACCGTCTTCTCGTAATGCAGTGGACGCATAGCACGGCTCTCTATTTGGGCACATAGAGTTTGGCCAGCCTGTCAGAGAGATGGCTGTTAAGATCTTCCTCGAAAATCTGAACTGACAGATTCATCGGGGTGGAATTTGAAGAGGTCCATCCTTCATACGTTGTCCATGTCAGCAAATGGCAGTCACATAGTGTGCAAGAAGCTGGGTCTTCACGTGGCTACATAAGCCATGGTGGGCGCATAGTGCGCAATAGGTGCATAGGCGCATAGGAATAGTGGGCGCATAGGAAATGGCCCATGCCTATAAATAGGCTTTGAAAGAAAGAGAAAGTTCATTATTCTCATTTCTCTTAGAACTTTCAAAAGACTCTTCATCTCCTTTCTTTACGAACCATGTCTTCCAAGGTCACCAAGAGATCTGTGAAGGGCAAGGGGGCTGCACCGAGTGCCTCTCCTCCTGCAGTAGTGTCCTCACCAGTCCAGGACCCGATTCTGGGTGAGGCCATGCCTCAAAAATAAAGTCTCGAGAGTTTATTTGCGATGCTCAGACTTTTTTTCTGCCTGGGTGCATGCGCCTAAGGCAACATGCTTCTGTGAGCATTCTTATGCGCCCACAGAAGTCATACGCCAATACTATGGTGTGCTATGCGCCCACATGTTGCCATGTTATGCGCCCACATGCTGCTGCATGTTATGCGCCTACTTACTGCTGTACGTTATGCACCCACATGTTTGTTTTGGGCGCATAGCCCTTTGGGCGCATAAATTTCCTTTATCACTTAGTTTTTCTTGCAGATTCTGAGTCTGACTTTCTTTTCTATCCTTGCAGTAAACATGTTTGTCCCGAAACTTGGCGGTATCCATTTCGGCTCTACTTGCCATGTCCTCGGCACAAGCCTCATAACCAACATGATCAGCAATGTTCAGGCAAGGATCAGTCACAACCAGCCTACGGAACGGACGATTGCCATAATTGAATAGGAGAAAACCTTTCTGAAGCAAATGATTAATGATGAGAAGCTTTTGCTCGGAGGGACATGCTGTTTAAAGAAGTCGTACTTTCTGTTCGGCGACAGTGTAGGATTTGAGAATGACGAGACGATATGTCTACAGGACCCTTTGGTCGTTAAATTAAATGACCAAAGAATAGGGTTGCCCTCGATGAAGCACCAATACCATCTGTCGACATTTGCTGATCTGGTTGTGCAGAGGCAGATGAAATGGGACCTGACCCCTGAACTGCATGGGGTTGTTTTTGGCCGGATCCAATTCAACTCTGGTGACCGAAAGAAGGACACGTTCAAGTGTGTCAAGGGTTCCACGTCCTACTCCATGAGGGGGCTGCACCCTGGTGTCATAATGAACGATGTCCCGACTGATCTTCACCCCTATGCGGCTGAGACTCTCTCCAACTTGATGCTGTCAAAGAGGGAGTCGTACCCGGAAAGAAAGCTACGGATGGAAGGTTGGAGGTATTCTGTCCCATTCTGGAGTGACCTTACTGGATGGGTGCTCTCGACTTATGAGACCACCCTAAAAGCTGCCAGTCTTCTTTATGCCGTTAGAGCTACCCAATAAGGCATTAAGGTTAACTGGCCAGTGTTTATCTCCTTGGCAGAGTTGTACAACTATCACATATGCACCTTCTTCACTCTGGGTGGGGAGATGGGTTTGGCTCTTCACGAGATGAAGGTGATATCCAAACTTCCCTGGGGGACGGAGCCATATGCAGAATACGTCCTCAGTGATACAGAGATCTTGGATTTGGAGAAAGAGAACTCCGAGATGATGGAGGTGTACAAAGAGTTACTCTGTCACTTTTTTATTTGTCACCAGATTACGAAGAAGGGTAAGACTGAGGGGTCCCTTCCGCATACGAGGGCCTGGACTAACAACATTTTTACCATAGTAGAAGGGGATGGCCCAGTCTCCTTCTCATCTCGCAAGCCCTTGACGAGCTTTGAGAAAGAGCAGTCGATGGCAGATCACGGAGTTGTGGATGCTGAAGATAGTAATGATCCTGAGGAAAACTCCTCGATTTATCATTTCTTCAGGCAAACTGAGTTCAAGATGTCAAAAAAGGCGGTGCTAGCCTCTTTCCTGATGATATGGCTTCGTGACTGCGTAGTCCCTGGTGGTTCATGGTCCATTGAGAGAATAAGTCAGGGTATGATACTTTCGGCTATAAAGCTGCCTTTGGACGCCAACTTGCTCTGCTTTCAGCGCTGGTCTGTGCCATCCAACGGGGTTTACGACATTTTGTCGTAAACGCGATAACGTCCGATAGCAGAAAGGACTTTGCTAGGACTGAGTTTCCCTTTCACTATCTGATGGGATGGCTGGTGCTGTATTATTCCAGATTGATGAACGCCGGGCTGATGGCAGACTCTTTGGCAGGGGATGCCTTCCTTCGGAGATTCAGAGACACGGATTGGACCATTACAGGGGTGCCTGTTTGTAGGAGGGCTTTGAGTTTTCTGCAGAACTATAAGTTCTTCAAAGTATCGCCTCCCTCTGGTAGTGGTCGCACAGGAGATACCCTAGTAGATGAAGGGGCACTTACTACTAGCCTTCCTATTAGGGTATTTCGGTGGCTCCAATCCATTAGGCCTTCCCATTTGGTGTTCAGGAATAGGAACCACACTTTCCTGGAACCTTATTTGTCGAGCCGCTTTGTACGATAATTCGGCTACAAACAGCTTCTCTTGGGCAATCTCAGTCCTCATCTCCAGTCGATAGGGAGTTTGATTGACGGAGTACGTGCATGGAGTTACTACAACGCTGGGTATACAGGGGCAGTTTTTACCTTGCCAGAAGATAAACCTGATACCAACATGCTCTTTGCTGCTGCTAAGTTTTATATTCAGGTCAATACCCTTTCTTCTCGGTATGACCGGGAGCAGAGTTTTATATCGGGGCCTAAGTTTGCCCCTACTCTTGCTGAGATAGGACGAGTGCGCGCCATGGGGGGTAACAGAAAGGGAGGTACCGCTCCCACAGTTGAACCGGCTGCAGCGCCGCAGCAGAGGGTTGTTATTGAGGAGCCTATCATTACAGCGCCTTAGAGAGAGGGTACTGAAGAACCTCTTTCTGACAATCCTCATAAGAGGAAGGCTTCCACCGAGCTGGTTCCACGGCCCAAAAGGAAGAAGGTGGTTGTTTCCCGGGGGAGGAAGAAGGTTGCGGACGTGGGTGTCAGCTTGCCTCCTCCCAAAAGGTGTTCTCGGCAGACGGTATTGCAGGCCGTTACCATTCGGGAAGTAGATCCCTTCCTAAACTCCATAGCCATTCTGATCAAGCCTTTAGAAGCTTTCTCACCCTTACGTTTGTCCTTTGCACAGGACCCTGAAGTTGTAGCTGCGGTAGGTGCCTCCTTGTCTGAGGAAGTGGACGCGATGACAGTGTCCCCTGCTCATCTTCGACCGATGGATGAGGGCGGATCTTCTTCAGATGTAAGGTTTGAGTGACAGGATGATCAAGGCGAAGGCCCAGACCATAACGGTAATCAAAAGATCAGTCTCTCCTATAACATTTCTTTGGGGGATATGTCTGCAATAGGAGATGTAATGAGGGACTAAGATGAAAATCAAGTCCAATCGGCTCATCCTCCTGCGGGTAAGTTATCTTTGCGCCTTTTTTCGGATGAGATTTTTTGACTTCGATTTTGTGTGCTCCTCGTGAGGCTGACCATGACTGTATGTTCCCTTGTAGACAAGGAGAAGGAACCCCTCGTGAAGATAGTCCCAGGCGTTAGGGAAGGGACAGAGGTTATCCCCGGCTCCTCTAAATTTGCTGGTGCGGAGGGAGCTGTTAGTGAGCCGGTATCGGCTACAGAAGGAGAGGTTGAATATACTGCTGAGGGGGCTGTTGCTGAATCTGCTCCCGTTCCGGCTGGGATTATAGAAGAAACCAGGCCTGATGCCGCTTGGGGCCTTGATATTGCTCTCCTTGAACAGTCTGGGCCTGTTCTTGGTTTTCCTGAAGCCAAGACTGATGGCATAGCCCAGGCTGGCACTGATCATATCGAAGTTACAAAATTACAACTTTTTCGTATTTTCCCCTCATTTTTTGGTTACTGAGATATATATTATTTTCTTGTCAGGTTCGGCTTCTTGTCAGGTATCCCTTCCTGGAGCGGAAGAAACTCTCCAAGCCTCCTTCTTGACGACCTCCACTAAAGATGACAAGATGGCCCAAGAAGTCATCAAAGCTTTCTACTCTGTGCTAAAAGTAAAGCTTCCTGGAGTCCTGAATCGGAATGCTGCCTTTGGCCCTATGAAGGCTGTTGCCGAATGCCAAGTGGCGGGCTTTGAGAGCATTGCCGACTATGAGGAGCGGGCTAATACTCTGAGGAAAATCTTGAATGATCTAGAGGGTCAGGTGGCCAGATTCTGGGATGCCAAGCAACGGAGCCCGACATCACTATTCCGTATAGAAGATGAGGCTTTGATCACGGCTCTTGCGGAGGAGAAGGCTACTTTCCAGGCGAGGAAGGATGCCCTCGTTCAAAAGATCAGCGAATTAGTTGATCAATATGGTCAGTTCAATGCTGCAAGTGAGGCACGTGCTGCCTCGAAGAATAAACTGGCTGCACAGATTATCGAGAAATATAATCACATCATGCAGATCCAAAACGAGATCGCTCAACTGGAAGCCAACTTGAGAACAGCAACGTCGGAGCAGGAGGACTACTTGGCTCAGGCTGCCATGACTGCCACCACTTCCGCCCATTTGAAGGAACAGCTGGTGAAGTTGAAGGGAGAGCACATGAGTCTGATCCTTTTCGAGGATGAAGCTGCTCGTCAAGAAGAGGCGTGCCGTCGAGCTACCGCGAAGTCTGAAGCCGAAATCGCGGCTCTAAGGGACAACATCAATCGCCTATGTATCTCTTAGATTTTTTGTTTGAAACTGTTTCTTCTAGCCATCAAGGCTCTTGTACCCCTTTTTTGTCTCTTGATAGACGTTCAAGTAAAGAATAAAGAACCATTTCAGAATGAATGTGGTTTTGTAAAATATCGGGACTAGAGGTAATGTGGACGTAGTAAAGATATTTCGGGTAGGTATTCCGTTGGGGAATTTAATGTGGATCTATTATCCGTTTTATGTTCAAGTTTTTTGAATATAGATAATAAGTTGAACGAAGCCGCTAATAGAGATAATATGGATGTAATAGCAGAGGATGTTCTATATCCGACCAGAGGTAATATAGACATGGAAAGATATATAACATTAGGTGGGAGTGGATAATTCAGAGGTGATATGGACGTGATTATCCTTGATGAATACTTTTCTCAGAGGTTATATGGACATGGCAAAACATTTCTTAATTTTTCTACTGGGGAAATAATTATCGAAAAATAATTCAGAGGTAATAGGGACGTGACTTATTTTCGTCAAACCAAGTTTGGACAGAGTCAAAAATGGGAATGATTTCGCTGGGGAAATATTTTAGAGGACCTATTATCTAAGGTGTATTCAAGACTCTTGAAATATGGATAATAGTTAGATAATTTCTTCGAATCACATAAACATCGCTCTGTACATTTACATGACTGAATATATGTGAACATTAGTTACAAAAGGTTACACATAGTATTTCTTCAGGAACTTGTCATTGATAGGCATCATGAGCAAGTCACCATCAGGCTTGGTTAGTCGGTACGCACCGTTAGAATATACTGATTCTATAATGAAAGGACCTTCCCATTTAGACTGAAATTTCCTTTTTATTTTGTGCGTCATGACCATTGGTCTTCTCACTGCTAAGACTAGATCACCGACTTGGAAGATTCTTTTCTTCACCTTTTTATTGAAGGCTCTGAAAAGGCGTGCTTGGTATAGCTCAATGCGCTGCTGAGCTAACAAGCATTTTTTGTCTAGCACTTCGAGCTCCTATAGTCGTAAATGGTAGCTTTCTTCGGTAGTCAACTCGTTGGCTAAGGCTACTCGAAGAGAAGGAATTTGGATTTCTAGGGAAAGAATTGCTTCGCTCCTATAAACCAGAGAGAATGGCGTACTGTCTGTTGGAGTCCGAACTGTTGTACGATAGGCCCATAGACATTCGCCGAGCTTCTCATTCCAATCGGCTTGTTTGAAGACACAAACTTCTTAAGAAGTTTAATGATAGTTTTATTGAAGGCTTCTTCTAGCCCGTTAGCCGCTGGATTGTAGGCAGTAAAGGCTATATTCTGGATTTGAATTCTATCGCAGAACCGATAGAATGCATGGCTTACGAATTGTGGACCATTATCTTGGATGATCCTGCAAGGTAGGCTAAAGTGGTAGATAATGTGATGTTTGATGAAACTGATCACATTCGACGCCTTCACTTCGGTGAGTGGTATAGCTTCCGCCCATTTGGAGAAGTAATCAGTTATGGCTAGGATGAACCGATGTCCTTTGGAAGATGGCGGGCTGATTGGGCCTATAACGTCCATACCCTAGGCTTTAAAAGGTCAAGATGCTACCGTCGGGTGTAGAAACTCCGAAGGTTAATAAATAAAATCAGCATAGAACTGACAAGCTCTACACTTTTTTGCATATTCAACAGCATCTGCTATCATCGTGGGCCAATAATAACCCATTCGTCTGAGGCGATCTTGTAATTTGGGGCTTGGTTGATGTGTACCACAAACTCCGTCGTGTGCCTCCCGGAGTGCATGTTTGGCTTCTGTGTCTGATAAACATCGTAACAGTAGCCCATCGTAAGAGCATCGGTACAGCATCTTGGTAGCTGTGTCGTAGTAAAATATGAGGGATCGCCTTTGGATAGATACTGCTTTCTTCGGGTCCTCGGGAAGGATTCCATAGATGGCGTAGTCTATGAAAGGAAATCTCCAGTCATTAACATCGACGTTTATTTCCGTTGTGTAATTGTGATGAATATGTAAGGCATATTTCACACAGAATAGTTCTCGACCAGACACTGTGATCGACTGCTGAGTATTGGTAGGGACGGTCAAGGAAGCAGCGAGACCGGCTAGAGCATCTGCTTCTATATTCTGTAGTCAAGGCATGTGCTCGATGAAGAATCCAGTGAAAGTAGATGCTAACTCGATTGTTGCTTTGTGATAGGGGACGAGATCTTCGTGACGAACTTCATAATTCCCTCGGACCTGACTAACTATTAGCTTGAAATCGTCGTAAGCTTCTAGATAGTCAACTCCCAGTTGTTTTGCCAGTTGTAGGCCGATCAATAGGGCATTATATTCTGCCACGTTGTTGGTGTAGGGTTCCACGAGAGAATATGCACGGTGTATAACCAGATGGTCGGGTGATACGAGCACGACGCCTACTCCGGCCATGATATTTCTTTTAGGTCTTGTTCTTGATGCACCGTCAATGAATATTCGCCAAATGGGGATTTCTTCAGTTGCGGTGTTAGACTCCACTACTTCATCGGAGATTTCGTCGTAGAGTTTGGAAGATTCTGGCACCGGATGAGCTGCTAGAAAATCAGTTAATGCTTGGCCTTTTACTGTCTTCTGAGGAACGAAGATCATATCGTATGGAGTCAACAGCATTGCCCATGTAGCTAAACGGGAATTAAGAGAACCCGGTTTAGTCATGAGTATTCTGAGAGGATTGACTTTAGATATATTATGGA
Source organism: Iris pallida (assembly GCA_029216955.1). Lineage (NCBI taxonomy): Eukaryota > Viridiplantae > Streptophyta > Magnoliopsida > Asparagales > Iridaceae > Iris > Iris pallida. The sequence goes on along the minus strand of JANAVB010013597.1, from coordinate 6,663,452 downwards.
TAGTCTGCCCAGACACATAGTGGCTTGTCTTCTGGATGGCAAATACCAGTACAAGGCATTCCTTTTCCATATGTGTGTATCTGTGCTCGGCACCCACCATTGTGCGGCTGAGGTAGTAGATTGCCTGTTCATAGCCGCCTTCATTCTTCTAAGCTAATAGGAAGCCAAGAGAATGGTCCATAGCATAGACATATAGTAAGAAGGGCTTCCCCATTATTGGAGCTACCAATACTAGGGAGCTTGTGAGATACTTCTTGATGTCGTCGAATGCGCGTTGACATTGTTCGGTCGAGACGAAAGATACGCCTTTCTTCATGAGCTGAGTGAATGGTTGACACCTTCCAGAAAGGTTCAAAATGAATCGTCTGATGTAGGCTAGCCTTCCTTGTAGTCCGTGTAGCTCTTTGAGGTTTCTTGGAGGATGTATATCGAGGATAGCCTTCACTTTCTCTGGGTCAAGATGTATACCCTTTGAAGTGATGACGAAACCAAGGAACTTGATGCTGGAGACTCCCAAAAAGGACTTGGTTGGATTCATCTTGAATTGGTGTGCACGCATTAGTTCGAACACCATTCTCAAGTCTTGGAGGTGGTTACCCTTGAGATGACTTTTAACTGCAATATCTTCTACGTAGCACTCCACTGTTTTGCGTAAATAATCACGAAAAATTGTGTTCATGGCTCGCTGGTATGTCGCCCCTGTATTTTTTAATCCGAAGGGCATCACCGTATAGCAGTATACCCCCAACGGTGTTCGAAAAGATGTGTGCTTCTCATCGTCGGAGAACATCTTGATCTGGTTGTAGCCTGAGAACCCATCCATGAAGGACATTTGCTCGAAGCCGCAAGTATTATCGATCATTACGTCGATGATCGGTAGAGAGAACTCGTCTTTCGGGTATACAGAGTTCAATTTACGGTAATCGATACATACTCGAACTTTACCGTTCTTTTTTATGACTGGAACAATATTGGCAACCCAGTCAGGGTGTTGTTCTTCGCGAATGAATCCACTGGCAATGAGCTTCTTAACTTCATTCTCGATGGCCTCCGTGATATCTGGTCGAAATCATCGTTGTTGTTGCTTCACTGGCTCAGCTTTAGACGAAATATTTAGGCGGTACATGGGGACTTTAGGGTCCAGGCCTGGCATGTCTTCATAGCTCCATACAAAGACGTCGATGTATTCTCTTATAAGCTGTATAAGAGATTGTCGTTCATCGCCAGATAGACTTTTGCTGATGAAGATTGGTTTAAAAGATGATTCATCTCCTAAATTGACTTGGACGACTTAGTCTTCGGTAGGTGGTTTACGTTGTTCGAAATACAGCTCCCACCTAGTATCCATCTTTTGAGACCATTGTTCAAGCTTGATCGATTGGACATCATCTGTAATTTGGTCAACTAAAACTATGTTGACGGACATAGTTGCTTTGAACATGTCACCAATGCTGGAGTATGAGTCCCAGAGGCAGGAATCAGAAGAATGAGAACAACGATCTGCTTCATCATCTGATCTTTCGGAAGTTGTTGGAGGAGTGACATAACCGAAACCAACACCGTTTCGTTGATAGTAGTTCTCGGGTTTGCCGGAAGGAGCAAAGTATCGTATTGGCAACCGTCGTCCCCGGCCGTAATTTAGCCCCTGGTCGCTTTTGATGTCATATCCTATGTTCTGGATGATATTCTTGGCCTGCCAACTATATCAAAAAAGTTGCATTTTCCCATAGTCATAGTCAGCTTCCGTGTTGTGCTTGGAAGAAGTAGAGTCCGGAATGTACTTTCTTTCGCCAATTATTCGATCGAAGATGATTAGTTCTTCACCCTTCTTTCTGGCTGGAACGATGAAATAGTGGATATCTTCTGAGTAAACTTTTTCCCGCAGGTGAGGCATCGTGACCAACATACAGAAGTGTGGTCCTATGCCGTGCTCTAGAGCGTATATCGTATCTATATAGTGGTTTACAGATCGATAGACATCGGAGTAATTCAAAGATAAACCTTTACTAAGAAAATATGCAAATTCTTCTTCAGGGATAACATTATCCGCTGAAGGTACATTATTATGAGTATTAATATACTCATTGAGAGGATCATCATCTGGAAGAGAAGCCACAGTCTTGGCCAAGTTCACCACGTAGGGTAATTCTTCAGGATTGGGAGGATGGACATCAGCAGGTTCCTCCCGAGGTGTCTTGCGGAGGGTGATGGTCAATGGTTTGACCTTATCAGGGTTATTCTTTTTCACCCAGATTGTGAGAGGCTTCGGAGTACTTTTTGGAGTCGTACGTCCTTTGACTCGGATAATCAGGGGACCATCATTGGAGGATGAACTTGCTTCAGCTTTATTGTCAGCTTCGTTGCCGTCATTCTTGGGGGGCTGAGATTGGTAAAGTACCAAATCTCTATAGTAGGCTTCGATGCCCTTAAAAGGATCGACATCGGCAAACTCCGTTTTCACGATGCTGTCGCTATTGACGTACTTGAAGTACTGGTAAAGTGTGGAAGGAACGATCATGTTCTCGTGTATCCATGGACGTCCCAACAAGACGTTGTAGGATAAATTGGTATCGATCACATAGTAGAAACCTTTGTTGGCACTTGAGACGGATCTTGCCCAGCAGGTGGCTTCTCTCAGCATTGTAAGCCATGATAATTGTATTGGTTGCAGATAGCTTGCGCAGAGGGATTCCTAGAATTTGAAGCAAACTTCTAGGAATGATGCTGAGGGAGTAACCTGGATCGATGTGCATCCGATACACCTTAATCACCCCGATATACCCTGTATAGTACAGAGGTCTATCATGACGATTATTTTTTAGTAGCATGTCCTCCTGTAAAAAGGTGATATTGGGCACCACTTCCATAGTGCAGTGGCACTGGGGACAGGAGATAGGGTCTTCAGCGGGGGCTTTGACTTCAGCTAGATAAGAGTCGGCATGTAATAATGCCTCACTTAAGGCCTTTCGCATTTCTTTGGAGAGTCGCAATAGATCGAACAGAGACAACCTGGCAGGTGTATTGGCCAGCTGTGCCGGTATGTCAAAGTTGTAGGGCCGATCCATGCCTTCGGGTGCTGGCACCTTTAGAGACTTGTCAAATCTCGTCTTCTTCTGCTTGGCTTTGTCGGTAGTTGAAGGCTTAGACGGGCCAGCTTCTGAACTTGTGGGGGCAGCAGGAGCTTGAGAAGGTACTGCTTCTTCTTGTGCGAGGTCGTAACTCCGTAGGTAAGCCTTCTTCGATCGCGTCTCGCTAGATAGAACTTCGTAGATGGAAGAAGACACCATATGGCATGACTTGTATTTTTTGCCCTTGTTTGCTTTGGAAGATACCACCTCCTGCGTCATTTCTTGCACCAGGTCCGGATGGAAATCTTAACATGTTAAGTCGTGAGTGACACCAAGGTTGAGATACAAGCTGGCGGCAGGTTGACGACTTCCATTATTGCCTTGGGGATCAGGATCACGCCGTCTGGGACTTCTGTGGGAGGAAAGTCACCAAACTAAAGAGAGATCATGTTAGAAGATACGACCTTGTCTTCAGCTTCAAAGTTGATCACTTGGTTGTCGCTAGGCTGTTGTATCTTTTTCTTCAGGACGATGCAATCCTTGGTGGAATGATTTACGTACTGATGATAAAGACAGTACTTGGGATCGTTGAGTTGGTTCGCCTCTGTAGGACGTCGTGGTGGAGGCAATGTCAGTTTATTACCCTTCGTCAATGTGTGAAAAATGGTAATGACATCATCTTCGTCAAAGGAAAAGGTCTCCTTAGGCTTGTCAGACGCGTCCTGAGAATTGGAAGCTCCTTTGGAAGTGTCGACCTTCAGGACTTCTTTCTTTACCCCCACGGACAGAGACAGTTTGAAGATTCTTGCCCTTGTCTTCAGATTTTGGTGTTTTCAACCTTAGTAATTCTAGATTAGGAACGTCATTTTTAGCAACATCAGCGGCCCCAATAAAAGTGGGTCATGTATCATACTTATGTATACCCAGACAGAACTTCACTGTCGGAATGAAGTTATGTTGACAAGTATCCGTAAGTTCTTAGTCTGGTATGTCGAAGGGCATCTTCAACGCTAGCTGCCTGAAGCGTTCGATGAAGGCAATGACAGACTCAGTCCTCCTTTGCTTGGTCTCGATGAGGGTGGACATACTAACATGCATGCCACTCTCGTAAAACCTATTGAGGAACAACCTCTCCAAGTCCATAAAAGAATTGATACAACCGTCAGGCAGACTGCAGAACCATTCAAAAGCTACCCCTGTAAGGTGCTAATAAACAGCTTTGACAAGAACGGATCGTCCATGGGTAAGTGTAGAATCTACGTGTTGAAGTATGTCATGTGTTGACGAGGAGAAGTCAACCCGTCAAAAGAATTTAGCGTCAGCGGCTTGTAGTTATGAGGGCAAGTAGCATTCTCCCATTCAGGAGGATAAGGTTGAGATATCTCCATCTTCTGAAGCTCGTCTTTGTGTGAGATGGTGTCGAGACGGGCAACCAGAGAGTCAATTGCATCCTGTTGATTGACCAGGTGTTGGGAAATGGTTGTTGTACGGTTGTCAGGCTTCGTTGGTGAAGGACCACCCCCAGCATTTACAAGATGTAGAGGATGCGCAACGAAATGATACTCCTTTTGTAGTGAAGGAGGGTTGTTGCTATGAGCCGGACTATCGTGAGCTGAGACATTTTGTTAGGGTAGAGGAACAGCCCCAGCAGCTTGGACCGCCATGATACTGGTAAGCATATCAGTGATCTTGGCAAATACTGTTTCAAGACTCTCTAGCCGTTTGCTGGTCTGATCACTAACTTCTTCAGGTCTTTCTCTGTCTACCATGTATGTAGATAACATACGAGGATGAACAGAGAAAATAGTACAACTGGTGCTGATACTATCTGTCTCTGAGTTGACAAGTCCCTCATCTTCAGGTAGGGGAGGTAGATAGTCGCCATCAGACACAGAGAGATCGTCGTCCTCTGGAAGGCTACCCCCAGTGTGAAGGTCATCTGCTTCAGACTCTGAGGGAATACTACCCCCAGCTTGGGAGTCCTCGTCATCTATATAGAATCTCGCCTTTGACCGAGTACCCATATAGACTCATTCAGATGTGACAGCCTGCTGGCCATCTATTGGTAGACTTCTTCTTCTTCTTCTCACGAAACTGAGAAAGAAAGTTGGGTTCGTGTTCCACCGTCTTTGATTGGGGATTCCATAAGGGGGACCCCATGAAGCCATGTTGGATGAAACACACAGCAGCTTTTTATCGTCAGAGAAATGCAGCCGTCGAAACACGGATTGTCTCTAAGACACTCTCGTTGCTTTGGAGCAGCAACAGTTGATGACAATGCTGGTGCACGGATATGCACCATGAATTGTTGTGTCCTCCCTCGCTTTACGCATATGATTCATCATGTCGCATAAGTCAGCGGAAGGGAGTTTTGCCTTAAAACCTATGTCACATGCATCGTCGAGCATTGCATGTGGGTTTGTAAGGAGAGTTGGTGCATCTAGACTTAGTTCACGTGCAGAGGAAACCCCCACACCTAAGTTCTGTGATGACCTTGAAGACAGCCCCGTGCTATACGCGTTGGGGCCTGTCTTTTTGCTGTGGGCGCATAGGCCCTGGAGCCTGCCTTTGGGTGCATGCTTCTTGGCAGCATGTCTGAGCTTCCTCGATATGGGCATATAGTATGGATCAGTTGAGCCTGGGCGTATAGCCTTGGGCGCATGACTCTGGATGCCCAATCTGTCGAAGATAGAAGCCTTCTAATTAGAGTTATGCGCCCACATACCCCCTTGGACGCATAGCTTTGGGCTCATGCTTGGTGGAGCAGCGTTGTTTTCTCCCAGCTTCACCTCCTTTATTTGTGAGCCTCGTTGGGTTTGCCCAGAGTGTTATACACTCTGATTCTTTGCATCGTAGTATTTTTCTTTGCCAAGTCTCGAGCGTTGAACACTCTGTTGTTGGTTAACAAGAGAGAAGTCGCTGGGTTAGTAGAGCCCGGAACGGTGTGAGCCTTCTTCATTTGTGCAGCTTCTGTGGCAGAGCCATGCGCCCATGTGACAAAGTCCTTCAGTTGCATATCTGCTATGACACTGGCAGGATATGCACTGCAAGCCTTTGGAAGCCAAGTCCTGCGAGACTTATTTGACTTTGCTGATTTTGAGGGAGTAGAGATGTCCCTCGAGAGCATCTCTTCGAACTCCTGCTGATCGAACTTCACGATCAGCATCTTCTGAGTGCTGCCCACTTTGTCGGTATCGAATTGCGTCACCACCTTCTCGTCAGAGGAAAATGTAGTCCCCAGCAGAGTCGTCATTTTTGTGGATACACACAAAAAAAAGACAAAATATTGTCTTTTTTTATTGGCGCAAGGCACCACAAATCGAGTACGTCTGAGAGATCCTGCACTGGGGATCCCCGAGTACAAAAAAAATTCTGGGGAATGGGACGATGGAGTTTGAGCGACAGTTGCTCCTTTACTCCGTTGACACTCCGATTACAAAAATGGGAGAAAACTTGAGAAAATTGCTAACTCTCGGCTCACTAGAAAGAAGTGCAAGAATTTGGCTCTTAAAAATGCTCTCCGTTCTATGTTTTAAAGAGGGATGAGACCCCTTTTTATAGTAGTTCTTGAGCTAGAATGATGTTATGCGCCCACATGAGGAAACATAATGGTTTTCATGTGGGTGCATGGTCCTGCTTTGGGCGCATAGGATGTAGGCGCATGCAGGCTGCGTGGTCGTGGTGCTGACATGGCCGCATGCTTCGGTGCACGACTGCTCGTGGAGACTAACGTGGCCGTATGCTTCGGTGCATGTTTTGATCGTGTCTTTGACCGAGTCAGGGGCTGTTCTGGCTTGGGTGTATAGCCTAAAACAGGGCTATGTATCCCCTTCTGGAGGAGCTTGTCTTGGGTGCATGGGCATATGACCTCACTGGAGCTTGGGCGCATATGACCTTGCTGGAAGCTTTGGGCGCATAAGGCTCATTGGTGACTTGGGCGCATAAGGCTCATTGGTGACTTGGGCGCATATGTCCAGTCTGCTAAAATTTTCATGCTTCTACAGTGCCATCATGAGCTCCATGAAGTGCTTTCTTGGCTGTTGTTTCTGACAAACACCGAAGTAAGAGTCCGTCAAAGGAACGACGATACAACGTTTTAGTTTGAACGTCATAGTACAATCGAAGAGAGCATCTTCCAACGGAGGTTGCTTCCTTGGCTTGTCCGGTAGGATTCCGTAGACCGTAAAATCTATAAAAGGGGACCACCAGTCTCGAACATTCTTATTTGCATCTATAGAATTGGATTTTTGTGTACATAAGTTATTCTTAGGGCATACCAACTCTTGACCAATTACTGTAATTGTTTGCTGAGTTTCGACGGACGCTGCTAGCAAGGTCGTAAGACCCGCTAGGGCGCTAGCTTCCAGGTTTCGCAATATAGAAACATGTTCTATAAAGAACCCCATAAAGGTATAGATCACCGAGATCGCTGATTGATGATACGGGATTATGTTTTCATGTCGGACCTCATATTGTCCTCGAACTCGGTTGACTATTAGCTGAGAGTCTCCATAGGCTTCCAGGAAATCGACCCCTAAGTCTTTGGCTAGCTGGAGCCCTATAATAAGAGCATTATACTCGGCTACATTATTGGAACATGATTCCGAGAGTGAATATGCTTGTTGGATGACCAGATCATCATGAGAGTTTAATACTACCCCCACTTCTGCCACGATATCCCCTGTGGAACCTGTCCTTGAAGCCCCGTCAAAGAACAGTTGCAAAACTGGCTCTTCTGTTGTGACGTGGGCCTCTATTACCTCGTCTGGGATGTCTTTATAAAGCTTGAAGCTTTCAACTACTAGATGAGAAGCCAGGATGTCAACTAGTGCTTAGCCTTTGATCGCTTTTTGCGAAACAAATACCATATCATAAGGTGACAATAGTATCGCCATGAATTTAGCGCTCCTGGGTTGGTTGAGGACCCTGAGGGGATTGAACTTGGAGATGATGTGGTTTGTCTCTCCCACTATGTGATAACGGGTTTTCTAGATGGCAAAAACTAGCGCAAGACATTCTTTCTCAATAGGGGTGTATCTATGTTCAGCTCCGATCAGCTGGCAACTGAGGGAGTGGATAGCTTGTTCGTAGCCTGCATCCATATTCTGGGCTAACAAAGCACCAAGGGAATAGTCCATGGCTCGGATGCAAAGTAGAAAGGGTTTACCCATAACTGGGGCTAGTAAAACTGGAGGGTTCGTGAGCTACCCTTTTGTATCCTCAAAGGCTCTTTGGCATTCTTCGGTCCAGACGTAAGATACTCCCTTCTTCATCAGTTCAGTGAAGGGCTTACAGTAACCCGAGAGATTAGAGATAAACCTTCGGATGTACGTTAGGCGTCCTTGAAGACCACAAAGTTCACGAAGATGTTCTTTGGCGGTTGCATCTCGATGATAGCTTTTGTCTTCTCGGGATTGATGTGGTCCCCTTTTGAAGTGATGGTAAAACCCAAGAATTTGTCGCTGGAAACTCCTAGGAAGGACTTAGTCGGCTTCATCTTCAATTGGTGCGCCCTCATTAAGTCGAAGACGATCCTTAAATCATGAATGTGATCACCACAAATGTGACTTTTGATCGCGATGTCATCAACATTACACTCGACGGTCTTTCGCAAGTGCTTGCGGAATATGGTACTTATAGATCGATGGTATGTAGCACCTGCATTCTTCAAACAGAAAGGCATTACGGAGTCGCAAAATACACTGATCGGAGTCCAAAATGATATATGCCTCTTATCTTCTGGGAATATTTTGATTTACTTATATCTGGAGTAACCATCCATGAAGGATATATGCTCGAACCCACACGTGTTATCTACCATCATGTCGATGACAGGTAACGAAAATTCATCCTTTGGGCAAGCTACATTCAGGTCACGGAAGTCTATATAGACTCGAATTTTTCTATTCTTCTTGACAACTAGAACAATGTTGGCTACTGTCATGACCCACACCCGGATATTTGGGCATGAGTACATGGGCCACGTCCAGCCTACATCGCGGTATCGACAATAGAACGCTGTCAAGTGTCCAATAAATATGAACAACATCTAGGTGATCTATAACAACAATATGTACTCCAATCACAACATCTAAAAAGATAAGAATAAGGAGAGATAACAGTATCACTAGAACAACTAGAATCTATAAAATGAACATATGAGACAAGAATGTGTCGGAGGCATAACCGACAACGAAACATGAATCTAAAATAAAGAAAGAATGGCCTAGAGCTTTCAGAAGACAACTTACTGTGAAAGAATGTTGAGATCCGTCTCATAGCATCATCCTGTAGTCCAACAATGTGGGGCATAACAATTCCTAATATTTGTCAACATATCCAGTCAGGATTGGAACGAGCACATCTCCAACAATATTTCCTATTAAATGACAAGTGCTATGGGACAGTAAATAGAGAGAATATACAAGTACCAATAAAAGGTACATGAAAGTAGCATGGCAAGGGTGAAACAGTAAACTAGAGCATAAACAAGAGAAACTAATTATGGCATGTACAAGGGTCAAGAATCATCTATCTATGTGAGTGAGTACTAATTTCAATAAGTGACCAGCTTGGGAACTTGTACGGGAATATGGCCTACCTAGTCATACGTGCAATGTATGAATAACACTCACGTTAAACAATATCATGCACGGGAAAGGTATGGTCACATGTCTACACTACTACTCCCCGCCCCGACTGGTAAAGTGGATCCAACCATGGTACATTATGACACGGGATACTCTGAGAAGGTAGCAAATCTTCTCAGGCATCAGTGTCTATACAATGCACAAGAAATACAGCAGGGCTTGCATAGGGTATACCAACACACGGGAATAACATCTCATGACGGTATTCATAAATACCAATCCGTGTGACCAATGTGTCGAGAAACAAGTACATCTACACTAAGTACATAAAACATAGTAATAATCGTAAATAGAAAAAATTATCAGAGAATGTACACGCCTCAATTTAGTTGGAAGTCGACGTGCACGACACGAACGTGTCAACACGGAATAGGTACCGATGCTATGCTCCACAAGGTGGTCCTAGATAATGATACGGCCAGTTCCAATGAGTCCAGAAAAGTCTAAATAGCCTAGTTTGATATATGACAGTCTAGAATCAGGATTTGGTATGATAATAGAGATGAGGAATAGGAAAAGACTATAATAGTCGTGACTTACGATTTAAAGGAAAAGAAAAACTACATATACATATCTATCTACAAATCATTTATAATATTTAGAAACTATAATTTTATTTACAAATTATTATTAGGTAATACTACAAACCCAAAATCATTTAGAGTTTTACAAAACCATTTATATATGTATATATATATAAGCTAATAATATGTTTTGCAAGTTGTAGATTATTAAAATATCAAGTTGTACCTCGTTATACGTACATCGAAACCTATGACATGCAAATCGAGATAAGATGATCAACCGTAAGGTTAACAATCTTATCATAGTGAGCCACATGGTCATCTTGTCAATTTCAGTGATGTAAGATCACTGGAATCGACTGATCTCAGTTTCGTTGCACGAATTCCGAAATACGAACATAAATAAAAATTTATTATAACTAAAAGTGATACATAAAGAAAATATCTATAGATGTTGTCAGATGATGAAAAAAATATCACCAACGTGTCCAGAATGGTCAAATCAACTTGGATAGCCTACCCAAAAGTCCAATTTGGACACAAGGGCAAAAAGGTAACTTCGGGTCAAAATGATGTCCGTGTTGGATCCACTTTGTATCGAAAGATGTGCCAAGATACAAGTCTAATAAACCTAACAAATTATATGTACACGAATCCAGAATCACGATATGAACCCAAAGGTATATCCGGAATTGGATTCCGATGAGTCGATCTCAAAATGGTCCGTTGACTAGGGCATTGGAATTCCGATTTGCACGAAAATACGTGTCGGAGCCAATGTCCATTAAATCTTGAAAAGTATATGTCAACGAGTCCAGAATGACGATATAAACTCAAGGTATGTTCGAAATTAGATTCCGATGAGCCGATCTCAAAATGGTCTGTTGATTCGGACTATGGGACCTACCTTGCACTGAAATACGTGCCAGGCCAACGTCCTCTAAGTCTAATAACTTTTATATAAATTTATGCCAGAATGATTCCACAAGTTTACTGGTGGTATCAGAATTTGAATCTGAAGTCCCGGGTCCAAAATTAGAATTTTACAAGTTGGAAATTACGAATTCGGACGGCCAACTTTGGCGTCAAATTCAATTAATCAAACAAGCTCACAATGAAATGAATCGTGAGGGGCCAGAAGATGGTTATACCAGCTATGCACAAGAACTAGTGGCATGTCAAACGGAGCTGCGATGGCGGAGATACGAGTTGACGAATTTGGCTCCACAAAACTGTCCAAAAATAACACAATTTAAATGGTCAATTTGGCGGCCGGTTTTGATCTATCAAATGATCTAATTAACGACTGAAACTTAACAGGGGTGAAGGGGTATATATCGAGATTGTGATGGAGGAAAGAGTTCGTCAATCCAATAGTCGGATTGCCAAAAAAACAGGCACAAAGTTGCTGTCCCAAAACATGATTCTGATTTCCAAATCGCGCGTCACGATGGGATCCCGTGCCAAACGCATGAATCAACTACGTGGCTCGTTAGGGTAGGATGAGTGATAGCCTGGAGGGCTCTTTCATGGTCGCCAGGGTCAGAGGATGCCATAGCGGTCCGAGTTTGACAACAGAATGCGGCCGCTACTGCTGTCGTTGCTTTTGTGCGTACGCTTGGGGCTCGCATCCCTGCATGGCCGAGCGTGGGCGCCACTGTGCCGATCACCAAGGTGGCACGTCGTACCCAAGATGGCGCACAATCGACCGGGGATGGGAGAGGTTGTGACAGCAGCGCAAGTAGCAGCAATGGCTCGTATAGAGAAGAAGTTTAGGGAGGAGGAGAAAAGAAAATATTAATGTATATGGTGATGGAGATGATGGTGATGATTGCTATGATGGAGATGGGGTGATGGTGTCGGCTGGATGGAGATGGAAAGTGGGAGCTCTTGCAAGAAAGGAGAAGAAGGAGAAAAAAAAAGGGGGCTGTCGGCCTAAGGATTTGAAGCTGTTGTTGGTTTTGTGTGTTTAAAAGGTGAGAGAGAGAGAAATAGAGATGTATGTTAGAGAAGGGTATTGTTGGCTATATAGGAACAATAGTAGAGAGAGAAAGAGACTTACATGGGGATTAGGGCCGACCACCTTTGGGGGGGTGTGGGTTGTATGAATGGATGAGTGGTGGTGATTGATGGAGGCAAAAACAAGGGCCAAGATTAAGTGTAGGCTAGATTAGGTCATTCTTTAGGAATTTGATCAAAGGAGTTGTCCATGAATATTTTTGAGTGGGTACACTAGGTGTTTGGTATTTTTGAGGGAGGATGAGTGTGTTGGTATTCATGATGCGATAACATAAAGCTTGGGTTTGGTTCGATTGAGTCGGGTTGGGGCAAAGTCGGGCTTGGCTTGATAAATGGCTTAAATTTAGCCACTTATGTTCACGGGTAAATAAGTAGCATGCGGAAGCTCAACAGAATGAGACACAAGTGTCATGTGGATAGTAGGCTTAAATTGGGTCGTGTCCATATTTTGAGTCGACAGGTTTGGGTCGAAATAGTGTCCCCAATTCAAGTCGAAAATAAATGTGACTCCGTGGGATAAATCAAGATTGGGTCTTGTGTCAGGAAAGTTGTGCGATAAAAATAAAGCACAAGATGGTGTGTCTGAGTGGGACACGAACGTTATGTATAAGGTGTCTTGACTAAATCATGCATGTGAAGTTGGTTTTGAAAAAACAACTAGTCTTGTGCTCCTAATTTAAAAGTCATGGCAATGTGTATATGATAATCATAAATAAAAGTGGGAATGGTCAAATGGCCTAAATTGATCCGAAAGCTGTGTGATGCAAAAAAAATACAAGAGAACAAGTTTGAGTGGAACATAATATATCAAAATGAAGATAATATTGTCTAATACAAACTCATGAAGGAAGTTTTCAGAGATTGACATCTCTGACGCTCTAGAAATCAAAGTCACGGAAAAGAATATTTAATGAACAAAATAATTAAATAAAAATATTTATTGAAAATAATTCACTTAGAAAATTTTAAAATAAACCCAAAAAATTAGGGTGGCTCACATCCTACCCACCTTATAAGAATTTTGACCTCAAAATTAAAAATTATCCAATTGGTCAAGCTAAAGCATGGAGCTACTACGACTACATTACTCAATCTGCTACCCTTGTGATCATCTCTTCTGTTTATTTTATTTTTTTACTTAACAACTCCTGAATAAAAACCCTTAATTTGAAACTCTTGATTCATTTACCAATTTATTTATTACCAATGTACATATGTCCCTGCTTTGTCCCTTATTATTTTTGCTGATATCTCTCGATCTTGTACGCAATATTATGTCTCATTCTAACTTATCCTGCAAATTAGTCTATAGGTAACTAACCAAAATCCTACAAATGCTCAATCCTCAATTGGTAAGTACAGGATTTTGATCCTCAATCCGTAGTCACAGCAATATAATGTTTCATCACTCCATCTTAGATACCCTATCATCAATTTATACTATCAAAGCAATCTTCTTAATGGTTTCTAAGTCCACTATAGTCAGTCACTCATATCTGTCCTATAAGCTTAACCTTATCAACCTCTAGGAAAATCACTCATCACAATCACAAACATATTATAGTTATACTACGGAATCCATTAACGAGGTTGTCTATTATAGAAGGTAGCAAGGGCCGAAGACTGGGTTGATCAATCCATAAGGTATTCCAACAGTTACTGAGAAGGATGAGAAGAATTACCCAAGAGGTTAACGAAGAAGAGTTTAGTCAAATCATAGGAAAGATGAAACACAAAAACAATTTTGCCGAGAAAAGATAATATGAAAGCAATCCTTATTGGAGAGTTCTAGAGAGCCTATAATCGTAGTTGTGGATCTAGATAGGACAGAGTTAATCATGACAAGGAAGAATGATGACAAGAATTTGTCATTGCTCATATGGTCATAACGAAGTGAACCAATTTAAGATATGATCTGATAACTATACACGTCTTCCTGAAATCATGTTGCCAGAATTTTTTCCACACCAGTAAGCATAGCTGCAATAAACGATAGATTCCATAACTAAGGTATACACCCTAAAATCATGTTATCTAAAATTCTCACCACGCCAACCGGTATGGCTGCAAGAAATTCTAAATTCCATAACTAGGATAAGTATATCCAAAATCAGGCTCTATGTCCTTGCCATGCTAGCTAGTATGACTGCGATAAATTCTAAACTCCATAAATAAAGTAGACATTTACCTTCCTCACTGTCATCATCAAATATGTTATCAGGATATACCTTAATTCAATCCATAAAATTTATCTCGATGCAAGATTAAAGTCAACAACGAACATCGGGAATCAAAATCAACAACAAATCAAGGAAGAGTAAATGGAGATAAGCGAAAACAGATTTCGAGGTAAGATTTAGAGTGAGATCCTCAAGGGTTGTCCCAAAGATATTATCTAGGTCAAAATTCAAAATTCTTGAAATACATTCTAAAACAAATCTCAACGTAAATGGTATATAAGTTCAACTTCTACTTTCTAGCGCTATCTGGGGTCTATAAGACTCATCCTAGTACAAGAATAGGGTTTAGCAACGTACAGGTGTTTCAAAAATCAGGATAAGCAATTGCAAAAGGAAAATAGACTCAATATAGTTTCGAAGTAAGATTCTCAGTGGTCATCCCTGGAATCTATCAAAAGATCCTAATACATGATTGAGTACCAAAATCTTAAAATATTCCATGATTCAAATCCAAATCCTAGGGCAGGCTCGTAGTAGTACGGCTAAGACTAAGTACTACCACGACTTCGCTTTGATTACGAAGACTGACCTGCGTGGGCCACCACAAAAATGTTTCACGACTTGCACCCGAATATTCGGGTACGAGTACATAGGCCACGCCCAGCCTACGCCACGGTATTGACGGTAGAACACTGTTAAGTATCCAATAATTATTTACAACATCTAGGTGATCTATAACAACAATATATACTCCAATCACAACATCTAAGAAGATAAGAATAAGAAGAGATAACAGTATCACTATAACAACTAGAATCTACAAAATGAACATATGAGACAAGAATGTGTCGGAGGCATAACCGACAACGAAACATGAATCTAAAATAAAGAAAGAATGGCCTAGAGCTTCCAGAAGACAACTCACTGTAAAAAAATGTCGAGATCCGTCTCATAGCATCATTATGTAGTCCAACAATGTGGGGCATAACAATTCCTAATATTTGTCAACGTATCCAGTCAGGATTGGAACGAGCACATCTCCAACAATAGTTCATAGTAAATGACAAGTGCTATGAGACAGTAAATAGAGAGAATATACAAGTACCAATAAAAGGTACATGAAAGTAGCATAACAAGGGTGAAACAGTAAACTAGAGCAAGAACAAGAGAAACTAATCATGGCATGTACAAGGGTCAAGAATCATCTATGTGAGTGAGTACAAGTTTCAACAAGTGACCGGCTTGGAAACTTGCACGGAAATATGGCCTAGCTAATCATACGTGCAGTGTATGACTAACAATCATGGAATAACAATATCATGCACGGGAAAGGTATGGTCATATGTCTACACTACTACTCCCCGCCCCGACTAGTAAAGTGGATCCAACCATGGTACGTTAAGACACGGGATACTCTGAGAAGGTAGCAAATCTTCTCAGGCTTCAGTGTCTATACAATGCAGAAGAAATACAACGGGGCTTGCACAGGGTATACCAATACGCAGGAATAACATCTCATGACGGAATCCGTAAATACAAATCCGTATGACCAATGTGTCGAGAAACAAGTACATCTACACTAAGTACATGAAACGTAGTAATTATTATAAATAGGAAAAATTATCAGAGAATGTACTCGCCTCAATTTAGTTGGAAGTCGACGTGCACGACACGAACGTGTCGACACGGAATATGTACCGATGGTATGCACCACAAGGTGGTCCCAGATAATGACACGGCCAGTTCCACTGAGTCCAGAAAAGTCCAATAGCCTAGTTTGATATATGACAGTCTAGAATCAGGATTTGGCACGATAATAGCGATGAGGAATAGGAAACGACTATAATAGTCGTGACTTACGATTTAAAGGAGAAGAATAACTACATATACATATCTATCTACAAATCATTTATAATATTTAGAAACTATAATTTTATTTACAAATTATTATTAGGTAATACTAGAAACCCAAAATCATTTACAGTTTTACAAAACCATATTATATATATATATATATATATATATATATATATATATATATATATATATATATATATATATATATATATATATATATATATAAGCTAGTAATATGTTTTACAAGTTGTAGATTATTAAAATATTAAGTTGTACCTCGTTATTCGTACATCGAAACCTACGACACCCAAATCGAGATAAGGCGATCAACCGTAAGGTTAACAATCTTATCATAGTGATCCACATGGTCATCTTGTCAATTTTAGCGATGTAAGATCACTAGAATCGACTGATCTCAGTTTCGTTGCACGGATTCTGAAATACGAACATAAATAAGAATTTATTATAACTAAAATTGATACATAAAGAAAATATCTATAGACGTTGTCGCATGATGAAACAAATATCCCTAACGTGTCCAAAATGGTCAAATCATCTAGAATAGCCTACCCATAAGTCTAATTTGGACACATGAGAAAAAAGATAATTTTGGGTCAAAATGATGTCCGTGTTGGACCTACATTGTACCGAAAGACATGCTAGGATACAAGTCTACTAAATGTAACAAATTATATGTCCACAAATCCAGAATGACGATACAAACCCAACCGTATATCCGAAATTGGATTCCAATGAGTCGATCTCAAAATGGTCCGTTGACTCGGGCATTAGTATTCTAGTTTGTACGGAAATGCGTGTCGTAGCCAATGTCCATTAAATCTTGAAAAGTATATATTAACGAGTCCAAAATGATGATACGAATTCAATAGTATATCCAAAATTGGATTCCGATGAGCCGATCTTAAAATGGTCCATTGACTCGGACTATGAGGCCCACCTTGTACCGAAAAGCGTGCCAGGGCCAACGTCCTCCAAATATAATAAATTTTATATGAATTTGTGCCAGAACGACGCCATGAGTGTACTGGTGGTGTCAGAATTTGAATTTGGAGTCCCAGGTCCAAAATTAGAATTTTATAACTTGGAAATTACGAATTCGAACGACCAACTTTGGCATCAAATTCAACTAATCAAATAAGCTCACAATAAAACAAAACTTGAGGTGAAAGAAGATGGTTATACCAGCTATACATAGGAACTAGTGGCATGTTAAACGAAGCTGCGACAGTGGAGGTACGAGTCGACGAAATTGGCTCCATAAAACGGTCTAAAAATAATACAATTTAAATGGCCAACTTGGCGGCTGGTTTTGATCTATCAAACGATCGAATTAACGGCTGAAACTTGACAGGGATGAAGGGGTATATACCAAGACTGTGATGGAGGAAAGAGTTTGTCGATCCAACGGTCGGATTGCCCAGAAAATACGTACGAAGTTGCTATCCTGAAACACAATTTCTGAGTTCCCAATCGCGCATCATGATGGGATCTTGTGCCAAATGCATGAATTGACTATGTGGCTCATCGTGGGGAACGAGTAATAGCCAGGATGGCTTACCCATGGTCGCTACAGGGGATGCCATTGTGGTCAAAGTTTGACATCGGAATGCCGTCGCTGCTGCTGCCATTGCTTTTGTATGCGCGCTTGGGCTCGCAGCCCTGCCTGGACGAGCATGGGCGCCACTGTACCGATCACCAGGGTGGTACACGATAGGTCGGGGATGAAAAAGGCTGTGACAGCAGCACAAGTGGCAGCAATAGCTCGTGTAGAGAAGAAGTTTAGGGAGGAGAAGAAAAAAAATATTAATGTAGATGGTGATGGAGATGATGGTAATGATTGCTGTGACAGAGATGGGGTGATGGTGTCGGCTGGATGGAAACAGGGAGTGGGAGCTCTTGCAAGGAAGGAGGAGAAGGAGAAAAAGAAGAAAAAGAGGGCTGTCGGCCTAAGAATTTGAAGCTGCTGTTGATTTTGTGTGTTTAAAAGGAGAGAGGGAGAGATGTATGTGAGAGAGGGGTATTATTGGCTCTGTAGGAACAAAAATAGAGAGAGAAAGAGGCTTACATGGGGATTAGGGCCGGCCACCTTTGGGGGGTGTGTGGGTTGTATGAATGGATGAGTGGTGGTGATTGATGGAGGCAAAAACAAGGGCCAAGATTAAGTGTAGGCTAGATTAGGTCATTCTTTAGAAATTTAATCAAGGGAGTTGTCCATGAATATTTTTGAGTAGGTACACTAGGTGTTTGGTATTTTCTAGGAAGGATGAGTGTGTTGGTATTCATGATGGGTTAACATGAAGCTTGGGTTTGGTTCGATTGAGTCAGGTTGGGTCAAAGTCGGGCTTGGCACGATAAATGGCTTAAATTTAGCCACTTATGTTCACGGGTAAATAAGTAATATGCGGGGGCTCAATTGAATGAGACATGAGTGTCATGTGAATAGTAGGCTTAAATTGGGTCGTGTCCATATTTTAGTTCGACAGGTTTGGGTCGAAATAGTGTCCCCAATTCAAGTCAGAAATAAATTTGACTCCGAATTTAAAAGTCATGGCAATGTGTATATGATAATCATAAATAAAAGTAGGAATGGTCAAATGGCCTAAATTGATCCGAATGTTGTGTAATGCAAAAAGAATACAAGAGAACAAGTTTGAGTGGGACATGATATATCAAAATGAAGATAATCTTGTCTACTACAAACTCATGAAGAAAGTTTCCAGAGATAGACATCTCTGACACTCCAGAAATCAAAGTCACAAAAAAGAATATTTAATGAACAAAATAATTAAATAAAAATATTTATTAAAAACAATTCACTTAGAAAATTTTAAATAAACCTTAAAATTCAGGGGGGCTCATAGCTACCTATTCAGGATGGTGTTCCTCACGGAAGAAGCCACTTGCAATGAGTTTATTTACCTCTGCTTCAATAGAATTCAAGACATCCGGGCGTAACCGTCGTGGTTGTTGCTTCACGGGCTTAACATTAGGTAAAATATGCAACTGGTGCACGACGATGTTTGGATCTCGGCCCAGGATATCTTCATAGCTCCAGGCAAAGACATCTATATAGTCCTTTACAAGCTTAATGAGAGATTTACGGTCATCCCCCTTTAGACTATTACTAATGAAAATTGGCTTGGGAGACGCGTCATTTTCTAAATTGACATGTACGACCTCATCTTTGGTAGGAGGCTCACACTATTCGAAGTGTTTCTCCCATTGGGAGTCAAGTTGTTGAGCCTACAGTTTGACCTCGAAGGGCTCAAAGAATTGGTCATCATCTGCCTCGATCTGATCCACGGACGTCATATTCACTGATAATAGTTTTCAGAATACTTCCCCGATGTTGACGTCGGAGTCATAGGAAGAGTCTGAAGAATACGAGTACGTTTCCTCCTTAGATTATAAAATTTTAGGAGGCTTAGATAAGACATACCCCAGACCACAATGGGTCTTGTGGTAATATTGATCAGATTCACCCTTGAAGACGTTGATTTTGATCGACAAGTGTCGATCCTTGCCATAGTTAGGGCCTATATTGCTATTCAAGTTATACCATATTTTCTGGATGATGCGTCGGGCTTGAGGAGTGTAGTGGTGAGTCTGCACCATATCGATTTCATGTTCTGACTTACGAGGGATATGGGTCCAAGAACCCTATACTCGACCGAAGGTAATAAGCTTCTCTCCCTTCTTCCTGGCTGGTACTATAAAATATGTATCACATACCGAAAGAACTAGGCTTACAGAATAGGCGGACGCAATTTGCGTTTGCAGTGACAACCTTAGATCTTGCTCAAATGAATATGCAGTGAGAGAAGAAAAGTAATTCGAAGGCATCCATTTATTGATGAAATAGGACAAATCATCCGTCGGGACTACATTGTCAAAGGCAAAAAATGAGGTACGACCAAGTCTTTCAAATTGCCACCCCCAGTATTTACGGCTAGTGGGATTGACGAAGAAAGAGGTAGACTGTGCAGCTTTACTATAAGATATTTTGCCAAGGAATGTTCTCTTGTTGCGGCTTCCCTTTCAATCGAACCACTAACGGAGCTGGGGTCTTTGTCGGGAGCTTGGCCGTCAATGCTGTAGGATGTTCTTTTAGCTTTATATTAATAGGCCCTTCGTAGGAAGTCTGAGCTTCTATCTCATCATCAGCATCCTCACCTTAGTCCTTTTGATGGTTCTTTCAGAATAGACGAGATTTCGTATAGAGACCTCGACCCCTTTGAAGGGCTCAATGTTTGCAAACTCAGTCTTTCCTGCACCATCACTATTGACATATTTGAAGCATTGGTGTATGGTGGATGATACGATCATGTGTTCATGTATCCATGGCCTTTCTAATATAATGTTATAGCAAGAGTCCGCGTCAATTACATAGCAGGTTACTTCTGTATTCAAATTGCTAGTTTGGATTTTCAGGTGGATCTTCTCCTGTGGGTAGCTTTTGCCATTTTTGAAGCCACTGATCATGGTTTGGGTTGGAGACAGCCAATGCATCAAAATTCCCAGGGTATGTAATAAGCAGTGAGGAATAACGCTCATGGATGACCCAGGATCAATATGCATGCGATCGACCTTGACATTACCAACTATCATGTACAATACAGGGATCGGGCGTGCCTATTGTTCCTTAAAAACATATCTTGCTGTAAAAAGTGATAGTGGGCATAGTCTCTATTACATTGTGGCCCTGAAGACAAGCAGTAGGATCTTCTTTCAATTGTAGTATTTGTCCTAAGTAGGACTCAACATGTTGCAACGCCTCACTAAGAGCCTTTGAGTCTTCCTGGAGAGACGGAAGAGCTCGAACAATGATAGCCTGGCCGGAGTGTTGGCTAGTTGAGCCAGGATGTCAAAGTTATAGGGCCTATCGAGCCCCACTATGGGTTTTTTTTGAAAGGTTTCTCAAAATGCCCCTCTTTCTGTTTCTGCTTATCCGTTGCCAGCTGTTGGGATGAGCCAGTTTCGGATGAGCTAGGATTTGTGGATGCCGAAGCCGGTGATGCCTATTTTCCAATAGCTTGGTCATAGTTACGTGAGTAATCTAGACTAGTCCTAGTTGCTTCCACCCTCTATTCATCGGGTGCGAAAGAGATCGTATTGCAGGATTTGGCCTTCTATCCCCTGATCTTGCCGACAAGACGTTCGACAGGCCGGGTCAGGTCATCAGTAAGGTCCGGGTGTACCTACATGACCTCTCTTCGAGGTGTTTTAATGGGTACTAGCCCCGATATTCGAGCAGCTGGGAGGCTAATGACCTCCATAGTTGTCTTTGGGATTGGGATGACCTCATCTTGTGCCTCCATTGGTGGGAAATTACTGAATTGGAGGGTCACCATGTTGGCAGAGACCACCTTCTCTTTAAAGTCCAATAAAAGGACGTTAGTGTCAACCAGCCTCTATATGTGGTTTTGTCACGACCCGCACCAACTTTCGAGATGCGAGCGCGTACGCAAGCCAGCTACGTATCAAGTGGACTCCAGCCCAACTCGAATACGTATACGCTGTTCAGAATAGGGTATCATATCTAATATGGTAAGTTAATCTATATCTCAATCCACAAAAAGAATATAAAATAAGAATGAACATTATGGTTCATGGTCTGCAGCCCACTAGCATATATGTCCTATTAAACTCCAAAGAAATAACATGAGTCTATAAAACTAGGCTAACAAGCAGAGTGCAAATAACGGATGTAAATATGTAATTACGAAAGATACCTGAGTCTGAAGTAATCAACTACCATCATTATCAGCTTACTAACTCCGTGCAATCAACTACCTGAAGAGATCATCAGGTCCTCAGGGGACTAGCAAGATACATAAAATATGCCTACTACTATGACAGTAAATAACATGAATGGAAGATAAGAACAGTGCAAGAAGAACATCTAAGAAACGGCATATCATACAGAAAATCAATCGAATAAATTCTATAGACTGTAGTACAATGCCAGATACTCCCAATCTATAGTAGGTTTCAATTATAGTACAATGCAAGATACTCCCAATCGAGAACAGCTAATCCTAGTGTCAATCTCCTCTCTTAAAGGAATACAAGGTTAAGTAAAATTCTATAAACAGTAGTATAATAAAAGATACTCCCAATCCGTAGAATATCACAAGTCAAGTCAATTGATCAATATCAAGTCAAGTCAAGAACACATGGCATAGAACTGACAACTCTCTCACAAGACACGGTGAACACGAAGAAGACCAATAAACAAGCAAAAGAAATGAATAATATCCTAAATGTGCACGTGTCACGACCCGTACCCTGATTAGGGACACGAGCACGTGGGTACGTCCAGCCTACGTCGCAGAATCAGCGGTAGAACGCTGTATAGGTTGTCTATAATATACGACATCTAGACACAATATATAAACTTGTTAATCTCCGTACGGAGGTATATAATCACAAATCAATCACGAGACATCTAAAGAAGATAGCAAGAAATATGATAAGATATGATGGAAAATAGATGCAAAGTCACAACACAAGTTCAGAGTTCAAGACATAACACAAATTCCAAAATATAAAGTATACTACAAGTCTCAAAGTACTAGCTGGAATGCAGTCCAGTCTAACCTAACTAGTCTAAGTCTAAGCAGGCGGTGCATCCTCAATGGGCACCGGCTCCACAGGGATGTCCATGTCGTACAAACCGTCTATGCCAAACCCATAGAAGGTCGAGCAATCAGCATCTATATTATCTGTAAACATCAACGGGGTTATCCTGTCAGGATATGAGCAAGTACAAATGCTAACAACAGTTCCGGGTATGACTTTCTCTTTGACAACATCAAGTTGGAGAGAGTCTCAGCAGTATAGGGGTGAAGATCAGTCAGGACATCGTTCATTATGACACCATGGTGCAGCCCCCTTATGGAGTAGGATGTGGAACCCTTGACACACTTGAACGTGTCCTTCTTTCACCAGAGTTGAATTGGATCCTGCCAGAAACAACCCCATGCAGTTCAGGGGTCAGGTCCCATTTTATCTGCCTCTGCACAGCCAGATCAGCAAACACCGACAGAGGATATTGGCGCTTCATCGATGGCAACCCTATCCTTTGGTCATTTAACTTAACTACCAGAGGGTCCTCTAGACATATTGTCTCGTCATTTTCAAATCCTATACTGTTACCGAACAGGAAGTACGGCTTCTTCAAACGGCGTGTCCCTCTGAACAAGAGATCCTCATCATTAATCATCTGCTTCAGAAAGGTTTTATCCTATTCAATTATGGCGATCGTCCATTCCGTAGGTTGGTCATGACTGATCTTGGCCTGAACGTCGCTGACTATGTTGGTTATGAGGCTTGTGCAGAGGACGTGGCAAGCAGAGCCGAAAGGGATACCGCCAAGTTCCGGAATAAACATATTAACTGCAAAGACAGAAGAGAAAGTCAGACTCAGAATTCGCAGAAAAAACTAAGTGCTGAAGGACTCTTATGCGCCCAAAGGGCTATGCGCCCAAAACAAACATGTGGGCGCATAACGTACAGCAGTATGTGGGCGCATAATATGCAGCAGCATGTGGGCACATAACACGGCAACATGTGGGCGTATAGCATACCACAGTATTGGCGCATAACTTTTATGGGCACATAAGAATGCTCACAGAAGTATGTTGCCTTAGGTGCATGCGCCCAGGCAGAAGAAAAGTCTGAGCGTCGCAAATTAACGCTCGAGACTTTATTTTTTGAGGCGTAGCCTCACCCAGAATCGGGTCCTGGACTGGTGAGAATACTGCTGCAGGAGGAGAGCCACTCGGTGCAGCCCCCTTGCCCTTCGCAGATCTCTTGGCGACCTTGGAAGACATGGTTCGTAAAGAAAGGAGATGAAGAGTCTTTTGAAAGTTCAAGAGAAATAAGAATAATGAACTTTCTTTCTTTCAAAGCCTATTTATAGACATGGGCCATTTCCTATGCGCCTATGCGCCCATTGCGCGCTATGCGCCCACCATGGCTTATGTGCCCACGTGAAGATCCAGCCTCTTGCACATGCGACTGCCATTTGCTGACATGGACAACGTATGAATGATGGACCTCTTCAAATTCCACCCCGATGAATCTGTCAGTTCAAATTTTCGAGGAAGATCTCAACAGCCATCTCTCTGACAGGCTAGCCGAACTCTATGCGCCCAAAGAGAGAGCCGTGCTATGCGTCCACTACATCACGAGAAGACGGTCCATGCTTCTTTCAAAGTATTTCGAACTCGTTCAAGTATCAAAAACTTTGAAGGGGGTCTTGTAGAAGCATAAATTTTTTAGCAGATTGGACATATGCGCCCAACTCACCAAGGAGCCTTATGCGCCCAAATCACCAATGAGCCTTATACACCCAAAGCTTCCAGCAAGGTCATATGCGCCCAAGCTCCAATAAGGTCATATGCCCATGCGTCCAAGACAAGCTCCTCCAGAAGGGGGCACATAGCCCTGTTTCAGGCTATGTGCCCAAGCCAGAACAGCCCCTGACTCGGTCAAAGCCATGATCAAAATATATACCGAAGCGTACGGCCACGTCAGTCTCCACGAGCAGTCGTGCACCGAAGCATGCGGCCACGTCAGCACCACGATCAACCCACGATCACGCAGCCTGCATGCGCCTACATCCTATACACCCAAAGCAGGACCATGCGTCCACATAAAAACTAGTGTGTTTCCTCATGTGGGCGCATA
The DNA here is from genome assembly GCA_029216955.1 of Iris pallida. Lineage (NCBI taxonomy): Eukaryota > Viridiplantae > Streptophyta > Magnoliopsida > Asparagales > Iridaceae > Iris > Iris pallida. The sequence continues at coordinate 6,638,439 of JANAVB010013597.1, read as the reverse complement.
TCATCATTCCAGCTCAAGAACTACTATAAAAAGGGGTCTCGTCCCTCTTCAAAAGACAGAACGGAGAGCATTTTCAAGAGCCAAATTGCTGTACTTTTTGCCAGTGAGCCGAGAGTTAGCAATTTTCTTAGGTTTTCTTCCATTTTTATAATCGGAGTGTCAACGGAGTAAAGGAGCAACTGCCGCTCGATCTCCATCGTTCCATTCCCCAGAATTCTTTTTTGTACTCGGGGATCCTCAGCGCAGGATCTCTCAGGCGTACTCGATTTATGGTGCCTTACGCCAATAAAGAAAATACAGTATTTCTTCTTCTTTTGTGTGTGTCCACATGATTCTTCTCTCTCTTTATAAATTCGGGTTCTCTCTTTATTTACTGTTTATATTTTGTCTGTATTTTATTTTAGATATTGCATATTTACTGCTCGATTAATTCCAGTTGGGCCTTTGACTTGATGTTCGTGATTTACTTACTTTTTTTCCATATACTCAATGTAAGTGCTAGCCTTATTTTCTTCCTTGTCTTTAATTTACGCATATGGACCTAAAAGTTAAGGGACTACCAGTTGTTAGTGTATTATCATAAACTTGTCACGATGGTGCCACGACAGATGTGTGAGATGAGTAGCATGTAGAGGTCCTTGCGTTTTAGCTGATCACCCGTGCGCATGCGTTAGGTATAACTGCTAATAGAGGCATGCTAGGAGACTTAGTAGTTAGTAGAGGTACATGGTCGTAGATACGACTTAATAGGTACATATGGTGGGAAGAACATTTCTTTATCGTATGGGCTACTATTACACCTCCCTTTATTACCAGAAGCTTCGCTGGAGATACGATCTTGCTTACCCCTTTAACATGTACTTACTAGCCTCTGATGTTCGTGGAATGTCATGCTTTAAGGCCCCTGGTGCCCAAAGAGGGGACTACGCCAATCCCATATAGCCAGAGAGCCCATGCGACTAAAGGTTTGTTTTTAACTGCATGTACACTTTAGAACGGTTAGTTGACCTTATTTGATGTCTTGTCACTTACTTTTACTTGTGACTTAGTGGCATATTTTATTCAGTTTATATGGCATGTTGTTTCTTGTATCTTGTTACGTCCCTCTGAGGACCTGGTGAACTCTCCCGGTGTGCTTTTGTGCCTATCCGCAGGTGCTCTAGCCAAGGCCATGATTTACTCTCTTCCTTCGAGATGATTGCTCATGGATCGTCCCTCGCTTCGCTTCCTTTTATTGTATTTATTCCATTTCATTTAAATAGTTGGTAATGAATTTGTCTCCGTCCAACTATATGTACAATGATAAATTCTTATTTGATTTTATAAAAGACATCTTTATTTGTGGATGATATTTAGTTGTCATGGATTACTGTATTTTACAGCTTATGTATACATACGAGGATTCCATAGTTTGGAGTATACTTCGTATGTATGCAGCTTGCATGTCTATGTACTTAGTCCTAAGTATTTTGGGACTGGGGCATTACAGGGTGACCATTGCTACAGGAGCTCCGGGTGAGAACTTAAGGATTATTGAGCGTGATTATTGGTGATTATGACTGTCCATGCACACGGCTTGATCAAAAGTGACCCATCATGCACGAATGTTTAGGACAACCTGTTGTTTGAATGGTGTGGTTATGTAATATATGCGCCATAAACGAGAGACTTAAATCAGGTGGCACAATCTTTGGTTGATGCGTGGCGCTGGCCGTGATTTAGAGAAAATCTCTGGTTTGAATAGGGCAGTTATGGTACACACACACCATAAATGTGGTGTTGATCCTTTCAGGCATTACCAACAGGATTTGAGGTGATCCGGTTCGGGGCGCGAAGTAGCTCATAATGATCCGGTTCGAGGCACAAACCATCTTGGGATGATCCGGTTCAAGGCACGAACCAGCTTGCGGTGATCCTGTTCGGGACATGAACCAGTTGTCTTGGTGTAGAGGGTTTCTCAACCAAGGACTCGAGCCATTTACCTTGATGTGGAGACTAGTTAGGCCGTTTGAGCCGCATGCTCCATTGGCCACATGGGACTTCCTGGAAAGGAGGCCACATGGTGTATAGGCCGTATGTGATCTGGTTGCATGGAGTGGTCCAGCTGCCTTTGGTTCTGCAAAGGTGATGTACCTTGGGGTACTGTGCTGTTGGGACTTGGCATCCCACTGGAGGTCTTCTGGGCCTTCGTACATTTTGCCTAAGGTAGTTTTGTCTTGATTGAGCCTGGGCAATTTTCATGCTTCTACGCATCTCGAAATAAAAATAAGGTAATGAATCATCTCTATTCGCATCATTTTATCGTCTCGTGCTATCACTACATATCCGTTCAGAGTTCTGAATGGCGACCTGCAGACCCCAACATATCAAGGCAGCATACTTCAATCAACCGATTTGGGTTCTGCACCCCTTATAACTGTTCTGTGGCATTTGTGCCATTGACGAAGCATACCGTTCACATACCGATAGTTCTGTAGTATTACGCCACAACTACCCACTTTGCTACGAGCCATACTGTATAATTCTTGTGCATTGATGCACTCTTCGACACAGTTATTCGATCTTCTAAGACTTAATGTTCAATGTTCTCTGTTCATGCATTTCATGTATGCCTTGATACCGCACTTCAATGTTCTAACACCACTCGTGCACTTAATGCACATTTCTTTTCAATTGTTCTAGTAACAATGTTCTATGATCAATGTTCTACGACTTATGTTCTGTACATAGTGTTCAACATACGTTATGACTTCTATCTATTCGAACCACATATATGAAATCCATAAAGTTACAAACACACAAGATGGATTTTATTAGGGCATAGAGTAGAAAAGAAGAGTTAGAGTCCATCACCTTTACTATTATGCCAATAGCCCCGCCAAGTCGATGTAGCCTGATTCCTTAACTATGTTGCATGATCCTTTCATCTTGATATAACCATACGAGCACTCCGTGTTCCTCCAAACTAGCTGACTGATTCAAACTACCACATATGTCTCAGCCCATTACGAAACCATACTCTGATCACAATGAACTCTGTTTGCAACAAGGCAATTTATCGACTCAGAAAACTTCGTATAAGCCTGCACATGAAACCAACTCAAATTAGTACTCCTTCAAATCGATTTAACACTTCCTCGAATCAAATTTTATACTTCTTCGAATCAATTGACTCTGCACAATGCACCATGCGGTGCGAGACATTGCAAGTCCTACATCGAGTAGGAGGTGGATCATAAGGTGTAGATAATGTGATTGGTTCAGGCCTTACATGAAAATTCTTTTTTAAGGGCCCAATTCAATATCGTACCTTATAGACCAACTCCTTTTGGGTCACACCGCATTTCCAACAACCACTAATCAGTCCTTATCTTATTATACAGATGAACAAAACCAATGGGTGATAGCACGATACTATGTATATGTTCTTCTGGGCTCATTGTTGATGCATATATATAACAGTAAAACAAGAAGTAATTCATATAGCATGATAAAACATTTATTAACTAAAAATGGAATCTCAAGTGTATATATATATATATATATATATATATATATATATATATATATATGTCAAATAAATGTCTAAATTGCCTCAAATAGTCTTCAAATAGTCAATTAGACAGATCATTCTTAATATATATGCATTTGTATTGAATATTTCCTACGCATCTATATATATATATATATATATATATATATATATATATATATATATATATATATATATATATATATATATATATATAATATTAATCCAACATAGGCCAGAATCAGGAGTCTGATAGTAACAACTAACAAACAACTAATGTGATGATAAATTGATAACGACTAAGAATATCATCAAACAAACTTGCTATATGTAATGATGATTGATTCTTGTCAAAATATAAAATCTCAAAATAGATTATGGTAGAGATCTAAATCCTTTAAAAATATAAATATAGGATGATACTAGACATGATATATATATATATATATATATATATATATATATATATATATATATATATATATATATATATATATATATTAAAAGATTAGGGTTATATTCTTTGAATTTTTATTTCAATCAATTCAAACTCAAATATCTAAAGAAATCTCGATAATTGATATTCAAATAGAAACTGAAATTACCCGATCATTTTTTTCATGGAAAAAATTCTTTGCAGAAATATGCAAACTAATTCCTTCGACTCCAATTAGATTGTAAGTATGGCATCAAAAGAACATTAACAAGGTTTGTTCAATTTTGCATTAGTTTCCATAAATGAAAACAATTCTTGTTTACATGGTTTCATACGGTTTTCGTATATGGTTTATCATCATATGAATATAAACCATCAAATGACATACCTATCTTCTTGCGTCGTCAAACTGACGGCCTGTAGTTCCTCAGTTGGTTAGAGCGTCGTGATGATAACATGTTATGAAAATGAGAAAGAAATACATGTTATAAAAAAAAAAGAAATACGTGTTGTAAAAATGAGAGAAAAAGAGAAAGAGAAATATTTTAGCCGAATGAATACATACAGCTGTTCTTATTAGAATACACATATAAAGGATTAGAGATAGAGGTGGTTATAAATAGGGATAAGGACATCCATATTTGGTCTTATCCACAAATCACAATAGATTGTAGTTTGAATACTTTATAAATTGCATATAAAAAAATTTGTCCACCGAAATCGCTCTTTTCTAAACTATTGAAAATATGTTTAATATTTTAAATTCAAAATAGTGTATGTGGGGTTATTTTGATCATTTGTGAGCCCAACCATTAAGAGAATTTTGTGGCCTTACAAATGGAGGAAAACATTTTGTGGCCCTACAAATGGGAAAAACATTATGAAACTTCTGCAATTAAATAAAAATGTATCAAATTTCCTTCTACAACATGAAGGGAAAAAATGGACCTATCCATTCACATTTGACATAGACTCTAGTAGAGAAAGAGAGCAATGACCATTATACTAAAATGTTATTTATAAAGGCACAACTTTCATTGTTAGGAGCAGCTCTGGATAACACGAACTATCATAGGTTTTATGATTTTTTGTTAGGGAATAATCACAAAATTGATTGGGGACAACACATTCTCCTCTTTTTTTTTTTCTAACATCCCACCCTTTCTCTTCTTCTTAATTCCTTCTCCCCAATTCACTTCATCTTCCTCTTCCAACCCTAAAAGATGCTCTTCCAACCCTAGAAGATGACACACAGCAAGACTCAATCAAGGTATTTTTTCTATTTATCTTTTCTTCTCTATTTTTGAACTTTTTTTTTCCTAATCCAATTATATTGTTTTTGAATTTTAATTTCTTTGTGACTCTTATGTTTTTTTAAATATTACTTATTATTAGATTTTATGTTAATAATTTTCTAATAAGTGATTTATCAAAGTTTAGAATCCAAAATCAAAGTTTTCAACCTTAAAATTTGACAGAGTTATGTTGGGACGATAGCAGAATTCTAAGAGTCCTAAATAGTCAGAACAATTTTGGTCTATGACAAATCATTTTTTGTCAAAGGACTTTAGGACTGCCAGAATGATGACAATCATTTGATATTTCATTATCTTTAACTATGTGATGCCAAAGGTACTTTGGGAAGTAAATTTTTTAAAAAAATGTGACATGTGCCTTTATAAATAATTAATATTTAGTAATAGCGTCTCAGATAATGATTGATATTAGGTTTGGATTTCTAAATTTTCCAACGTTAATATTTGGATATGTAAATCACTATTCGCTAGCCTTTAATTGTTAAGGTTAGTGTTTGGGTCTTTAACCTAATAAATCAATTGTCCATTAAAAAAATAATGCTATGGAGACACATTCTTTTGATTTACTTCATAGCCACATTGAAGTGACAGTGCATTATTGGATGTCAAGAAAAATGCATTGTCACATTAGTGTGGTTATGGAACATGTAAAAAAAAGGCGTTTTCTAAGGGCACATTACATTTTGCTAGGGGCTAGCCCATTTTTTTTCCAAAAAATTTACAAGTTTGCAATCCCCATTCCTTACTTAGGGCTAGCCAATTTTTTTCAACAAGTAGGACTGCCAACTTATTGGCAGTCCTAACATAAAATAGGACTGCCAACTTAGTTGCAGTCCTATTTTTCTTCGAACCCGGCAATAGCAGCAGCAGCAGCCGCAGCTCCCTCCACCCCTCCTTCTCGCACACCCACTCCACCTTCTCCGCCCTTCTCCTCAAGCTCGCCCGCTCCTGCAAGCTCTCCGCCGTCAAGGCCGTTCTTTCCCTTCTCCTCCCCTTCCACCCCGCCCCCTTCCGCAAGCCCCTCCTCCTCCGCCTCATGCCCTTCTACTCCCGCTCCGCCCTCCCCCTCCGCGTCCTCTCACTCTTCCGCTCCATCCTCCCCCTCACCCGCCCCCACCCCTCCCCCAAGGCCCTCGTCGTCGACCTCCACCTCCTCCTCCTCCTCGACCTCCACTGTCCCGACCTCGCCCAGCAACTCCTCCTCGACCTCCGTCGCCTTGACTCCGCCCCTCCCCCAAGGAACTCACCGTCGCCCTCCACCTTCTCGACCTCCACCGCCCCGACCTCGCCCTCCATCTCCTCCTCCTCGTCCACCGCGCCCCTTAACCCCGCCGCCTCTAGAAACCCTAATTCTTTGGGGGTGGGCTAGTCCCAAGTAATTTTCGGACGGTCCCCAGTAAAATTTTTACTTTCTTGGACTGTCCCCTAGTAAGGGCTAGCCCCAAGTAAAAACAGATGTGCCCTTAGAATTAGCAAAAAAAGTGTCCCTATAGCACTACTCTAATAAAAAAAAAAACCGAAGGGTCTGCTTGGCTATTATAATGGTAGCGGTTATGCGGTTTTTTTAGAGTACCGACTATAGCGGTTATGTGGGGCCCAATTTTGGATGGTTTTTAAGTAGCAGCTTTTAAACCAGTCTAATACATGATTGATAATTGCAAATGACCTCTAGCCTAGTGGTTAAGAGAGATGCATGTGGCCCAAGTGGTCATGAGTTAGAGCCCCAGTAGAGGCGAGCTCGCCACAATTACCCATTATTTCAAAAAAAATATATGCTTGGTAATTCACTAACGAGGGATTCTGAAATAATTTTATACACGAATAAATTTAAATAGGAAAAAGTATCAGTAGTTACAATTTTTTTTTGAGGATATAAATGGAGTAAAATAATAAAGCTCCTCAAAATCCACCGATTTGGAGTATTTATAAAACCATTCAAAATTATATTATATAAGTTTTGAAAGATTATTGAGCCGATAAAATCAGTCTTAAAAAAAAATGAACAGAAATTTCCATAAACGATCGGTTTAAAAACACCAAGGTGAAATTACCGTCACCAAGCAGACCCTAACAGTAGTAAACCCCAAGCAAACAAAAACAATCCACCACCAAACACTACTTCGTTCTTCCTTCTCCCAATCTTTCCCAAATCCCAATCGTCCGCTCCATTTCGGAGCGACCAATGGGGCTCATGAGGAGGATCGGATCCATCCTCGGCTTCCTCAAGGACGACAGCCCCCACGCCGCCGGAGACGACGACGACGACCACCACCACCACCGGACGACGCCCGATGCCCTGCCGCGCCGCCCTAGGAAGGGCTTCAGCGTCCAGGTCCCCGTCCCCGCCTCCGCCACCGAGAAGCCATACGCCGGGCCCATCGTCGTCCCCTGCAGCCTCGGCGAGGGCGGAGTCCAGGTCGCTCTGGTCAATTTGCCTCCCACCCCCCCCCCCCCCCCCCCCCCCCCCCCCCCCCCCCCCTTCTTTTTATTTGTGCTAAAGTAGATTTTTGATGCTTTGTTTGGGCGGGATAAATTTAGGTTATGGCTTCGGAGGTGGAGTTGTTGTGGTTTCCGTCATTGTAGGTTAGGGGTTTGATTCTTCATCGGCATGCTTTAAAAAACTGCATTTTTATGTTTTACACCGAGGCCCTCTCGAGCGCTTGTTAGCACATAGGGTTGAACATGCTTTACCAGACAACATTCTGTGGGAGAAGACGAAAGCCGATGGAGATCATGTCACTGATATCCACGAAATGAGCATAGCTGAGATGAGAATGCTATAATGGATGAGTGGCAATATATCGGAAGGTAGGATTAAAAATGAGGGTACGTGTGGGAAGTTGGAGATGGCGTCTGTTGAGGATAAGATGATAGAAAATCACGTCTGTGTGGTCAACATAGATCATTATATGCACCAATTAGGACTTGTAATGTATTAGGGGTTGTTTGGATAGAAGTAACTCTTTGAAAGTGTAAAAGTGGCACTTACATCATATTACAGTGCACTTGCAGCAAGTGGCACTTTCTAAAATGTGTTTGGATAGAGTACTTTTTGTCTCCTGCAAGTGGAAGAAAAAGGAATTGATTGTTTGGATGGTTGTTGAAAGTGAATGTTGGAATTGAAAATATGATAACCCATAATTAAATTAATTATCATAATTAAACAAAAAATACATTAACTATCATAATTAAATTAATTACAATAATTAAACTAAAAATACATTAGCTGTTCTACTTAAATTAATTACCAAACATATTAACTCTATGGACTCTTCTTCTTCGGACTATTCTTCTTCTGGACTCTTCATCTTCTTCCACGATTTTTTTTTTCAAACTCTTTCTCTCTCCCTATAAATTCTTCTGCCAAATATTTTAGGCTGCCAAATATTTCCACTTCCTCCTTTGCTCTTCTCTTTCAATCCTTCTCCTTGAACAAATTCGGCAGCCCCAAAAATTGGATCCACAAATTCTGCAGCAAAAAAAATTACTCTCCTCTTCCCTATTCTCCTTCTCTACCAAATGTCGCCCGACACGAAGGCGGCGGGGGCGGTGGTGCTGGTCGCACGTGGCGTCGTGGCAGCAGGGGCAGTGGTCGCACGCAGTTGTTGGGGCGGTAGTCGCCACGGTGACTGGGGTGGTGGTCGCACGCGGTGGTGGCGACGGGATGGTGGTGCTGGTTGCACGTGGTAGCAGGGGCAGTGGCCACACGCGGTTATTTGGACGGTGGTCTCCGCGGTAGCTGGGGTGGTGGCGGCACGCGGTGGTGGTCGTGGTGGCACGCGGTGCACTTGCTCTTTCATAGGAAAGAGAGTTCCCGACAAAAATCATTGGACAATTTCAAAGGAGTTCATAGCAAAATGGGTTGAAAGTAAATTGTGAAGAAGAGTCGTCCGACAAGAATTGCGACATGTCCATTCTTTCACATTCAACCTACAAATTCGAAGCCAACCAAACCTCGGATCTTAGTTGACTTTCAAGGAACTGACAAAAAATGGCCAGTTTCATGACACCTTCAGCCAACCAAACAAGCCCTTAGTCAAAGGAGCTACTGGAACTAGGGTAGGCCTCAACGGACTTGGACTGGGATTGTTAAGAAGGATATGATTTTTGTTAATGTTACAGAGGACATGACCAGTGTTGTAAAAATCCCTCTAGGCGGCCGACTAGTCCCCGACTAGTCGCTAGTCGGCCGCCGCCGACTCGACTAGGGGCTAGTCCCCGACTAGTCACTTGTCGACCACCGTCGACTCGATTAGGGACTGGTCCATCCAAAAATTGGCTAAATTGGTACTAGTCTGGGCTGCCGTCGACTTCATCAAGGCAGTCGCCGTTGACTCTTTACTTTGTTGCTGCCTTTTTTCTATTTTTGAAAAAAGTGACTAGCCTACTCTTTTTTTATTTTTACTTTTTCTTTGTTATCTCTTTGCTACTGTTGTTGTGGCTCTCTTTTTAATTTTTGCTTGTTACTTTTTTTTTGCTTTTGCTTGCTACTGCGGCTGTAACTCTCCGTGCAAAATAGTAAGTTGTTAACATATTATTTATAGATTTATCGAAATAGAAATTTGTTTAAAATAATGAATAAGAAAATGCACTGCAATAACTAAAAGTTCAACAATTAACATATTATTTTTTAAAATATTTTTATAACATATTACATATATATATTCATTAAAAATTCTAAACCGACTAGTCCCCGACTAGTCCTCGAGTAGTCCGATTAATCCGTAGTCCCCACAAACCGACTAGCGGCCGACTAGCGATTTTTACAACCTTGGACATGACCCTTAAGGGAGCCGAATGGAAAAAAATGATTCAAATAGCCGACCCTGACAATTTGGGATAGAGTCCTTGTTGTCGTAGTATGCTGCATATACGCTTGCAGATTAAATTTCTTTTGTAAGGTAAAGAAATATAGATAAAGCACAATTTTTATGCGTCACTCATAGAGGACACTAAAGGATACATGCATTAGAGTTGAAAATGGCACAAATTAGCACTTCAAAATTAAGGTGATTGTTTGGAACAATATCAATCTATGGAATATATCTAAGTTCAACTGGTTGAGTAAGAATGGATTGGTTAAGGATAGCAAAATATGTGTAGAAAAGATGTAGGTGTATTTTGTTTTTGACGACCAATATTACTAGCTAAAATAAGGATGGACTAGTTAAGGATAGTAAAATATGTGTAGGAATATTTTGTTTCTTGAGGCCCAAGCTTATTAGGTACCACTTTTTGTCTATCATTTTTTTATGCTCTATATATTGTAAGGGCCCCTATAGCCCTAATGAAAAATATTCAAATTAGTTCCAATGTAGCCTCTATTTCTACATAAAAAAAATCCATTGGATCCTAACCTATTTTGACATTAATGACTCAACAAGAGAAGAGAAAGGGTGACCATCCAAATAAATCAATCAACTCCTTCAATAAAACATTAAAATAGAATTAAAAACTTAGTAGTAGTAAACCCAAGCAAATAAAAACAAATCCACCAAGCACCTCCTTTCTTCTCCCATCCCAATCTTTTCCAGTCATCTATTCCATTTCGGAGCAACCAATGGGGCTCTTGAGGAAGACCCGAGACATCCTCCACTTCCTCAAGGACGACATCCCCCACACCACCGGAGCCGAGGAACGAGGATGATGACACCACCACCACCACAAATGGTGCCCGACGCCCTGCCGCTGCATTCGTCGGCGACAAGCCCTACGTTGGGCCTATCGTTGTTCCCTGCAGCCTCAGTGAAGGCGGAGTCCAGGCCCCCATTTTATTTTTTTGCTAAGGATCGTATTTTTTTATAGTTATGTGCTTGAACGTTGTCAGCATTGTTTGAACGGGATTAGGGTTCGGTTACGGCTTTGGGATGGAATTCTCGTGGTTTTGGTCATTGTAGGTTAGGGGTTTGATGCGTCGTCAGCATGCTAAAAAACTGCATTTTTAGGTTTTATGCACGAGATCCTTTCTCGCACATAGTTAGCACAGAGGGCTGGAAATGTTTTCCTTGACCACAAGGACGTCGGCAACTGCGAATGTGTCCCTAGATATGTTATTCTAGTTTAGGGTTGTTTTTCTTGCAATTGTTCTTAGCATTTGTTGGAATTAGAATAAATGGTACGCCAGTATCCTCTTTTTTATGTTTGAATATGCTGGTGTAGTGGGTAGGTGAAATGGAGAACGCTAGGACTGATGAGTGGCATCAAAAAGAGAAAAAAAAAAGAATGATGAGTCGCAATGTATTGAATGATAGGAGAAAAAGATGAGTGTACTCGTGGGAAATTGAAGGCGACGCCCGTTGAGGGTAAAATGAGAGAATCATCTCAGGTTGTTTAGCCATCCACTTTTCAAATAAAACCCCTAATCCTAATCCCTAACATGTATTTTAAATTCTTTTTCTCCCAAAAACCAGCAAGACATCTACTCCTCACTGGATCTAGCCTCCTCTCTTTTTTCTTCTCTCTCTTCTCAACCACTCCTTCCATCTCTTCTTTCTCCTAAACAAAAGCCAAACCCTTTCCTATTTTATCAACTTTTCGAACCACAATTAAACCACCAAAACCTCTCAATATGAGCTTGCCCCCTTCCTCAGATCCGCAACCACAACCAGTAGAGGCACCAACCTGGAATTGAGCTCCGCCAATTAACCTCTGTCCTTCTTTGCCTGTAACTTCATCTCGGAGCCCTAGCTTGCCCTAGTGGGAGATCAATACCGAGAATCAATATAGAACAAAACCAAAACCTGAGAACCGGCCGAATCATTCTCTATAAGTCGTGGGCTTGGATGTCTTCGTTAGAGCTTGGGAGAGATGGTGAGGTGAGAAGCTGTGCAATTGTTGGGGTTATTGCCAACAAGCATTGATAGGGCTGGGAGCAATTAGAGGCATTGAGTCGTTAGATCTGTTCGATCTTTGCTAATAGGAAAAAGATTTTACGGATCGACTTTGAAGATGGTAAGAAATATCTTTTTGTTGGATTATGAGAGATCTAGTGTTTGCCATCGAAAATGAGACAAGGTTTTTTTGAGATAAAACTTTGGTATTTCAATTACAAACATAATAGTATACAATGTAGGACTTAGACGTAGTCCTAGGAGTACACTTTTGTTTTTATCTGGGAACTGTATCGGTGGAGCGAGTGGTAATGCGTTGACTCCGTTGACGATCTGACGACGATCTTGAATTCTCTAAAGGTTTGGGTTGCTCTGGATGTCGGAGCGTTTGGAGGAGAAGTAGACGTTACGTGTCTCTTCTTGTCTCTGTATGTAGATATGTGAACTCCCTGTGGATGAAGGAATGATCCTTCTATTTATATGCAGCAGACTGGTATGCTCATGCGCGCATATGTAGGATGCGCCTGTACGTGGGAACGTCACGTGGCTGATGCTGTGAGGTGCATGGACGATGCACCCTGGGTTGAAGTTAAATCTGTTGAACTGCTCTGTTGGGCTGCGGGGAGCTGACACGTGGCAGTTGTGAAGGTTCGGTTGTTGCTGAGATCTTGGGTGGTTAGCACTCATTCTTGAACAGAACTGAGTCAGAATACACGTGGCGCATGTCTGTGACTCAAAGATCTCTGATTTTGTGGAAGATGATTTGTCAGGATGCGTCTAGGATTAGGCGCATGGAGGGCGACTTGGTCTATGATAGACCAGTCTGGGTGCATGGCTTCTGAGGCGCAGGCTGAGTTTTGGACGCATGACTGTGGAGACGCATGCAAAGACTTAGCTTCTGTCTTTTAGGATCAGGAGCGAGTCGGGGGTGCATGACTTTTGAGGCGCATGCGGACTTCTAGGCGCATGGCTGCGGGGGCGCATGCGAATGATCGGTCGGCTACGTAGCAAGGACAGCTGTAGCCGACAAAAAAGGTAAATAATGATGCTGACGTCAGCGGCTCTTCGTTTCTTGCAAAAAGTTGCCGATTGGTCATTCTTTGGGGGATATGCTGCCAACTCTGTCATGTAGCATTAAATGCTTGATAGGTGACGAGTTGTAATGGACGCATCAGCTCGTGCCATGCTAGGCGCATGGGTCGATATCCCATCGGTACAGAGCGCATGGTGCTGACGGCGCATTTGCTACATGACGCAGCCTCATTGGTCTGTCTCCGAGGCGTTAATGGCTGTTTTGACTTGGCTGAATACGAAGAGGCAGATTCATCGTCATTAATGCAAATTCATTGCACAGAATATGAGAAGACTGCCACTTGGCGTATGGGCGAGGGTTGCTCCGGCCTATAAATAGCTTTGTGAAGAATTTGGCTTTCTCTCATAGAGACGAACTCGATCGGTCCCCTGCCTCGGCGAGTTGTTGATCTCCTCGTTCGCAGAAGTTTTGACGACGAACTCCTTCCGAAGACGAAGTTGTGCCGAGTTGGTTTATTCACCATCGGCCCTGTTTTCGTACAAGCCTGTGAAAGTGCCTGTTGCATCCAAATATCGCGATCATCGTGTCCCGACACAGGCTGAAGGTGCCTGTTGCATCCAAAGATCGGGACGATCGTGTCCTGATTTTTGTTATACTGGAAGAGCCGCAGATCGGGGCTATCGTGCTCCGATTTTGTTAGGCTAGAAGAGCCACTCCTCCTGCTAGAGTGCCCGCACGTCGGCGAGGAAGTGACTTGCTCTGACTATGCACGGTGATGCGCCTATGATGATATGATGGGATGATGCGCCTGGGTGAGGCCTCAGAATGATGTGCCTGCCAATAACACTTCGAGTGATGCGCCTGGCTGTAGCTTTTAGGATTTTCTTTCTCTTTGTAAATTCTCCTTTGTAATTTTGGCGCATGATAGTTAGGGCGCATAGGACCTCTGGCTTTTAGATGCGCCTGAAATTCCATGCTTCTACAAGACCCCCTTCAAAGTTTGCAAAACTTTCTGCCAAGTTTTTGGAATACTTTGAACAAGAAGCATGGGTAGTAGTTTGTTCTGGTCGCATGTCCTCGTCTGGGCGCATGGCTCTTCTGGGCGCATGACCGTGGGGGCACATGCTCTTTCTCGGATTTAATGCAAGAAGATAACGTCTTGAATTTTGAAAGATTAATGATAATCTCTTGGAAGATATGCAGCCGTCAGTTTCATGAGACCCGAAGAATTTTTGCTGATGTCAGCCTTTATCGGTTCACGCGCGTGGCCAAGCCTATAAATAGGCGTCTGGTGGGAGAGAGAGAGAGTCTTCTACTTTCTTCTTCTTATCAGAACTTTGCTTTCTCTTCTCCAGAGCTTTTCCCTTTTCTTCGACAAAAGCTTCTTAGAGAGATGGCCCCTAAGACTTCCCGTGGCGGTGCTGGCCGAGGAAGGAGAAAGGACAAGGAGCTCGTGGAGGTCGACGTGGAGGACACCCCCGTCGTCGCAGCGAAGCACGCCGACGTACGGTCGGAGGTGATCGGTGGGTGATGTCTGCCTTGGTGTTTTCATTTTGTTGCAAAGCTGTTGGGGTGCTTGGATGTGACTGGAACAAGTCGCATCCCGATGACACGCCTCGGTTTCAAATGCTGACACGCATGGACTCTGTCCTGACGATGCACCAAAGCTCCTTCTGCTGACGCGCATGGACCTAGGTCCCGATGATGCGCTGAAGCTTCCTCTGCTGATGCGCATGGACTTAGGTCCTGATGATGCACCGAAGCTTCTCTTCGGATGTGTCTAGGCCTCGGTCCTGTGCGTCTTGATGAGCTTCTAACTGTGCGCGTGGGTTTCGACCCAGTTGATGTTGAGAAACCCCAGTAGTTGTTTGGGGTTCGTTAGATGGAGCCCGAGGTTGGCAATATTACAATGCCGGGTGCACTGGAGTGCGTTTTCACACTGCCTGTTCATAATCCTCGGCCGCATATTTTGTTTTCTGTCGTGAAGCTCTATTGTGCGATGAATACTGTTTCCTCTGGGTATGACCGGGAGACCAGTTTCATTGTCGGGACGCAACTTGAGACGTCGGAGAGTATGCTGGCGAAGGCTCGGACGTATTGTCCGCCTGACGTGGCAGCTTTCAGGGCTGCCACTGCAGTACCAACAGGAGGTTCTCAAGAGGAACCTGCGGCAAGTCAGCTGAAGAGGTGTGCTTCGACGGAGGCAGATTCATCGGCTCCCAAGAAGCCCAAGAAGATGTTAGCCACTAAGGATGGGGGCATAATACCGCCTTCGGCGGCACCAACAGAACCAGCTCCCGTAGTGGTATGTAAATTAGCATTGGTCCGATTCGATTTTTTCCTTTTGTACTTATACCTCTCCTCTTTGCAGGAAGCATTGAAGAAGAAACTCCGGTCTTCGAGGCCAGGTTCAAGTAAACCGAAGGAGGTGGCGAGCTCGTCTGATGAGCGTATCCCTCCGATTGTGTCATCTTCCGTGGATGAGACTTTGGATGATGCCATTCCGGTAGAGGTTCCGGCCTCTTTGGACCGGGCCGGAGATGCTGCTGCTGATGTAGCGGTACCTGAGAATGTTGATCCCTCTTCGTCAACTGGTCGGGGAGGTGAAGCAGAGTCTTCACAGGCGGTGAAACAAACAACCGTGGGGGCCCCTAAAACTGGTACGGGGGCCCCGAAGGAAGTTATCAGGCAAGACCCTCCGGGTGAGGAGGAAGAGTGGGACTCGTCTTCTTCGGATGACGTCCCCCCAAAAAGATGTTGAGAATGTTGAGGAGGACTTCGTAACGGACGGAGAAGAGCAGGCTGAGGAGTCGGGAACTGAGCCCTCTCCTAAGAATGGTGGACCGGCTCTGCGGGGAGTTCCACTGCCGAGTCCTATTCCTGTCCCAGTGACAGAGACTGAGGTGGGGGAAACGACCCGAATGCCGAGTCCTACTCCTGTTCTAGAAACCGGTGCCGACGAAGTGGAAGTGACTCATCTGCCGAGTCCCACTCCGGCTTTGATTGAAGAAGAGGTGGGAGGGTCCACTCTCCCTCCAGATGCTGGACTTGACCCTCCGTCGAGGGTTGAAGAATCTGTCCAAGTTGCAGTTGTTACTTCAAGGTTTGTTGTGGCGGACCCGGATGTTGTGGGGGCCCTCTGGGGCCAGCTTAGACAAGGGCAAAGGCCCCATGGTGGAAGACACCCCCTTCGTTCCTTCTACTTGGGGGACAGTGTTGAGTCCCTCCAGAGGCTCAGCTCCGGCGGTTGGTGGTTCCGTCGACATTGTTGGTGAGATGGAGGTCGTGAATACCGAGGCTCCGGCCTCGAACCCTGAAGGTACGACGACTGAGTCTCCTGTGAGCCAAGCGGTGGCTATATCGTCAGTCTCAGGTGTGAAAGCCTCTGCAGGGTCAACTGCTCTCCCGGCTCATGTAGTAGCTCCAACAACTCCTGCTATGACACCTCAAGTGTTGGCCGATGCAGATGAATATGTAAAGTTCATCGTTGAGGCCGTATACAAGATGTTGAGGAGGGGGGTGTCGGCTGTGCTGGACGAAGGCGGGAGCTTCGCGACCGCGAAGGGCATGGCGCTCCCGTATATCAAGCTGATCCGATGTCACCAAGGCCGTGACCATATGGCTGGGATTTTGGAAGCTTCTGTCACTAAGCTCGATGATCGTCTTGCCAAACTCCAGAACATTCGGCAGAATGATTTTTCCGCTTTGATCGAGAGGAGCAGAGTAGGCTAGTGGCTGTAGTTGAGTCGGCCTACTCTGACACCATGGCTATCTGGGAGCAAGAGTTGGCCGATGCTGAGGTCAGGGAGCAGAGGTTGTCCTCGTTGATGGAGGAAAAGGCTAATCTGCGGGAATCTCTGAATGTCAGCATAGCGAAAGTTGATGCCAAGATTCGTCTCCTTCAAGGGCAGCGGGCTCAGCTTCTGGCCGATTCTGAACGGGCACAGGCTGAACACGTCAAGCTTGAAGAAGAAACGGTGAATTTCACTCGCCATGTGGCCTTCCTGATCCGTCAGAAGAAGGAACTGGACGACAAACACGCAGCTTAGCTTGCTCCTGAGGCTAGACAAATGATGCGCTATGAAACCGAGCGTCGCGTTTTGACGACTGTGGAGACCAGGGCTGAAGACTTGAAGCGTCGGATTGACGAGATGTCCGCCGATCCTTAGTTTCTCCATCCTTTATTTGGTGACTTTTGGTTAGAGACGTATCTGTCTCTTTTTTTTCTTTCTTTTTTTTGGTTTTTTGTTTGGTTTGCAAATGTAGTCATTCCACTTCTTATTTTGAAGAAATAAAGAACCTTTTGCTTTTGTTCATTTTCTATGACTTTTGGTAGACCTATTATCTTTTGCGCACATTGGTTTCTAGGTACAGATAATAAGTTGCCCATGGAGGAAATCGACATATTCACTCAGAGGTAATATGGACGTGATAAATATGGGGTAATGGTAGAGCTTTCCTACTCAGAGGTGATATGGACGTGGTAGGAGTGAACTCTGTAGGGATGTATAGAACAACTCAGAGGTGATGTGGACGTGGATGTTCTATGATTGACGTGCAACAACGCGGGAATTGTTGTAAGGGATGTTTACTCAGAGGTAATGTGGACATGGTAAACATAGTAATGAGCATGATCCTACGTAGTGTAGAATTCTGCTTTGTGGGGTGTAGAGAAGCAACTCAGAGGTGATGTGGACATGGTTGTTCTCCTACTGGGGATGCAACGGAACAACTGGGTTCCAGAAGCACTTGATTGTCAAAGAAGGGGAGTGAACTCGGTTATTAGGTTCACAAATTCCCTTGCTAGGGAGAGGGAAGTACATTTTGAAGGATGTCAGGAGTAGTACTTCTTTAGGAACTTGCCGTTAATGTGCATCATGAACAACTCCCTATTAGGTTGAGCGAGACGGTAAGCACCGTTTGAGTATACCGTCTCTATGATGAAGGGTTATTCCCATTTGGGTTCGAACTTTTCCGGTGTCTTATGAGTCATCACCATCGGTCTCCTGACTGCCAGAACCAGGTCGTCTACTTGGAAAGTCCTCTGTTTGACCCTTCTGTTGAAAGCCTGTGAAATGCGGGCTTGATAAAGTTCGATGTGCTGTTGAGCCAGGAGGCGTTTTTCATCCAACGCTTCCAACTCTTGCAGATGGCGACATTGATTGTCTTCTTCCGTTAGCTGGTTCGTGATCGCCACTCGGAGTGAGGGTATCTGGATCTCTAGAGGCAATACTGCTTCGCTTTCATAGACCAAAGAGAATGGTGTGTTACCCGTCGGGGTCCGTACCGTCGTGCGATAGGCCCAAAGGCATTCATCGAGTTTCTCGTCACAGTCGCGCTTGTTGGATGATACGACCTTTTTGAGTAGCTTGATGATGGTTTTATTAAAAGCTTCAGCCAATCCGTTTGCTGCCGAATTGTAGACGGTTGATGCCACATTCTGAATACGATTCTTGTCGCAGAATCTACTGAACGCATGGCTGATGAATTGTGGACCGTTGTCGTAGATGATCCTCCGGGGCACCCCGAAACGGTAGATGACGTGATGCTTGATGAAGCTGATCACCTTTGTCAATGGTACTGCTTCTGCCCATTTAGAGAAGTAGTCGGTGATTGCTAGGATAAAACGATATCCCCTGGATGAGGAGGGGTGATAGGTCCCACTATGTCCATGTCCCAGGCTTCAAATGGCCAAGAGACGATCGTAGGATGTAGAGGCTCTGACGGTCTGTGGATGAAGTCGGCGTGTAGCTGGCAAGCATGACATTTCTTTGCATACTCGACAGCGTCGGCCGTCATAGTGGGCCAGTAATAGCCCATACGTCGAAGTCGATCCTGTAGATTAGAACCTGGTTGATGGGCTCCGCATGTTTCGTCATGAGCTTCTCGAAGAGCTTCGGCTGCTTCTTCGTTTGATAGACATCGGAGGAGAAGTCCATCGTAGGAACGTCGGTACAGCATTTTAGTGGCCGTATCGTAATAGAACCGGAGCGAGCGCCTTCTGACTGAGACTGCTTCTTTTAGGTCCTCCGGGAGGATTCCGTAGACGGCAAAGTCGATGAACGGGAACCTCCAATCTCTGACGTTGATGCTGGTGTCTATATCCATGACATAAGTTGTCTGCATACACAGATTGTTTCTGGGCATGCCAAATCCTGGTCCACCACTGTAATGAAGTGTTGCTTGCCGACCGGTGCTGCTAACGAGGCAGCGAGGCCGGCCAGAGCGTCAGCTTTTAAGTTTTGTAGCCGAGGCACATGTTCTATGAAGAATTCAACGAAGGTTGAGATGATGTCCAACGCTGCTTTGTGATAAGAGATCAGGTCTTCATGGCGGACCTCGTATTGTCCTCGAACTTGATTGACGAGAAGCTTCGAGTCGCCGTAAGACTCGAGGTATTCTACCCCCAGCTGTTTTGCTAACTAGAGTCCCATGATGAGGGCATTGTACTCTGCAACATTGTTGGAGCACGGCTCTGAAAGGGAATAGGCATGCTGGATGACCAACTTGTCGGGGGAGATCAGGACTACCCCCACTCCTGCGATGATCTGGCCTTTGGGGCCTGTTCTTGAAGCACCGTCGAAGAACATCTGCCAAACGGGGTTTTCTTCGGTAATGTTTGATTCTCGTACTTCATCTGGAATGTCTTCGTAGAGTCTGGACGATTCCGAAATTAGGTGCGCGACTAGGAAGTCGGCCAGTGCTTGGCCCTTGACAGCCTTTTGTGGGACGAATACCATGTCATATGGTGTCAATAGTATCGCCCAAGTAGCTAATCGGGAATTTAGTGCTCCCGGCTTTGTCATGAGAACTCTGAGCGGATTGACTCGGGAGATGACATGAATTGTCTGTCCCAAGACATAATAGCAAGTCTTCTGGATGGCGAACACTAGAGCTAGACATTCTTTTTCGACGGGGTTGTACCGGTGTTCGGTTCCGACTATTGTCCTGCTGAGGTAGTAGATGGCTTGCTCATGGCCCGCATCGTTGCTCTGGACTAACAAAGCGCCAAGGGAATGGTTTATTGCACGGACATAAAGTAAAAATGGTTTGCCTGCGAAGGGCGCCACCAATACTGGAGGGCTCGTCAGATAAGCTTTAATGTCGTTGAAGGCTTTCTGACATTCTTCCGTCCAGACATAGGAGACTCCCTTCTTCATGATCTCGGTGAAGGGTTGGCATTTTCCGAAAAGGTTCACGATAAACCTTCGTATGTATGCGAGACGTCCCTGCAGGCCTCGAAGTTCTCTAAGGTTCTTCGGAGGGTCCATGTCAAGGATGGCTTTAGTCTTCTCGGGGTCAACATGGATGCCTTTTTGCAGTGATAATGAAGCCCAAAAACTTTTCACTGGAAACCCCGAGGAAGGATTTGGCGGGGTTCATCTGAGCTGATGTGCCCGCATGAGATCGAAGACTGTCTTCAGATCTTGTAGGTGATCGCCTCGAAGACGGCTCTTGACGGCGATATCGTCAACATAGCATTCGACTGTTTTGCGGAGGTGCTGGCGGAAGATGGTGCTCATAGCTCTTTGGTATGTGGCACCTACATTCTTCAGGCCAAAGGGCATTGCTGTGTAGCAGTAAATCCCCTTCGGAGTCCTGAACGACGTGTGCTTTTCGTCGTCTGGGAATATCTTGATTTGGTTGTAGCCCAAGTACCCGTCCATGAAGGACATGCTCGAAGCCACATGTACTGTCGATCATTACGTCGGTGATCGGGAGTGGAAACTCATCCTTCGGACAAGCCGAGTTTAGGTCCCGGAAGTCAATGCAGACCCGGATCTTCCCGTTCTTCTTGGTGACGGGGACGACGTTGGCTACCTACTCCGAATGTTGCTCTTCGCGAATAAACCTGCTGCCCAGGTGTTTATCTACTTCTTTGTCAATAGCGTCCATAATGTTGGGACGGAAGCATCGCTGTTGCTGCGTAACGGGCTTAGCGTCAGGTAAGATATTAAGTTTGTGCATTACGACTTGTGGGTCGAGTCCCGGCATGTCTTCGTAACTCCAGGCGAAGACGTCGATGTATTCTTTGACCACTTGGACCAAAGATTCTCGGTCCTTTCCCGCTAAGCTCTTGCTGATGAAAATAGGTTTGGATGAAGATCCATCCCCGAGGTCGATCTGCTCGACTTCGTCTTCGGTAGGGGGTTCTCGTAATTCAAAGCGAGATTTCCATTGTGCGCCTAGGCGTTGAGCCTAGGGTTCTTCTTCTAAGAACTCTATTGTTTGATTGTCGTCTTCATCTTCTGAAGGATGTGCATATGTCATGTTGGCTGACAGCACCTTCCTGAAGATTGGGCCGACGCTTCTGTCGGAGTCCCAAGTTGAAGCCTCAGACGAGTGAGAGTGTGCGACGTCTTCTGCTTTTGAACTTTCTGGGATTGTTGGGGGCGTGATGTAGCCCACCCCCCGTCGAGTACGGTGGTAATAGTCTTGTGCCTTCCCTTTCGGAACAGGGAGTCGTAAGGGAAGACGTCGGCCCTTGCCATAGTTTAGACCCTGGCTGTTTTTCAGGTTGTAATCCATCTTTTGGATGAGATACTTGGCTCGATCATTGTACCGGTAAATTTGCATTCTGCCGTTGTCGGGTTCTGGCTCCATCGGTGGAAGGTCTTGGTGACGCTCGACTTTGTCGAAGATGATAGGTTTCTCGTCCTGGTTCCGAGGCGGGACTATATAACAGACTCCTTGCTACATGACGACTCGATTTACATGATTAACAGTCGTTATTTGTGTTTGCAACGACTGTAGAGCATTATCTAGAGTATACATGGCATTCCAATGTGGAAGACTAGAATAATTGAAAGACACCCTTTTATTGATAAAATACGGGATCTTGTCTCAAGGGATTACATCATCAAGGGACGGTGTGTCCACATTGGCGGATATGTACTCTCCCAGTTCTTCGTCAGTGAGTACTGGAGCAGCCTGAGGTGGTTCGGGAGAACCTATTGGGAGCTTGGCCTTTGTCGTCTCTGGTGCCGATAGAGATACGTGGGCCATCTCTTGAAGCTTAAGAGGGGCTGAAGACTGAGGAGGTCTGTCTTTAAGCCGCACCTTGAGAGGTGCCTTAGTTGGTGTTCCGGCGACTGGTGCCTTCCCACGTAGTTTTGCTACGAGAGGAGCTGACACTTGGGGAGGCTTCCCCTTGAGTCGTATCTTCAAGGGGGCTTCAGTGGATGCTCCGCCTAGAGAAGTTGGTTCCCTCCCGCGAAGTTTGACCACTATAGGAGACGGTGTTTGAGACGGCTTCCCCTTGAGTCGCACTTTCAGGGGAGCATCGATTGTCATTTCTGCATTCAAGTCAGCTTCGGCTTCATCATCGGCATTGTTGGCTTCATCCTCGAGATGAATCGACTTGTACAGATCAGAGTCGGTGAAGAAGGCCTTAATCCCTCTGAAAGGATCGACATCAGCAAACTCCGTTCGGACTATGCCGTTGGTGGATACGTGCTTTATACATTGATGGAGAGTGGATGGTACCATCATGTATTCGTGTAGCCACGGCCGTCCTAACAAGATGTTGTGGTTGACATCCGCATCCACAACATAACAGGTCACTTCGGTCTGGAGATCACCGATATGACACTTCAGCCATATCTTCCCCAGCGGCTCACTCTTGCTGGCGTTGAAGCCACAGATTGTAGTGTGGGACGTTGTCAGACGATGCATCGGGATCCCCAACATCTGGAGCAGAGCTCGTGGGATAATGTTGAGAGAAGACCCCGGGTCGATCTGCATTCGATCCACCTTGATGGCACCGACGTACCCTGTGTAATACAATGGTCTGTTGTGCCTGTTGTTCTTGAGCATCATGTCTTGTTGAGTGAATGTGATGTTGGGGATGATCTCCCCCACACTATGGCAGTGCGGACATGCTGCTGGATCGTCCTCAGGCTGCTTGACCTGACTGATGAAAGACTCAGCATCCTTCAGGGCTTCGCAGAGAGCCTCCCGAGTATCTTTAGACAAACGAAGGAGCTCGAACAAGGACAGCCGAGCTGGAGTACTGGCAAGTTGTGCCAGTATGTCGAAGTTGTGGGGTTTGGTTAACCCCGAAGCGTTCTCTCTTCGTAGAGGCCTGTCGAAGCGGGCTTCCTTATGCTTCTGTTTGTCAGCTGCTGGAAGTCGGGAAGGACCTTCACCTTGAGCAGCCGAGGTGGTGATGGGAGGTGCCGCTTCGACAGGGGCTTCCTTAGGCTGAGCGTTCAGCTGTGAACGTGTTTGTACAGGAAGTGCCTCCTCGGGGGAGGAAGTTACCATTCGACAAGACTTGGTCTTCTTGCCTTTAGCTTTGGAGGTAGAATGTACCTCCGGTTGAGTCAGTTCCGGAGCGAGATCTGGGTGAACCCACATGATCTCCTCCCGAGATATGGTGAGTGGAATCAGTCCACTCGCGTTGTCACGAGTCGGCGGAAGGTTGACCACCTCCAATGTCGCCTTCGGGATGGGGACAACACCATCTTGAGTTGTACTAGGCGGTAAGGTGCCGAACTGGAGCAACACCATGTTGGCTGAGAGTGTCTTCTCGTAATCGATTGAGATGACGTTCACATTGTCATGCGTTGTATGTAGTTCTTAAGGATGTAGCAGCCTTGTGTTGGATGTCCAACGAACCGATGGTAGTGACAGTACCTCGGGTCGCCCACTCTGCCCACCTCGTCAGGACGCTTAGGATCAAGCAACTTGATCTTGTCGCTCTGTTTCAGCATCTCGAAGAGTTGTAAGGTGTCCTCGTCATTGAAGGAGTAGACCTCCTTCAGCCTCGGTGCATGCGAAGGCTTCTGAGCGAGCCCATGTGCGCTCTTTGAAGCGTTGACAGTCAATGCCTGTTCCCTTTCGCCTCGCGCCCACTGTTGCTGGTAGCAGGCCGTTTCCCTTTGTCGTCGAAGGCGGGGAAGTTAACCCCCAGAAGGCGAGCATTACGTGTCTTCTTCTCAGCAGCTTCGGCCTCGATGATCAACGAACTCCAATCGGGAGGTTGAGCGGAGTTGAGCTAGAGCTTGATTGCAGGGATCATGTTCATGCTGATGCTGCAGGAATCGATGAGTGCATGTTCTGGCATACCCAGAGGCAACCTTAGGCATGCTTGTCGGAAACGCTCGATAAAGGCTCGAACAGTCTCCTTCTCTGTCTGACGTACTTCTATGAGGGACGACATGGTCATGTCTCTCCCTCCATCGTAGAATCGATCGAGGAAGGGGCGTGTCAAGTCGTCAAAGGATGATATTGAGTTGTCGGGGAGACTGCAGTACCAGTCATAGGCGACTCCCTTCAATGCCCTAACGAACAGGCTGGTGAGTAGGACGTCTTCCTTCGGGAGATGTCCCGTTTGAGACTGGAAGTAGGTCAGATACCGGCGAGGAGAATCCTTCCCATAATATGGCGTCAATGTTTGTGGTTTATACTTAGGAGGGTAAACCACTTTATTCCACTCGAGGGGGTAAGGTTGCGGGATTCCCATCTTCTAACTTTTTTTTGCCTATTTCGTGCCTCGAAGCGCTCACGCAGATCTCTGATCATCTCGACCAAATCCTCTGTGGAGCTGGGAGTAGGCGAAGGTGGTACGACACGAAGCTGAGTATTTGAAGGAGCCGACGTCCGAGGTGCGGCATGATGATTTGCATCCGAAAATACCCGTTCAGGGGGTATACTCGATTCTCCATTGGCCCCTGGGTCGGGACTGGTGAAGACAGGTGCCCTTGCTAATGGTGGAGATGCCAGAGTGGTCCGAATCTCAAACACCGTTTGGGTCAAGGTTTCCATGGGGGCAGAGAGGGTTTTGAGGCCCCCCTCCAGGGTGTCCATGCGCTGTACGATGTCCAGAGCCGGAGTGTCTGGCTCTCCTTCATCACCACCCTCTGCCATGTAGGCTGGCATGACATGGGTGGAGGTGGATGGATCAGTCGAGACTTCGCTTTCCACCTCACTTTCCAGTGGAAGAGCCTCTTCTTCTGAGGCCTCACCCTGGTTACCCCCATCTATGTCGGAGTTGGTTCTTTCGGGGACATCCTCATCTTCGAGAGGGTTGTCATGGATAGCAGGAGTTTGATCACTCCCAGTCGATGCTTCCGCTGGAACTTTCTTCCTTGACCGGGTGCTCTCAAACACCCCTGAGGACGAGACCATCGTTTTACTCTTCCTCGACTGACTCTTGGACGACGTTGCTGAGGTCGAGGAGTTGGTAGTTGCCTTTCTCCCTGATGAGCGGGAGTTGGAGACAACATGGCAAGAAGCGACCTTGGGCTCTGACTCATCTTCAATTGGCACCTTTTTCCGAGACGACGTCGGATGGGTGCAACAGATTACAGTCGCTGGAACACAGACTGCCTGGATGATGAAGCCGTTGTTTTGCAACAACAGTAGTTGATGGTGACCATGGCACAAGTGTGCCCCGCGAGCGGCACATCGTGCTTAATGGTCAGCTCTCCTGATATGCGTTTGTGCGTGATCACATTACGCAAATCATGAGAGGAGAGTTTTACTTTCACACCCCCTTCAGGCACATGACGAGGCCAAGTGCGGAGGTGGTCATGTGAATGCTGCACCCCCTGATCCAGTTTCAGCGCATGAGATACGCCCAGATCATTGGTGGGGGAGCAACATGTATTGCGACTTGAACCCACTTTATGCGCACAACCCACGTGGGCGCATGGGTTCAAAGTCACAAGTTTTGCCTCGCACGACTTGGTTCCAAACGCAGAAGATGCGCCCAAGCGGGATGAGGACTTTGAGAGTCGGCTCGTATCTGGTGCAAACGCACCCGAGTCGACTCTGTACAGTTTACCATCGGCAGCGTGCATGATTTTGAGCGCGCATCTCCGGTTCATTGTGGGCGTAGTACATTTGGGGCGCATGGCCCGTGATGCCTTGGATTTCTTCGTACCAACCCGCGAAGGCGCATAGTACTCAGAATCCAACTCATCCTCGCCACGATAGCGAGTGATTCTGTCAAAAACAGAGGCCCTCTCCTGCACGCCAGAGTTCATATGCGGGAAGCTGGATGCGCCTTTGTTTCGTCGGCGCATCTTCTTCGACTGGGAAGAGGACAGTTGGGGAATGCAGCCAACACTGCGTTTCCCTGGCAGATGCGCTGCACTAGCGGGCACATCTTACTTGTTGAGAACGTTAGCAAGAAGGGTGGGCTGTAGTGGCGCGTCCCCTTTAGCGGTGGTGCTCGACGCATCGCCTTTGCGCACCCAGACTTGGCGAGTCTTCTTCGGCTTTGGCAACCGCTTCGAAGGACTTGTACTGCCTTCAGAGATGAACTTCTCATACGCCTGTTGATTGAGGCGCACCACGAGTGTCTTCTGGGAGGAGCCAAGCTTGGTGTCGTCGGATTGCGACACAACTTTCTCGTTAGAAGAGAAAGAAGTCCCTAGCAGTCACCATCTTGTCTGCCATCGAAAATGCGACAAGGTTTTTTTGAGATAAAACTTTGGTATTTCAATTACAAACAGAACAATATACAATGTAGGACTTAGACGTAGTCTTAGGAGTACACTTTTGTTTTTATCTGGAAACTGTATCGGTGGAGCGAGTGGTAATGTGTTGACTCCGTTGACGATCTGACGACGATCTTGAATTCTTTGAAGGTCTGGGCTGCTCTGGATACCGGAGCATTTGGAGAAGTAGACGTTACGTGTCTCTTCTTGTCTCTGTATGTAGATATGATAATCTCCCTGTGGATGAAGGAATGATCCTTCTATTTATATGTAGCAGATTGGTCTGTTCATGCGCGCATATGTAGGATGCGCCTGTACGTGGGAACGCCACGTGGCTGATGCTGTGGGCGCATGGACGATGCGTCCTGAGTTGAAGCCAAAAATGTTGAACTGCTCTGTTGGGCTGCGGTAGAGCTGACACGTGACAGTTTTGGAGATTCGGTTGTTGCTGAGATCTTGGGTGGTTAGCACTCATTCTTGAGCAGAACTGAGTCAGAATACACGTGGCGCATGTCTGTGACTCAAAGATCTCTGATTTTATGGAAGATGATCTGTCAGGATGCGTCTAGGATTAGGCGCATGGAGGGCAACTTGGTCTATGATAGACCAGTCTGGGTGCATGGCTTCTGAGGCGCAGGCTGAGTTTTGGACGCATGACTGTGGAGACGCATGCAAAGACTTACCTTCTGTCTTTTAGGATCAGGAGCGAGTCGGGGTCGTATGACTTTTGAGGCGCATGCGGACTTCTAGGCGTATGGCTGCGGGGGCGCATGCGAATGATCGGTCGGCCACGTGGCAAGGACAGCTGTAGCCGACAAAAAGACAAATAATGATGCTGACGTCAACGGCTCTTCGTTTCTTGCAAAAAGCTGCCGATTGGTCATTCTTTGGGGGATGTGCTGCCAACTCTGTCACTTAGCATTAAATGTTTGATGGCTGACGAGTTGTAATGGGCGCATCAGCTCGTGTCACGCTAGGCGCATGGGTCGATATCCTATCGGTACAGAGCGCATGGTGCTGACGGCGCATCTGCCACATGACGCAACCTTATTGGTCTGTCTTTGAGGCGTTAATGGCTGTTTTGACTTGGCTGAATACGAAGAGGCAGATTCATAGTCATTAATGCAAATTCATTGCACATAATATGAGGAGACTGCCACTTGGCGCATGGGCGAGGGTTGTCCCGGCCTATTAATAGCTTTGTGAAGAATTTGGCTCTCTCATGGAGACGAACTCGATCGGTCCCCTGCCTCGACGAGTTGTTGATCTTCTCGTTCGCAGAAGCTTTGACGACGAACTCCTTCCGAAGACGAAGATGTGCCGAGTTGGTTTATTCACCATCGGCCCTGTTTTCGTACAAGCCCGTGAAAGTGCCTGTTGCATCCAAATATCGGGATCGACGTGTCTCGACATAAGCTGAAGGTGCCTGTTGCATCCAAAGATCGGGACGGTTGTGTCCTGATTTTTTTTATGCTGGAA
Source organism: Iris pallida (assembly GCA_029216955.1). Lineage (NCBI taxonomy): Eukaryota > Viridiplantae > Streptophyta > Magnoliopsida > Asparagales > Iridaceae > Iris > Iris pallida. Next base: position 6,610,365 of record JANAVB010013597.1, on the reverse strand, counting down.
GAGCCGCAGATCGGGGCTATCGTGTCCCGATTTTGTTAGGCTAGAAGAGCCACTCCTCCTGCTAGAGTGCTCGTACGTCGGCGAGGAAGTGATTTGCTCTGACTATGCACGGTGATGCGCCTATGCTGATATGATGGGATGATGCGCCTGGATGAGGCCTCAGAATGATACACCTGACAAGTGATGCGCCAGACAATAACACTTCTAGTGATGCACCTGGCTGTAGCTTTTAGGATTTTCTTTCTCTTTGTAAGAAAATTCTCCTTTGTAATTTTGGCACATGAGAGTTAGGGCGCATAGGACCTTTGATTTTTAGATGCGCCTGAAATTCCATGCTTCTACATCTAGAAAAAGAGATCTGTGAAGAAAATAGGAGTTACAGTTATATTTTGATGAAGAGGAAGATGGTGAAAAGAAGTCGGATGATATGCTGATTTGCTGAAGTTGGGAGCGATTGATAGAAATGAGGAAGAAGAAGAAATGGATCCAGGGAGAGATGGAGGCTAGGGTTTTGGGAGATTGATGCTAGGGATTTTTAGGTTAGAATAAAAATGGCTAGGATTAATGGAGGGTGGAGAACAAGGGTCAAGATAACTCCTCCTCTGATACTATGTAGAGAGAGAGAGAGAGTACATTGAAATATTTTTCATCAGGGCTCTATGCCTATATAGAGTATACAAAAGTGGTAGAGACAAAAAGTGGCTAGCTAGTATGCCCAACCCTCGAGAAACCAAATACACCTATTTTCTTTCCTACAATATGAAAATACATTATTAATGGCTTTGAACTATTGGTTAACAAAAAGTCTTTGTGGTGGGCTCTAAGGTAAACTTGAGCCTTGAGTCCTATTATTTGACAAAAGAGAATATGAAAGTTGGAAAGTAGCCTCGTTTAGTAGTTGTTCGTTACTTCGAGTTTATAGATAGTGACTGGGCAGCATTGCTAACATCTTCTCAATACCACCTTGCATCATGAGGGTTGCTGATTCGATTGTCTTACAAAGTCTCTTGTTTCTCTCCACATAGTAAAAAGCGAGTTCCAGAGATATAAAGTGTGTTTTGGAGAAAATGTTTGGATATGTTGCTTGGTTTATATAGTGAGTTATACTGATTCTTTATGCATTAGGAGGCTGCCAATAGTCGATAGAAGTATTTGTCTGCTCTTTCATTTAGTAGTTGTTCATTACTTCTGAGTTTATAGATAGTGACTGGACAGAAAGCAGCAGCATTGCTAACATCTTCTCAATACCACCTTGCATCATGAGGGTTGCTGATTCGATTGTCTTAGAAAGTCTCTTGTTTCTCTCCACATAGTAAAAAGCGAGTTCCAGAGATATAAAGTGTGTTTTGGAGAAAATGTTTGGATATGTTGCTTGGTTTATAAAGTGAGTTATCTGATTCTTTATGCATTAGAAGGCTGCCAATAGTCGATAGAAGTATTTGTCTGCACTTTTACTATATGGCTGAACTCGCCTGCGGTATTAAAATTGTTGCCTCTTCTGGAAGGAATGGTAGCCTTGCTCAAGTATATTGACATTATGAAACCAAAATAATGATAGTTGAGCATGGTGAAATTACTAAATGTATGCTTAAGTAGAAACCATAAGGCCATAAGAAAAATAAGAAACTCAACAATGTGAAGTTTATTTGAAATAGTTAATATTCCTGTATGCTATTGCATAACATGGTATCCCATATCAAATCCAAGCCACAATGTTACTCAGACACTTCAGGGCACTCAAGTACCCGAACAACACTAAAATAAAGACGTATTGTCTAAATTGTGTAGTAGAAATGCCTTATTCCAACCACACTTTCAAGCAATGGCTTTACAAGATCATTATTTTACTACTTACATATAAAGACACATTTGCATATAAATCTACTAGTGTCGGGCACACGCAACGTGTGTGCAACATGTTTTAGATTTAAAAAATATTGGATATCATTTTTATCTTATGTAGCAAAAACAACTATCATAATTTAAATGTAAATAACCAAATTCATAGATTATTGTATTTGATTTAATCCATTATTTGATCAAATCCATAGTTTCGAATTTATGATTTAAAATCTAATCTACCGTAATTTAAATATAATATATATACATATTATTAAGCCTAATTTATCATTTTCATTCTAATCTATTGAAAGATTTGATTTAATGTAAATCAAATTTAAATAACAAACTAAATTTAAAAAAAAAAAAGATTTCTAATATAATTTAATTCAATTTTGTCTAATGCATACTCACAATCCTAGTTAATATAAATATTAATTTAATATTATTTATTTTAATCTAATTAATTTAGATTAATCTAGTTGGATAAAATAATATAATTTAACTTAATATAATACAAATTGAAAATCTTATTTAAAATTTATTCTAATTCATAACTTAAATATAATTTTATTATTTTAAAAATTGGATAGTCCTTGTCAATGCAAATACCATAAATTAATGGAGAGACAGAGTTAGTCCATTTGCTAGTACACCGCATCGTTGTTATGTTTGATAGCACAACAGGCCGCTAATATTGCATGTTGTTATTTGTTTTGTTTTTTTTTTCTTCGAATAATGCTGTAGAACAGAAAGTAAAGTAGGAATATATATGAATTATTTATTGGAAGGTGAATATATAGTTAAGAGAGAAAAAAAGTATATATATATAAGAGAAAGAAATCAATCCGACAAAAGTGTTTGAAAATTTTCTTTACTTTTATGATGAAACTACATAATAGAAAGCAAGAAAATGACCAACCTAACAGAAGTATTTGTGATTTTTTTTTTCCTTTTTCGAGGAGGCAGAAAGCAAAAAGATGGTTCTCTTTTTTCTCTTCTAAGGAGGCAGAAAGCAAAAAGAATATTCGTGAGAGGAAAGAGGAGGTTACAACGATCTGTTTGTAAATTTAAATTAGTGGGGTTATGAAATGACTATATTATGCATTCATAAATATATCTTTAGCTTATAATATATATAATCCAAATACCCATGGTATTTTGATTATATACTAGTATAGATATAGTATTGCTGTTTTAATGGTTTTTGCAAGGTTCCCATGCCACACGCCAAAGTTATATTTCCAAGGAATACTGCGCAACTGCAACCACCTAACAATGCCATATTGCGCGACTGTGTATTCATTTTATAAGGTGATATAGGTAGCTAACGTTAGTCTAGAAATATAAATCTATAAATATAAGCTAAACGCAGGGAGTTGATCTTGGAGGTCATTCAACAATTATTTTGAGTAAAATGTCTTCCTATTGACTAGTATTTTGAAAGCTTTAACCGAACTAGAATGCAGTATGTATCTGTCTAGGTTGCATGGGCATGAATTATGACATGATACAGACATGGCATCATGGACTCAAAATCGATTTTGATGTCCCCTAATATATTTGGAATTTGGAGCGTTGGTGTTGTGTGCAGGTGCAATACATGTTTGACATGACTTTAACACAAACATGGCACCAAGTTTCGGAGTGTCAATGCTTCCTAGGTTCTATTGTATCATCCAAATAGCACTCCTTTTCAACAAAGCATTACAGAGAACTGCTATCTTAACAAAATAAACCATGGCCAATAGATTTTGTTTTGCCTATAACTACTTCTGAGTTTAAACTCTGAAACTTTATTCAACTGTCAATGGTTGATTTGAGGACAATAATGAAAGTCATCGTCATCTCTCCAATCAAAAGGGGTCAGCTATGGAGCATAAGAAAGCACTATAAAAGATTTGACAAAAGTTTTTGTGATCGGATGTCAACCTTATGTCAACCATCGATGTGTGTGCCATATTCTTACCCAAGGTAGCTATTAGCATGAAAGGTTTATTTCATAAAACCTAGTCAACTAGTTGGTAGGGAGGTACACCGCTATTTGAGCTCATGCAACCAAGGAGCACCGTTCAAGTTCTTCTAGACTATAAAGAGTCTATGGTCTAAACGAAGACATAAATGGTACAATTTGCTACATGGAATTGCATTCATCTATATGACACATTAAGCCAAAGAGTGGAAATGGATGATAATATATAAAGACTAGAATTAAAGTAATCTTACTTTATCAACGTCATCATATGAACACTTCACGTTGCATTTTTAATACTTCAAATTACATGTTTTCATATGCAATATGTTATACTTGGACATTTAGGATACTCCAAATATACATCAAATGATCACATTGGGGTGGCATCATTATATGTAATGTTGGCCATATGATCATCAAATATCTGATTCAATTTTGTCCGTTCTATAGGTGTGGCTATTTTGAATTTTTTTCATATCTATGTAATTGTGTCTCCATAAATATTCTTAATGTGTTTCATATTTGATGCTTATACACACTTTACTGGTTGCTGATGTGCAATTCGTTTTACCATGTATCATAAGGGGAGAGGACGTCTGGCGCAAGGGAAGGCTTGCTGCTTGCATCGTGGAAGATGTAGGTTCGAGTCACGAAAACAACCTCTCCACATATATATGGGGTAAGGGTGCGTACATCTTGACCCTCCCCATACCCTGTGTAAGGGGGAGCCTCGTGGCACGGAGACGCTTTTTAGGTATCCTAAGTGGCCGTTTGGGTTACACAGATTATAGTATTTCCGGGGATTTCATATTCCTTGGAATTCTCATTCCCAGACATAAAATTCATGGGTATTTAATTTTATTGTGTTTGGTATTAACTCAGTTATTCCTGGGAATATAGAATCATCGTGTTTGGTATTATAGTACCAGCCACCAGGAATATAATATTTTAGCATATTTTTCCTAAATTGCCCATATCTTATAAAATTATACTATAATAATCTAATCAAGTTGGGTAGAGTTTTGGTCTTTAGTTGAGTTGTGTCGGGTCAGGTTTGTGTCGGGTTTTGGTCTGGTTAGGATTTTGCTTTAGACTGGTCGTGTAAGTTTGTGTCAGGTCCGGATTAGGGTCGAGAATCGGGTTCAAGTTGAGTTTGGGTTGGGTTGGGTCAGGTGAGGTTTGGGTCTAGTGGGGTTTGAGTCGGGTCAGGGTCAGGTTGTCAACTCGGGTTGTATTCGCATCCAAGTTAAGTTTGGATCCAGATTTTTATCGGGTATAGTTTGCACAAATTCCAAAATTTGGTTATTCCGGTTGGGTGGGAATAACTAATACCCACCTCTCACCATGGGAATACTGTTCCCTGTATGGAGAGAATATGGTACCTTATGGAATAAGTTATTCCCAGAAATTATTGGTTGTTCTTACGCCAAACATAGTAATATTGATGAAAATAACATAATGTCATCCGTATTACCACGTACAAATGGCCCCTAAGATAATCCCATGTTCCCCTACGAGATACAGAGAAAAAACCCATATAAAATTAATGATTCCATGATAGAAGATTAGATTGCGAAGTTATACTATTTTCTGAAAGAAAACAGAAATATGTAAGCCTTTACATATTTGAGTGGAGAACCTAAAAATAAAAGAAGTGGAATGGTGAAAGAATATAAAAATGAAGATTTAGAAAGATAATGACATTTTGACATGTATCAATATCACTTAAACATAGGGCAATCGGGACTTTCTAGCAAATCGTCTTGGAATAAAAAAGAATATTTGTTTGTGTATGTGATGTCAAGATATGCAACATCAACCTTTGTTGCATTCAAAAGCTGTGAGGTACTAAGAAAGTATAGACATGAGTTCCAGGGTTGTACTGTGTTCAGATGACTATTCCCCTCTTCTGACAGCAGTGTAATATCCTCCTGGCTGTCAGCGTCTTCTGATTCTTGCACCTCTTCCTGCATTTGGCCAATACCTTTTCTCTTATTGTGCACTACTGCAGACAGACTTATCTGTGAAAAATCTGCCTTGCTATATCCCTTTTGAGGTTCTTTCCTTGAAGATTTTAGGTTTCTCGTGAGGTTCTTCCTTGAAGATCTTAAATTGTTGCTTTTGAGGTTTATAACAAAATTTTATATCATATTGTGCAATTTCATTTTGTTCAAGTCCAAACACAAACTAATATTCCTTTTTTTCAATCATCTTTTTGATGTTTTTCTTAAATTCCTTTCTTTTCCCTCTTTTTTTTTAATGTTTGCCTTCCTACTTGGCACTTATCCAAAAACTGCATATGGTTGAAAAGTGAAGTCTGCTAATGTTATTTTCTGTTAAAGGAACTATATTATATTCTTTTATCATTGGATTTGTAGTTTGACTAGGAGTTAAGTTCCTTTTAAGGCTGTGAAAGGGTCGTGTGTATAATTTTAGCATATCTGAGAAAACAAGGGTTTTGTGTTTTATGGCATGTGCCTCTCATGCTCATAGCTACCTTGGCTAAGAATTTGGCACCAACATAGAGGGTTGGCGTCATGTAGACAACCAATCATAAAAACTTTGTCAAATCCTTTATTGAGCTTTCTTATGCTCCATAATGGGGACCATTGATGATGATGATGATGATGATGATGTTCCTTGATTAGTATCAGATGGTGCTTTAAGGGAACAGCCCTAGCTGCCACCGAGATCAAATTGGTGGCACGCACGGATATACGTACATTACTCATGAATAGCTATAAGACATTATGTTCTTTGATGCCTTTGGGAAGAGAAAAAGATCATGGAGAATTTAAATCAAATGGGAAAAGTCTACTTAATACTAATGTTAGATAAAATAGAGTTTCCAAAATACTAATGTTGCTAAGCTGTATAAAAATAATTCATTTATCTTAGTGTCCATTCTTATTCTTCACAGCATGATCCCTCTTATCATCTCAACTATTATATTCCTGCTATGGTTATAGTTATATTCAACTGTCTTGACTATAATTTTAATAGAACATAACATACAATCAATCTTACTATGATTTTCATGATGTCCTGGGGAACATATTCAATTGTATGTCACAACATTGGGAAACATACAAGGAAATACATATAAACTTTTAGGGGAAGATTATTGGTACTTTATGAAAATATTCTCAAAGCTTGTTCTGGTTATTGATTTCCTGCAGCCATATCACTCCAGCTGGCTATTTATTTTGTTTCTGAAATTATGGAACATTACGATGATTTATATTGATTCGAGTCATTTGACTATGTGGTACAAGCAAGGTTCCATGGATTGTCTGATCAAATTAGTGATCTGCCTTGGATTCTCTGGATTTCCTCGATGAGGAAAGTATTGACAGGATGAGCTTACCAAACCTGGTATTGGAAATGATCAATTTGTGGGGAGATTCTAACATTTTGCAATTCTCTTTATATGATTGCTTCTTTGTATTGTGATTAAGATGACTATTAGTAGCAAGGTGTCTGGATACATTTTCTTATCTTGAAAGGTTTTTATTACCAACAAAGTTGGAGTAATTTGGCATTATCCTTGCAATTATGACATGATTGCAAATCTGGGTTCATAGCTTGAATAATTCAAAAGGAAAATACGCCTGTCTAGCTTGGCTTTACAAGGACAGTTAAGATTAATGTCTTAGAATTTACTAGGTACATGAAGGTGCAACACATGCCAAAAGTATGATATAGTAAATATTATTATATTACTATGTAGTATGTAGTAAGAAATAATTTGGAAATTTCTGGTAATAACTATAACAAAGTATATAAAAAAGCTGGTTAGAGAATTTGAGTATTAGATGTTTAAGATAATTATAACAAACAAATACTTGCAATTTAATTTTGTTTAGGTCCATACAACTTTTCATAATTCAGTGAAGGTCTCTATGACTAGTCAAGTCTGGTTCAAGTCCCTTGAAATTTTTTAGCTTGGGCCCCTCTATATAGCAAACATAGACACAAAAACAAATGTCTCAAAACATTATGCCATAATTAAAAATAATATAGGACAAATTAAAACGGCATACAAAATTTAAAAAAGTATGCCTCAACTACTACCAGTATATTTACAATCATTATTAACTGAGTGTAGAGTTTCTAGAATTTTCATTCCTAAGTTAAGGATAAGATGCAAAATCCATTATTAAGTCATTAGCTGGTAAATGCTTATTGTTCATGGATGTCGCTTTTTGTTACTTAGCTTTGTTTCCTGTTTAGAGCACGGGACTTTTCTCCTTTATATGCATCCATTTTACAGTGGGAGCTCTTCTAATATCTGTTTTACGAGCCCTTTATGCCCGTGTCCCATGTATCTATTTAGGTAAAATACTAGTACTTTTATTACAGATGCGAGCTAGTAATCTGTTTGTTCTGTGTTGCTTGTAAAGCCTGTGATATGTGCATGCCCACAAGTAAGTTGAAAGCCTGTGAGATATGGCTTTACTCTACATATTTCCATTTAGTTACATCTTTTGATCTGATCTATCTAAGCTTCTTTATTCTGTTCTTGCCATTGATGCTTGACCCAATATTATCTCACTCTCTTCACATGTACCTAGTGAAAGTACTATGATCAAAAAAGAAGAAGAAATCCTTCTTAGGTTGTTTTTCAAATTCGACATATTTTTCAGTTGGATCACATCGCTTATGCCAATCATCCCGGGCTGTTTTAAATCGAATTGGCAGTAGTCTTAGTGACCTTATCTTTGTTATGCCATTTTATTTCCCTCTCAAGTCATGCTATGTTGCCTAGTACTTGTAACCAGTTGAAGTTTCTTATCATTGACCAGCGTCTTAGCCCTCCTACACCTAATAGCATGATTTCAGATATTTCGGATGATACCTACAAAGACCGTAGGTTTATATTCTTGAGACATTTCAAGTTCCCTGCTAGTCTAAACTGTGTACTCTTGATTTTTTTTGTGAACAGGGCTTCAGGTGGTACGGAGGACGATTGAGAATCGACGAGGATGGCGATGTGGCAGATGAATTCTTAGATGAGGTCTTGCCACCAGACAACTCTGGGGCAGAAGAACAGAGTGCGCCGCACAGATTCGCGGTCAAGTATAGTACAAGGCCGGCCCCAGTGAGAAAACAGATCTTTGCTGTAAATGGAAATATTCATCCGAGCATGGACTACCAAGGGATGCTGAGGTGGGTTTGAAGGAGACTCAAAGATATGCTGCCCAAGATCAGGATTCATACGGACCATGCATCACCAGAAGCCACAACACCTGCAGAAGTTATCAACATCTCTGATAAAAGCGTGTAGTAGCAGTTCACTTTTTTCTGGCAGTTGTCAGGCTTAGTGGGTGGTAAGAGGGAATGGTCTTGTTATACATATTAGAATCTAACTTGTAAAAGATCGTCCAAGTTAGCAACATATATACTTTGATTGAGCATGCTTCTATTTCGTCCTAACCTCCAAGAACTTGCAGAAGCTTGTTTGTGTGAACAGCAGTACAGAGCTTAAAAACTTGACAAAGTATCGACAAACACAAAATGAGTATATACTATTTGTTTGTTCCCCATGGAAAATATCCGCATTTTCAGTTATAAGCTAATTCTTGCATAACTAGGATTAGTTAGTCTAGGATTTTCCTTTGGGTTTACCAGCATGTTGTGGGGTTCATGGCCATTTTATCGATCTCGAAAAAGTTGGTTAAGGTAAGGAGATGGCCCTTGCCTCGTACGCATGAATGGTGGCGTTTGTGGAGGATGTTACCATCCGTATTAAGCTTGTATCCATGGTCAGGAGGATGCCAATGAACCTACTGACGAGTGCTAGAGGGAGCAGAATTAGTAGAGGGGTGAAGTTTGTCGAGGATGTCATAAAAAACCAACAATGAAGTTTGAACCAACTGAAATGAACTCACTAGTTACTATACATATACCACACACGCTCTTACATTCTCTTCAGATGTCTACCACATATATACGTACACATAAAGTACAATCTATGGCACCACAATTTATTGGGGAAGAGGTAAATTTGATAGACACGATGATGGAAACTTTGGAAGACATCATTGTACACATACAATTCCCCTGACCGTCGTCACGTTCTTACACAGTATACGTACACATAAAGTACAATCGATGTCTACCACATATATAAGTACACATAAAGCTCTTACACGCTCTTACATTCACTTACGCCTCTAATGTCCTATATGGTGGAGTTTTGGCCTTTCCTTTAGAAACTTTAGTCCCACATCGGATAGGCCAAAGAGTTTGTATCTCTATATATTAGTTTTGCTATTATTGGAGATGCACATGTGGTGTGCAGGTGCACATGGGTTTGCCATGTGGGATTATTTTTCTAATGGAAAAAAGGCTAAAATCAACAATAAAAGCATTCATGCTTTTTGCTCTTGGAAAATTTATTTCCATAGGAGCTAAGCCGACTCAGGCTCCGGCTCATGGGCTCATGAGGCGTAATGTGGCGTTTTGTTGGCGCACTTTGCGCGGAGCGCTGGGTGTGCGCAGTTGGCAGCAGAACGTGCGTTTGCATGTTCTGGGCGGTTGCTACATGTTCGGGGCGGTTATTACCACGTCCCTAACTTTGTGGCAACCGTCCAGTTGTTGCAGGGCCTATATAAGACATCCTCTCTCTCAAGGCTCATTACAGAATAGAAAAGAGAAGCCACCAGAAAGTTTACGAAGTGTTCTTTAGCACAAGTAAACAGAGAATTCAGACGCGTTCTTTAACACAGTTCTGATCTGCAGCCTTCGAGAGAGAGAGAGGAAAGGCGCCGCAACAGCATTGCTTTTGCACGGGCGTTCGTGTCCATCCGAGGAGTCAGAAGAGCAGGAGTGTTCCAAGTTCTCCGACGAACTTGCTGGTTCCTGGAAGCTGTTCGTGTAGGGCGAATAAAGCTTTGAGCAACGGTAATCATTCACCCCAGCAGACCATCTTCTATCTTTTGCCTGTCATCTTCGTCGCTGCTGTGATTACGAAATCTTTTTAGATTCTCGTAATATCATAATGATATCTTTTTAGATATTCGTTATACTTGCGCAACCTTCCTAGAAGTGTTGCGTTGGAACATTGTTTTTACAATTGTTTCATATTCTCAGTTTTCCATCGAAAAATTGTGCCCCGGCATTAACAATCTCAAAGCTTTATTGCTACGATGGAAAACGTTAATGCTTCACTCCTCAATACTGACTTTTGCAAATTAGAAAAGTTTGATGGAGAGCATTATCAAGTCTGGAAGAGGAAGGTTTTTCTCACTCTTCAACTCAGAGACGTGGATCACGTGCTTCTTGAAGAGGAACCTACCGTTCCAGATACTGGGTCTGCTGCCGCAATCTCTGCGGCTACTAAACTTCAGGCCAAGTGGAGAAGAGAAAATAGCATTTGCAGGCTGCTTATCCTGAATGCTATGGAGGATTCACTTGCAGAATCCTATTCTAAGAAGAATATTGCTAGAGACATATGGGAGTCTCTAGAAAAACTCTACGAAGAAGACAAGAACCGCAGTAAAATATTTGTGGTTGAAAAATATCACAAGTGGTTCTTTGAGGACGAAAAGTCTATGCTGCCGTAGGTGAAGGAGTTTCTGAAACTGCGACAGAAGCTGAAAGACGAGGCGATGCCCCTCCCCGACAAGTTTGTTGTTGGAGGGATTGTCTCAAAGCTCCCCGCTGGGTGGAGCAAGTTCTATGCAAACATGTATAGGAAGAAGCTTGAGATCAGCCTTGAAGATCTCTTGCAGGAAATATATGTTGAGGACCAGATGCGGGCTCAACTGAAGGTGGACATACTGTCCAAGCAATTGGCTAACGCCAATCTGGTTCAGACCAAGGAACCAAGGAAAAAGCAGGCGGCTTTCCACAGCAAGAAGAAGGACCTTGACAATCTAAAAGTTAAGGGAACTTCTATCAAGAAAAAGAAGCCAAAGTCTCAAATGCCTTGCTTCAAGTGTGGCAAGAAGGGCCACTTTAAGAATGAGTGCAAAGCAAAAATCAAGCAATCAGAGCAAGGAGAGCCTAGTAAGGTATCTATGATCACTGACATTGTTGCTATGATTGCACAGGTTGATGCGGTAAGGACTGACTCTGACTGGTGGGTAGACACTGGAGCCTCCTGCCATGTCTGCTCCAGTAAGGAGTGGTTCACCACCTATACACCTACTTCTGAAGTGGTTATGATGGCGAACCAGGCACAAGCTGAAGTGCTCGGGATCGGGACGGTGGTGTTGAAGCTGACTTCGGGGAAGTCTCTGACGCTTCAAGGCGTGAAGCACGTACCTGCTATCGCCAAGAACTTGATCTCAGGAGGCCTACTCTGTAAAGCAGGCCTCAGGATGGACATCAATGCTGGCCAGATTGTGATGTCTATCAAAGGAACATATTTCAGGAAAGCTTTTTATACCGAAGGAATGTTCAAAATTTAGCTTGTAAATCAGTCCAATGTAATTAATGTGATTAATGAAGTCACTCATTCTGCTTATACTCTTGAGTTGTGGCATAATAGGCTAGGACATGTTCATTGTAAACGAATAAACAGAATGTCTAGTCTAGGACTTATCTCCAAGTGTGGGGGTAAGGTAGAGAAATGTGAAGTTTGTGCTCAAACAAAGATCACAAGGAAACCCTTTCCTCGGGTTAATCGAAGTACAAATCTTCTGGAGTTGGTACACTCCGATATCTGTGACTTCAAACAGTTCTCTACAAAGGCCGGGATGAAGTATTTCATAACCTTCATCGATGATTTCACAAAGTATGCGTTCGTCTACTTACTAAAGGCTAAAGACGAAGCATTCGAGAAGTTCAAGGAGTTCAGAGCCGAAGCTGAGCGGCAGACTGGACAACAACTCAAAAGGATAAGAAGTGATCGAGGTGGGGAGTACAGGTCTCATGAATTCGTATCGTTCTGCAAAGAACATAGAATTGTCAATGAGACTACGGCTCCGTACTCTCCTCAATCAAACGGAGTAGCAGAAAGGAAGAACAGAACGTTAACAGAAATGATTAACTCTATGTTGTTGACTGCTGGTCTTCCTAAGTACTACTGGGGAGAAGCTGCATTGACGACCACTTTTATTCTAAATAGAGTGCCTCATGCAACTTCAGACGTTACTCCTCATGAACTCTGGTTCAAGGTCAGACCTAACTTGAATGTCATTCGAGTGTGGGGGTGTCTGGCATATATCAAGCTTCCAGATCTGAAGATTCAGAAGCTTGGGACAAGGACTACTAAGACGATCTTCTTGGGGTATGCCGAGAAGAGTGATGCTCGGAGATTTCTTGATATTGAGTCAAATCATATCATTGAATCTCGCGACGCAGAATATTTTGAAGACAAATTTGCAAGGCACAAGAATATTGTTCTTGCGGATGTTCCGGAGAACAATGAGGGTGCGCAGGTCTTCAATGAAGATGTGGTCCAAGAAGATGTTGTTGAAACAACGGTTGAACCAGATCTCGCTGAGCCGTCAACGAAGCGAGTGAGGAGGCCGAAGGACTTCGAAAGTGACTTTGTCACCTATCATGTGGAAGCTGATCCGCTTACCTATGATGAGGCGATGAAGACCAGAGACGCGGTTTTCTGGAAGGAGGCGATTGACAATGAAATTGATTCCATCACCTCAAATAACACTTGGATGTTGGTTGATCTTCCTGAAGGAGCGAAATCCATCGGATGCAAATGGATCTTCAAGAAGAAGATGAAAGCAGACGGAACTATTGACAAGTTCAAGGCTAGGTTGGTAGCCAAGGGGTTTTCTCAGAAGCAGGAGATTGACTATTTTGACACGTATGCTCCAGTAGCCCGGATGACCACTATCAGAATGTTGATTGCTCTCGCAGCAATACATAAGATGGTGATACATCAGATGGATGTGAACACGGCTTTCCTAAATGGCGAGCTGACCGAAGATATTTATATGCAACAGCCAGAGGGATTTGTCATCAGGGGTCTTGAAGACAAAGTCTGCAAGTTGGTGAAATCCTTGTACGGTCTTAAACAGGCTCCCAAGATGTGGCATGAGAAATTTGACACAGTTATAAGGTCAAATGGCTACATGGTCAGCGATACGGACAAGTATGTTTACACGAAGTTCGCTGATGGAAGAGGTGTGATCGTTTGTCTGTACGTGGACGACATGCTTATTCTAGGTACGGATATTAGCTGTGTCACGGAGACAAAGAAGTTCATCTCAAGCAAGTTCAGTATGAAGGACTTGGGGGAAGCTGATGTGATCTTAGGGATCAAGATCATCCGGACAGACACTGGACTAGCGCTGTCACAGTCTCATTATATTGAGAAAATGATCACTCGTTATGGATATCGGGATCTTCCAGGGATCGATACGCCATACAGGTATGATCTGAAGCTGAAGCCTAATTCAGGGAAAAGCGTCAGACAGCTGGAGTATGCAAGCGTAATCGGAAGTTTGATGTATGCTACTAATGCCACAAGGCCTGACATAGCTTTCGCCGTGGGAATGCTGAGTCGTTTTACGACCAATCCAGGTGCTGAACACTGAAAAGCTGTGAAACGGGTTATGAGATATCTCAAGAAGACTTAGACATATGTACTATACTACAACGGAGATCCGTCGGTAGTGGAAGGCTTCAGTGATGCCAGCTGGTGCTCAGAGGTGGAGAGCGAGAGGTCCACATGTGGATTCATTTTCACAATGGATGGAGCTGCTATATCGTGGAAGTCGAAGAAGCAGACTATGCTCTCGCGATCATCCATGGAATCTGAGTTCTTTGCACTTGATACCGCAGCCGAGGAAGCAGAATGGCTTCGGGAGCTCATGTATGATCTTCCAATGGATGGGGCACAAATATCGGCGATACTGATATACTGCGACAACCAGGCGACTGCGGCGGTGGCATCAAATGATCTCTTCAACGGGAAGAAGAGGACTGTGCGGTTGAAGCACAGGGCAGTACACGAACTTATCAAGAGAGGTGTTATTGCAGTGATTGATGTTCGGAGTCAGGAGAACCTGGTGGATCTGTTCACCAAGGGCCTCAAGCGCCAGCTGGTCGATGACACAGCTTGTAAAATAGGCTTGAAGGCATTCTGATATTGTATTATTGTATTCCTACCATAAAGTTTTATGCTATTAGTTCAAAGATAAAGGCATCTAGCTTTTGGTTCAAGGGAGGACCACTAATCGGAAGAATATCAGGAACAGTGGGTACATGTTCTATTAGGCATGGAGAGGTTACGGACCTATAACCATTGTTGTCTACTGTTGTTTTCTGCGAAAAATGGTTCCTGTGGGAAGGTTGGCTTAATTGCCTTAATGAGTTCTCAGGCAGAGTGAATGCCTGATGTGCTTTACAGGAAGCACGGTAGAACAGCACTACAAGGAGTAAAACTCCATGCTATAGTGGGGTGACTCCACAATGAGGTTCCTATATGTGGGGTGCTGCCCAGGAATAGGATAAAGCCTCGGCTTTGCAGGCCAAGTCACAGCGGCGTACACCGCAAATAGGCAGTTAGCCTAATATTGTATGTTAAAAATAAAGAGGGGTATAGTCAGCACTACAAAGAGGAGAAGTTCCTCATGTTACAGTGGCACAACACCACAATGAGGTACCCGGTTAGGGATAAAGCCTCGGCCTTGCAAGCCATGTCGTTGCGGCATAACACCGTAAGGGAGCCTAAGGCTTCATGCTGGGTAGTTTGGCACTACAAAGAAGCGGTTGCCTCATGCTACAGTAGTATAACACTACGATGAGGTTCCCGGTACGGGATAAGGCCTCGGCTTTAAGCCATGTCATGGCGGCGTAGCACCGCAAGGGAAGTGCAAAGCGCTTCATGCCATGTCTCTTTATAATGAACTCACCTATAGTGTATGGACAAAGAGATATCAGGCCGTCTCTTGAGGGTAAACTTGTGGACGCCCAAAATTATACACTGAAACCAGGCTGGCACAGGGCCTTTAATGTGTAGCCAGAAGCACATGTAACTACATTATGTGAGTGGAAAAAATTTCAGCTATGATGCAGAATTCAAGGCTTAGTCCATTCTTGTATTATAGTCTGATTTTTGACCCATGCGAGAAGATTCAAGTCGTCAGCGACATCTCTCCTAATGCATGATGGACAGTTACTGTGGGGAACACTTATACCCATATATAGAGATATGTGGGGGATTGTTGGAGTTTTGGCCTTTCCTTTAGAAACTTTAGTCCCACATCGGATAGGCCAAAGAGTTTGTATCTCTATATATTAGCTTTGCTATTATTGGAGATGCACATGTGGTGTGGAGGTGCACATGGGTTTGCCATGTGGGGTTATTTTTCTAATGGAAAAAAGGCTAAAATCAACAATAAAAGCATTCATGCTTTTTGCTCTTGGGAAATTTATTTCCATAGGAGCTAAGCCCCGTAGGGGCTTAGCGACTCGGACTCGGACTCGGACTCGGGCTCATGGGCTCATGAGGCGTAATGTGGCATTTTGTTGGCGCACTTTGCACTTAGCACGTCAGCATCGTCGCTAGGCGCATAGTGCGCTTTAGTTGCGCTCGTTGTGCGAGCCACTTGCGCAGCCATGTTGCGTAAGCCTAGTTGCGCTGCCAGTTGCGCATGCCCAGGTGCGTAAGCCCAGTTGCGCTGCCCAGGTGCGCACCCAGGTTGCGCTCAGGTTGCGCTTGGGTGCGCTGGATTGCGCAGGGTTGCGCTGGGTTGCGCAGGGTTGTGCTGGGTTGCGCTGGTTGCGCAGTGTGCACAGTATGCACAGTGTGCGCAGTGCGTGCAGTGCACGCAGTGTGCGCAGTTCAGTGCGCGCTCTGTCGCGCAAAGTGCAAGGAGCGCTGGGTGTGCGCAGTTGGCAGCAGAACGTGCGTTTGCATGTTCTGGGTGGTTGCTACATGTTCGGGGTGGTTATTACCACGTCCCTAACTTTGTGGCAACCGTCCAGTTGTTGCAGGGCCTATATAAGGCATCCTCTCTCTCAAGGCTCATTACAGAATAGAAAAGAGAAGCTACCAGAAAGTTTATGAAGTATTCTTTAGCACAAGTAAACAGAGAATTCAGACGCGTTCTTTAACACAGTTCTGATATGTAGCCTTCGAGAGAGAGAGGAAAGGCGCCGCAACAGCGTTGCTTTTGCACGGGTGTTCATGTCCATCCGAGCAGTCAAAAGAGCAGGAGTGTTCCAAGTTCTCCGACGAACTTGCTGGTTCCTGGAAGCTGTTCGTGTAGGGAGGATAAAGCTTTGAGCAACGGTGATCATTCACCCCAGCAGGCCATCTTCTATCTTTCGCCTATCATCTTCGTCGCTGTTGTGATTACGAAATCTTTTTAGATTCTCGTAATATCATAACGATATCTTTTTAGATATTCGTTATACTTGCGCAACCTTCCTATAAGTGTTGCGTTGGAACATTGTTTTTACAATTGTTTCATATTCTCAGTTTTCCATCGAAAAATTGTGCCCCGGCATTAGCACTATATCTGTCGTCACATTGCCGCTATTACTTTTTAGTGGCGACTCTGTGACAGATTGGGCCTAAATTTTTGTATTTTTGTAGTATCTTGTCCCAAATTCCAGAATACAGGTATGTACTTTGTCTCAGATTCCAGGATCCAAGTTTGTAACAAATTCATAATTCCAGTATACATCTCATCTCAAGTCTCGAAGTAACATAAGAATACAGATTCATGTAATAATTCCTTCAAGCAAAGAATATTGAAAACTTGAATTATATTTCGCTTTCATGATTTTGTATCTGTGGCCTACACGTCCTAGACTTTCTCTATCGACCCTTAAGTATAATGTTAAGAATTATCAAAAGTCCGTCGTGTGTGTGTGTGTTTATATATATATATATATATATATATATATAAATATATATATATATATATATATATATATATATATATATATATATATATATATATATATATATATATATATATATATATATATATATATATTGTTACCAACCACATGTCCATATATACATAGCCTAATAATCCAATAAAATCTAAGCAATATATATATATATATATATATATATATATATATATATATATATATATATATATATATATATATATATATTGTTACCAACCACATGTCCATATATACATAGCCTAATAATCCAATAAAATCTAAGCAATATATATATATATATATATATATATATATATATATATATATATATATATATATATATATATATATATAGATATATATTTTTTTTTTTTTTAATATATATATATATATATATATATATATATATATATATATATATATATATATATAATAAAAAATATATATAATATTCCTATTAATAACGTCCGATTTATAAATCTCTACATTTATACTTATAAATAATAAAATACCTATTCCTTATTCATATAGTCAATTTACATTATGTATATACAATATTTGTATACTCTCGTACTTATGGGTCCACAGATAATATAACCAGTATTCTAAAATGTCAATAACACTTTTATTGCACGTTTAACAAATATTTAGAGAATATTTGTTAATCCCAAAAATATAATACGAAAAATATGCGTACACATAAAATATGTCTACATGGGTGTCTTTTCGCACATAACATCTCTACATCTGCTTGGCTCGATTCGGATCCAGTCCGGCTAGTTTGGTTCAACCGGGATCCCTAAAAGTCGATATCTTAATAATAAATAATAAATTTATTTATAGGGGTCATGTCATTACTTGGCCTAGTTTTTCTAGTTGGGACACACTTATGACTCGGCCTTCCCTAGCGTGGCTAATACACTAGTCAAGGCACACAACCACGCTATCCTTGCCATGATTTCTAGTAATCTTGTACTCCAAATCTTAACCATGACTAAAGCCTCCTATCATAATAAGCATTTAATTACATATTTATAAAATTCCAAAAATCACCATTTAATTCAAAAAAATAAAAAAGATATTTCAAAATTTCGGAAAGAGAGGTTACAGGCGCATGGCGCTTTGTGCGCTACTTGATGCGCTCGTCTTATGCACCATGCGCAGGCACATGTGCAGGGGCATGCATAGGTGCATGAGCAGGGCATGCGCGGGCTAAGTGCAGCTATGTGCGTATGTTCATTTACGCGCATGCCACATGAGCTGCTAGGGGTTACACTGCTGCTGTGCTACTGCGCGCTTGCGGTACTGCGTGTCTGTGCTGTTGGACAGCAGCGCACAGGCTGACGGGATGAGTGGGCGCTGGGGCACAGATGGCGTATGATCTGGTTGATTGAAAGATTTGAGCGGTTATCAAAAGATTCAGTCAATTATTCAGATCCATATTTTGTGGTATTTGAATTTAATTCATTCAAATCTTTCCATTATTCGTTCCTATATTTTCGTAATCAGTTACGGCAAGAATTAGGGTTAGGGTTTCGACCTTACTCTATAAATACTCTTTTCGTTCCTTTTTTGAAAAATACTCAGAAATTAAGAGACGAAGGGAGTTGTGTCGCTGCCTCCATTGGAGTCCATTAGAGTTCAGTGAGTTCGAGAAAGTTGGTGACAGCGAGCATTCCAGAAGTTCTTTCGAACTTGCTGGTTCCTGCGAGCAGATCGAAGTAGGACGAATCTTGCTTTGAGCAACGATAATCTTCATCACCCCAGCAAAGTTGTCTTCATCAACTCTGGTTCTCACAAAAAGACCAAGTCATCAACCTCGTATCTCACAAAGAGAACGAGTATTCATCTGCGTGTCTCACTAAGGGACCAAAACTTCCATCTAAGATTTGTTTAAAAAAATTATATATATATATATATATATATATATATATATAAAATATATATATATATATATATATATATATATATATATATATATAACCTCACTTTTGCATCCTCCAAGCATCCCCATGAAAACACCCGTTGGATCTTGTTTAAGTTATCTAATCTTTACCATTAAAAAATCAATCATTAAGATTAGATGACTTAAACAAAATCTAATGGATATGAAAGAGGGAAGGCATAGGAGATGCAAAAGTGAGAGGATGCGTATATATATATATATATATATATATATATATATATATATATATATATATATATATATACATATATATATATAATTCCGGCTCTATGAGCTCCTCCCTTCGAAAGATCCCCTCTCCCCCTCTGGTTCTCCCCCAACCCCCCTCTCGTCGGCGTTGCCAGAGCAGGCAGGCCTCAGCGAACCGATGCCCTCTCCACCCCTACCTCCCCCGACGAACCCCGTATGGTCCGCCGGTGGCTCGCCCTCCCTTCGACTCCAGCGCGCGCCCTGCGAGCCCGCATTCGTCTCGTGCTTGGACGGACGAGCAACAAAACCTGGTCGGGCTTGCCACCGCCAAGGTGGCCCCAAATCTCAGGTGGCCGTTCGCTGCCACCGCGGTGGCACCGAAGCTCCGTTGGCCGCCCCCCACTGCTTTAGCCCATGTCCTGGCCGAGGCACCTCCCCTTGTCGTGGGACGACAGCCACCGACGGCTGCAATGGAGCTCCGCCCCCCCCGTGTGTCGTTCCTCCCCTCCGGTGGCCGCACGCGACGGTGCCCCCTCTCTGCTCTGTGCTTGCCACCTCGGGTTCGGGAATCTCCCGTCGACCTGATTCGAATTCAAATTCGAATCCCCCTGTCACGACCCACACCCGCATTTCGGGTACGAAGCGTGTGCAAGCCCAGCCTATGGTTCAAGCAGACTCCAGCCTGACTCGAATACGTAAACGCTGTCACGGCTATGGTAAACTGCCAAATCATGGCAAAAGTAAATCTATATCTTAAATCCACAATAAATGTACGAAACGTGAATGAACACTATGGGTCGTGTCTGCAGCCCACTAGCATATATGTCTGATAAGACTCTAAAGAAAATAATAAGAGTCTAAACTGAGTCAAGAAACATGATATCTCATGATAAGGTATGAAAGCATGAGCGGATAATAAACACAATAACGATACCTGAATCCCGCAAACGTATCACCACATCTGCCATCTAGAACTACTAGCAAACTCCATGCAATCGCTAAACTTGAAGAGATCATCAGGTCCTCAGGGGACATAGCAAGATACATAAAAACATGCCTATCTAGCAGTTTATTATGCAATAAAGAAAATACAGGAAATAAACGAGAAAACTCCAATCAACACGAAAATACGACTATACACGACTGGAAGAACCACTACGCATAAACGAACTACTGGAGGAGAACAAGCGAACACGATGTCACGATGTCAATGGATAATCAATCGAATACTCAAACCCTCGCCCTTAGTGTGGACTCGCAGGTTTGAACAACTACTAACCCTCGCCCCTAGTGTGGACTCGCACGTTAGCTTCAACTACTAACCCTCGCCCCTAGTGTGGACTTGCAGGTTAGCTTCAACTACTAACCCTCGCCCCTAGTGTGGGCTCGCTGGTTAGCTTCAATTACTAACCCTCGCCTCTAGTGTGGGCTCGCAGGTTAGCTTCAGGAAAACACCCTCGTCCCTAGTGTGGACTCGCAGGTGAGGACCAATAACTACTAACCCTCGCCCCTATTGTGGACTCGCAGGTTAGCTTCATAAAATCAAGATACAGATAACTACTAACCCTTGCCCCTATTATGGACTCGTAGGTTAGCTTCACAATACAAGGTACAACAGTTCCGTTATGACTTACACATCCTATGACACGATACGACTCACAACATGGTACGAGAGGGAACCAATCCGGTAGAACTACGACATCCAGTCAAGCATGATAACGATAAAAAAACACGACTAATAAACCAGTAAACACTGTCTAAAGTAAAGCATGTAAATCAAGAGAACTGAAATAACTAACTGATAACATATAAAGATATAGGGACTAAATAAGCATGTAAAGCATGAACAACTAGAGAACTAACTGATAACATATATAAAGTAAATGAACTGTAAGCATGAGTAATGAACTGTAGAGGGAGGAAAGGTATCTTGCCTGGTGGTTGCACGGAGAACCAACAATATATCGCCAATCCACAAGTCAGAAGGTCCAAGTCTCACAACTGTCTCCAAAAGCTGAAACAGACATTGCCAACATTCTCAGAATAGTCAAATTAGCTAGAATTGTCTGTCCTTAAGTCCAATTCTGGACACAGGAGCAAAACGGTAATTTTGGGCCAAAACGGTATCCGTCGTTGGACCCGCTTTGCATCGAAAAATGTGTCAGGGTCAATGATCTCTAAAGTCGTCAAACTATATGTCTACGAATTTGTTTTGATGATACGAACCCAACGGTATATCCAATTGTGGATTCCGGTGGACCGTGCACAAAATTGCCCGTTGAATCGGATCGTGGGGCCCGCAAACGGCGATCCGTTCAACTGTCCTGGAATCGGACCAAAATTGGCATGTCTGGTTTAATTGATACCTTCCATACACACCTATATATATAATCCTTATATCTTTGGTCGCCTTATCTAATCAAATATTTAATGATCCTTTAAAGTTTTAAATGATTGATTCCCAACTATAATGCACATAAATGCCAATTATGTAAATAGAGAAAAGACAAGGTTCTAATGTGTAAATTAGAACCAACCTCTATGGTTTTTATTCATACAACACATGCTCACAAAAGGAATCTTTCCTTTTTGTTTAGCTTGCTTGCTATGTGGTCCAACAATTGTGTTGTGCCGATTTCTTCATCTACCATTTTATTATTATTATTATTATTATTACTATTATTATTATTATTAGTTAAAGCTAGATGCTGCCTCTTCTATGCATGGTTTAATATAATCTATAAATGAAAGCAATACTACTGTTCTCTACTCCATGCATGTCTTAATCATAATAAAAGATGAAGAGAACAGAATGGAGGGAGGGTATAAAGGACATTACCTATATGTTTAGAACCCATAGGTGGTGCTACTCACTTCTGTGTGGTTCCTTCTTCTCGACTTCTAGTGCTACTCACTTCTGTGTGGTTCCCTCTTCTTCTCGACTTCTTCTTTCCCATAACAACCGAAACATCCATCCTAGAGAACAACAGATGCTCTAAGAGAGAGTGGACGAGACACGTATCTCCGGTAGTTGCATCGAGCAAGGTTGGTCTGGTTGGGAGTCTATGTTGGCGAGAATGATGTCGCGGTTATTGTAGGTGTAGTCATCGCAGAGACACGTGGTGCTAGGCCTGGCACAGGGCTGTGCGTGATACGTCGGCTCTCCAGAGTGTGTGGTTGCAACGTCGTGAAGCCCCCACCGTTGCCACGACTGGCGCGGATGTCTCGTACAGCCTGGGTCGGCACAGTATGCGCGGTTCATTGGTTGACCACGCGAGTGGCAGCAATGAACCGCTGCCCGTTCCTTCCTTATTTTGCTCGCTATGGTCGACCGAAACACGCGTGCATGCGGGCTCGGGTGGAGGGCGTCGAGCGCGCGAGGGACGTTAAGACGGGTGCGGTTGTGTGGTGGTTCGACGCGGTGGCCTTTTATATGGAGGGGCCGAGCTAGGCCATGGTGGTCGATGGTGCTCGGCCCCACGAGCGAAGGCGGCTCATGGGAAGTTCGGCAGGCGAGGGGGGCTTCATTATTGTCGGAAGTAATGGAGGAGGGGATGCAGTATCTAAGGAAGAAGAAGAGGAGGGCGGCTCATGATCGGTTAGGGTTTTGTTTTTAGCCCCCTATCTTACAGCAGCATACTTATATGGGAAGCAATTTCTTTAGGCATTGGTGTTGGCTATCATGGGCTGGGCTGGGCTGCTAGGCCCTGGGCTCGGCTGGGGAGAATTTGTCTTAGTTTTCAACATCTGGGATTAAAAAAGATGACTAAAAAAACACAGGAAAGTGTTTGTATATTAAAGAAGCAAGACTGTAGCAAAGAGTACATGGAAACTGGATACAAAGAAAATGTATTTATTTCCTAATATGGATACCGCATATATAAATCCTATAAAATGTAAACTAGTAAAGTTATGGACAAAAGGAATAAATACAGTTATTAAAATCCTATAAAATATAAGCAAATGTCATGTACAAGTGTTTAATAAAAGGATATGTATTCTTCTTAGTGAACCTTTTTGAAAAGCTGACTCAACTAAAGGCTGAATGCATTTTACTTATTCATGGAATAGTCATGGTAAAAGAGAGTATATATATATATATATATATATATATATATATATATATATATATATATATATATATATATATATATATATATATTCATACAACCTAATGTATTTATAGTGCATTTCTATGTACAAGTATTTCTGGCCTATTATCCCAGAAAACTAAGAATATTTAGCAAGCTATCATATTTCCAAAAAATAGAAATTATCCCATCAATATCAATAAATTGATATTATATATACAAATATCAACATGGACGTCTTAGGACTCACTATAAGCCTAACATGCCCAGTCCGGACTATTTTGGTATAACCGAGATTCCCAAAAGGCAAAATATTAATAAATAACTAATTAAACCATTTATAGGGATTAACTCGCAACTTGGCCTGGTTTTCCTAGTTAGGACACACTTATGGCTTGGCATTCCTCTACTATGGCTAAACACTAGTCAAAGCACGCTACTGCACTACCCATGCCATAATTCCTAGCCGTCTGGTACTTCAAAACTCAACCATGGCTAAAATCATCTACCGTAATAATTAACCAAATAATTATTTATAAAACAAATCTAAAAATCACCATTTAAATTAAATAAATAATAAAAAAAATATTTCAAAGATTTTTGGGAAGGGAGGCTACAAATCTACCCACCTTAAAATAATTTCGTCCTCGAAATTCTAATTCATAATTATTCCTAGAAATTCAAGGTCTACTACTACCTTAATCTCCTCAAATTTAATCTCTCAAAAAATATTTTATAACCTTCTCTAGTCATTTTATAACTCCGAAAACTTGAGGACTTCTACCCACCTTTGGTCGCACTACTCCTCAAAATACGATCACTAAAATCTTATAATCTTCTAGCTAGTTGCTAACAATTCTACCAACAGATATCTAGGGTGTATGGCATCTATAATCCCTCATATCTATAAACAACCAAATATTCAATAGTCAAGCAATATTATACTATAGTTTAAGAATCTCTGATGAATTTTAGGCAACACGATCATTCGTCACCATGAAATAGGAAGGGACGAAAATCAAGGGTACGGAAAGGCAAGGAAGAAAAATTCGAGAACAAATATGAAATTTCATGGACGTAGAAGAATTTCTAGGAGAACTTTCAAGGCAGAGTGGATTGAGATTTCTAAGGGTTTAGTTATAGACGCAGGCTCGTACCAGTATAGTTACGTAACCGGTTCGATATGCTCTAACCTGCATGGGCCACCAAAAAACTTGTTACGACCCGCACCCGCATTTGGGGTACGAAGTGTGTCCAAGCCCAGCTACGCTTCAAGCGGACTCCAGCCCGACTCGAATACGTAAACGCTATCACGGTTATGGTAAACTGCCAAATCATGGCAAAAGTAAATCTATATCTCAAATCCACAATAAATGTATGAAACATGAATGAACACTATGGGTCGTGGTCTGCAGTCCACTAGCATATATGTCCGATAAGACTCTAAAGAAAATAACAAGAGTCTAAACTGAGTCAAGAAACAGGATATCT
The DNA here is from genome assembly GCA_029216955.1 of Iris pallida. Classification (NCBI taxonomy): domain Eukaryota; kingdom Viridiplantae; phylum Streptophyta; class Magnoliopsida; order Asparagales; family Iridaceae; genus Iris; species Iris pallida. The sequence continues at coordinate 6,584,990 of JANAVB010013597.1, read as the reverse complement.
CATGATAAGGTATGAAAGCATGAGCGGATAATAAACACAATAACGATACCTGAATCCCGCAAACGTATCACCACATCTGCCATCAAGAACTACTAGCTAACTCCATGCAATCGCTAAACCTGAAGAGATCATCAGGTCCTCAGGGGACATTGCAAGATACATAAAAACATGCCTATCTAGCAGTTTATCATGCAATAAAAAAAATACAGGAAATAAACGAAAAAAGTCCAATCAACACGAAAACACGACTATACACAACTGGAAGAACCACTACGCATAAACGAACTGCTGGAGGAGAACAAGAGAACACGATGTCACGATGTCAATGGATAATCAATCGAATACTCAAACCCTCACCCCTAGCGTGGACTCGCAGGTTTGAACAACTACTAACCCTCGCCCCTAGTGTGGACTCGCAGGTTAGCTTCAACTACTAACCCTCGCCCCTAGTGTGTGCTCGCAGGTTAGCTTCAACTACTAACCCTCGCCCCTAGTGTGGGCTCGCTGGTTAGCTTCAGGAAAACACCCTCGCCCCTAGTGTGGACTCGCAGGTGAGGACCAATAACTACTAACCCTCGCCCCTATTTTGGACTCGCAGGTTAGCTTCACGAAATTAAGATACAGATAACTACTAACCCTCGCCCCTATTGTGGATTCGCAGGTTAGCTTCATAATACAAGGTACAGCAGTTCCGTTATGACTTACACATCCTATGACACAATACGACTCACGACACAGTATGAGAGGGAAACAATCCGGTATAACCACGACATCCAGTCAATCATGATAACGATAAAAGAACACGACTAATAAACCAGTAAATACTGTCTAAAGTAAAGCATGTAAATCAAGAGAACTGAAATAACTAACTGATAACATATAAAAATATAGGGACTAAATAAGCATGTAGAGCATGAACAACTAGAGAACTAACTGATAACATATATAAAGTAAATGAACTGTAAGCATGAGTAATGAACTGTAGAAGGAGGCAAGGTATCTTGTCTGGTGGTTGCACGGAGAACCAACAATATATCGCCAATCCACAGGTCAGAAGGTCCAAGTCTCACAACTGTCTCCGAAAGCTGAAACAGACATTGCCAACATTTTCAGAATAGTCAAATTAGCTAGGATTGTCTGTCCTTAAGTCCAATTCTGGACACAGAAGTAAAACGGTAATTTTGGGCCAAAACGGTGTCCGCCGTTGGACCAGCCTTGCGCTGAAAAATGTGTCAGGGTCAATGATCTCTAAAGTCATCAAACTATATGTCTACGAATTTATTTTGATGATGCGGACCCAACGGTATGTCCAATTGTGGATTTCGGTGGGCTGTGCACAAAATCGTCCGTTGAATCGGATCGTGGGGCCCGCAAACGGCGATCCGATCAACTGTCTCGGAATCGGACCAAAATTGGCATGTCTGGTTTAATTGATACCTTCCATACACACCTATATATATAATCATTATACCTTTGGTCACCTTATCTAATCAAATATTTAATGATCCTTTAAAGTTTTAAATGATTGATTCCCAACTATAATGCACATAAATGCCAATTATGTAAATAGAGAAAAGTCAAGGTTCTAATATGTAAATTAGAACCAACCTCTTTGGTTTTTATTCACACAGCACATGCTCACAAAATGAATCTTTCCTTTTTGTTTAGCTTGCTTGCTATGTGGTCCAACAATTGTGTTGTGCCAATTTCTTTATCTACCATATTATTATTATTATTATTATTATTATTATTATTAGCTAAATCTAGATGCTGCCTCTTCTATGCATGGTTTAATATAATCTATAAATGAAAGCAATACTACTGTTCTCTACTCCATGCATGTCTTAATCATAATAAAAGATGAAGAGAACAGAATGGAGGGAGGGTATAAAGGACATTACCTATATGTTTAGAACCCATAGTTGGTGCTACTCACTTCTGTGTGGTTCCTTCTTCTCGACTTCTGGTGCTACTCACTTCTGTGTGGTTCCTTCTTCTTCTTCTCGACTTCTTCTTTCCCATAACAACTGAAACATCCATCCTAGAGAACAACAGATGCTCTAAGAGAGAGCGGATGAGACACGTGTCTCCGGTAGTTGCATCAAGCAAGGTTGGTCCGATTGGGGAGTCTATGTTGGCGAGAATGATGTCACGGTTATTATAGGTGTAGTCATCGCAGAGACACGTGGTGCTAGGCCTGGCACAGGGCTGTGCGCGATACGTCGGCTCTCCGAAGTGTGTGGTTGTGATGTTGTGAAGTCCCCACCGCTGCCATGACTGGCACGAATGTTTCGTACAGCCTGGGTCGGCATAGTATGCGCGGTTTATTGGTTAACTACGCGAGTGGCAGCGACGAACCACTGCCTGTTTCCTTCTTGTTTTGCTCGCTATGGTCGACCGAAACACACGTGCATGCAGACTCGGGTGGAGGGCGTCGAGCGTGCGAGGGACGTGAAGAGGGATGCGGTTGTGTGGTGGTTCGACGTGGTAGCCTTTTATATGGAGGGGCCGAGCTAGGCTATGGTGGTCGATGGTGCTCGGCCCCACGAGCGAAGGCGGCTCATGGAAAGTTCGGCAGGTGAGGTGGGCTTCATTATTGTCGAAAGTAACATCGATTTCGAGGAAGTAACCGTGGCAGCCAATATGGTGTCCGTACAGTTCAGCAGCTTCCCTCCAACGGAGACTCAAGACGGTATGGTACCCGTCCCTCTGGCGACAATGGAGATTGCTAATCTTCCACCTCCTCGAGATCAGACTGCTGGCCTAGTGCCCCTCACCACATCACGGAGGGAGGTCATGTGGGTCCATCCAGACTTGGTATCTGAAGTGACTCAGTCCACACCACCTTCCATTCGTAAGAAGAAGGGTGGAAAAGTCAGATCCTGCCGCACAATCTCGACAAATATCGAAGAAGTCACGGCTGTCGTTACCCGGTCTGGGGCACAATCCCAACCTGTGGCTGATAACTCGGCTGAAGATCATCAGCCAGCTACTGCTGATACTCTAGGACATTCTCAGCCTCCGACGACCGATAAGCCTAGGCCGAAGGAGACTCGCTTTGACAAATCCCTCCGAAAAGAGGCACCTCAGAGGCTGGAGAGGCCCTAAAACTTCGACATATGGGCGCAACTGGCCAACACACCGGCCAAATTGTCATTATACGAGCTCCTGAGACTCTCAAAGGATGTTCGTACGGCTTTGAGCGATGCACTCCAAAATGCCGACGCCTATCTGGCTCAGGTCAACCTCACAGGAGAGAGCCCGCCTGCAAATCTCCAAGACAGCGCTTGCACATGAGCGATACCCAACATTGTCTTCACTCCGAAAGATATGCTCATTAAGACCAACCTGCACGATCGTCCGTTATACTACACTGGATACATCGGTGACGTAAAGGTGGATCGGATGCACATTGATCCTGGTTCTTCCATAAGCATCATCCCGAAGGGTCTGTTATATCATCTCCGTATCCCTATGCATCGCCTGACGCCGACAAGCACCGCCGTTAGCGGTTTCAATTCGGGCAGGAGCTACCCAATTGGAAAGATTCGCTTAAAGTGCCAAATTGGTGATCTTCAGTCAGAAGTGACCTGTTACGTCATAGATGCGGATACTTCATATAATATCCTCCTGGAGCGCCCTTGGATTCATGATTACATGATCGTGCCTTCCACGCTGCACCAGTGCTTGAAGTATGTTGACAAGCACGGCTTCGTAAGGACAGAATTTGCCGACATCGATCCCTTCAAAGGGGTCGAATCCTACTACTCGGACTCCTGAATATACAAGAAGTCGAAGAGGCACCTGGATGTAGATGTGCAAGCTCTAACTGAGGCGGCCACAGGATCAGAAGAACCTCTAACGATCCACCTCCAAGCTCGCAAACCTGGCAAGTCCGCACCCCTTACGGCCGCTCTGCGTAAGGACGCAATCAGCCTCTCGACACAAGAAGAGCAAATGATAATCCGGCTGCCAAGGTCCGGCCAAGCGCCAAGACCCACAACGGATCCTCTGACAATCAGACTGCCTAGAGTCGGCCAGCAACAAACGGAGAAGCTCAATCCCTCCGACAAACCAATGACGATACGTCTTCCCAAGAAGAATCGTCACCTCGATGCAAGGTCTGGGGCTTCTAGCGAGCCAACAACTCCCCGCCCGGCATCGAGTACCAAACTTGGGGTCACTAGTCTGCCAACAACTCCACGTTCGGCCCTACCAACTGAACCCCTGATGATCAAGCTGCCCAGGTCATCCTCTCAGTCTTCATTTATATAGGGGGTGGCCGAAGAAGAACCGAAACTGGCCAAGTATGTGGCCGCTCACACTGATGTTCCATCAGCAGATGATGTAATCCTGCTAGAAAAGATACCTTATTTCATCAATAAAGGGCTATCTTTGAACTATCTCGAGCTTAATAAGCTTTGTACAATGTATGCTATGGAACACGGTATAGGCACTAACCTACACACACAGTGACAAATATTTACACCGCAAACCAGCTTACTCCAGTGGAAGACGCTTACCACATAATCGAGGGAGGGGACCATCCATTCATCTTTGGCCGGAAGGACGACCCACAGCCCTTTACCATAGAGAAGGTCGATCTCGAATCAGATGCTGGAAGACTGCCTCTTTATCTGTATAGCCCCCAATCCAAATATCTCATGCAAAAACAAGGGTATGATCTGGAGACTACGCCAGGCTTGAACTACGGCACTGGTCGACGATTACCTTTAATGCCGCCAGTCCCGGTTGGTAAACTACGGGACTACTACAGCAAGACCCGATGTGGATTAGGGTATGTTATGCCCGCAACGACCCCTGAAAGTTCAGATGAGGAATGCGATTGGCATTCACATTCAACCGGGTCACCAACTTCTGATTCGGATACCAGCATCGGAGACGTATTCAGACAAGTCCTGTCAGTCAATATGGCATTCGCCGACGCTTACGAAGAAGATGAAGACATTCCTGAGATCCTCGAGTTAGAGCCGTGGGCCCAACAGCTGGATGCACAATGGGAAAAGTGGTTCGAACAGAGAGAACCTCCTACTGAAGATGAGGTTATACAGGTCGACCTTGGCAGCGAATCTTCTCCGAAACCAATCTTCGTCATTAAAAGCCTGACAAGCGAAGAGCGAGAATCGCTATTGGAACTCGTCAAAGAATACATTGATGTGTTCGCCTGGAGCTATGAAGACATGCCAGGACTAAACCCCGAGGTTGCCCTTCACAAGCTCAACATTCGGCCAGATGCAAAGCCGGTCAAACAACAACAACGATGCTTTCGCCCAGGCATCATGGATGCGATCGAAGCCGAAGTCAACAAACTGATATCCAGCGGCTTCATTCGTGAGGAACAACATTCGGATTGGGTCGCCAACATAGTACCAGTCCTCAAGAAGAATGGGAAGATTCAAATCTGCATCGACTTCTGCAATCTGAATGAGGCATGTCCCGAAGATGAATTCCCCCTCCCTATCACAGACATCATGATCGACAACACATGCGGCTTCGAACGTATGTCATTCATGGATGGCTTCTCGGGGTACAACCAAATCAAGATGTCTCCTAACGACGAGAAGCATACATCATTCCGAACACTGATTGGCACATACTGCTACATAGTCATACCTTTCGGTTTAAAAAATGTTGGCGCCACATATCAAAGAGCCATGAGTATCATCTTCAGAGACCACTTGCGTAAGACTGTGGAATGCTACGTCGATGACATCGCCGTCAAGAGTCGCTATAAGGGAGACCATCTGCAGGATCTGAGGACGGTATTCAACCTGATGCGAGCGAACAACCTGAAGATGAATCCCACAAAATCCTTCTTGGGCGTATCCAACGGAAAATTCATAGGTTTTATTATTACTGCCCAGGGAATTCATGTAGATCTAGAGAAGATGAAGGCAATTATGGAGATGGGTCCCCCGAGAAATCTCCGCTAACTCAGAGGCCTTCAAGGGAGGCTAGCTTACATCAGGAGGTTCATTTCTAACCTCTCCGGGCGATGTCGGCCATTCACCCATCTCATGAAGAAAGGCATCTCGTTCATATGGGATGAAGAATGCCAACGTGCCTTCGACAGCATCAAAGAATTGTCATGCCCCAGAACCAGAATACTGGAGAGCGAGGGAATGACTCAGCCAGCTACGTATTACGGGTAGATGAATACCGTATAATACGATCAATGCTGTCTAATAGACAAGGAGGGTGTATACTACACGAAAGTCTTACTATGGTCACTTCACATCTATTGTCTCAATCATTCAAACAAGAAACAGTAATAGAGAACATGTAAGATAAAGCAGTAAGGCGTCCCAAAATGCTATGTCAAAATGTTCTTGATATCTGGCTTTACAAAACATAGCCAGATTGATGTAGCAAAAGTATACACAATTGTTATCAGCTGCAGTCTGACTTTAATTATAATTATGTAAAAGTAAGTACAAGACAATTCGACTAACATGTCGGTGCCAAACGGCAAGGTATAAAGTAGATAACAAAACGAGCGGGGAAGTAAGAAACCCACTCGAGTCCTCCTGCGATCATTCCTCTAGTGTTGACCATCTTGGAGGTAGAAGTAAGCTGGATCCTCGGGGACCGGCTCTAAATCTGGCCATGCAAAACCAGAGAGGTTAGACCTCTAATAGTAAGTACCACAAGGAAGCACGACATGAGAACTAAAACCAGTAATGAGAAATATGACAAATAGATCTCTGCTTGCCACTAGGATTCTCATAACATCACGACACTTCGAACCAACCTCCCAACCAAATAAGGACAGAAGTTGGCCCGTCATGTCCTGACATTCCGATCATCCCAGTTAGGTAACAGAGTAGGTACAGTACACAAACAAATCAATTTAAATGGTCATTCAACTACTACGGCTTGTTATTGTGAGTCCCAAGTTATCCTAGAATTATGCAATTAGGGATTCCTCAGTTCTTACTATGTGCAAGCAAGGCTAGTCTATCTAGTGAATCATGTGCGCCATGCATAAATTAGACGAGTCCTAGCAGGACGCCCGTCATCAATATACAATAATAATATAAGCAGATACTGTTCCCTGCCCGTGTGGCAGGTTTACAGTATCTGTGGGAACCAGCCGGCCCGTCGGGTACTACTTGTCCCAAGGGGGCTGCCATGTAAGAACTCGGGAATCCATTCTCTTCATGCAATTATTATTTTATTTAACTTAATAGTCTCTACGTTGAGTGAAATCCCATGCCGTAGATCATGGTCATTCAAATGAGTACTTCCGTACGGGGTACGATATGCACAACTCTATAACAGTACCAGTGCGGTTAGGTTGCAGGTCTTACATAGCGTAATGCAATAATCAAATCTAACCACGGAGTAATCATGCCTTGACCATAAAGTACAAATGCTTCTTTTGTAGAAAAATAAATAAATACATGAATAAATAATTAGATTGAATCCTGCATGTGCCTGTATGTCAATATTCGGGATCAGCCAGTCGATTACAATAGTACATAACATGAACGTGTCTCATTCATTTATTTCAATAAGATGACTAGCCAGTCTCTTAGTTCCAACTAGGAACGCATGATCAATTTAGTCAAGATAACCATCGTTATCAATGGTGACAAGGCATGAAAGTCATCCAATATTCAGTGGGGTCGAGTCTACAACTCTCAGGGTTTAATTCCAGTCAATCGGGGTATCTATACTCAATTTACGACACATGGTACATCCCACGTAACAATCTATATTTAACAGAAATATCAACATATCGTGATTATATCAAGTTTATGCAAAAAGGCGTAAGGATATAAAATGGACGTTAAATATCTAATAAGATATCAATATACAGGGCTATAGAAGATCCAGGGTAAGCAGGCTACGCTCATGTCAGCCTACGCTCAAGTCAAAGAGGCAGCGTATGGACTCCATACGACTCCTCTTCAAGGCAGTGTATGCAAGACATACGCCTCCAAAAGGCAGCGTATGAGCTCCATAATACGACTCCTCACTATCCAAGCCAGCTAATGCAAGTCATACGCTTCCAAAAGGCAGCGTATGAACTCCATACGACTCCTTACTATCCAAGCCAGCGTACGCAAGACATACGCTTCCAAAAGGCAGCGTATGGGTCAGGCTACGCTCAGGTCAACGTACGCTCAAGTCAACGTACGCTCAGGTCAAGCTAGCGTATGGACTCCATACTACTCCTCACTATCCAAGCCAGCGTATGCAAGTCATACGCTCCCAAAAGGCAGCGTATGAACTCCATACGACATACGCTTCCAAAAGGTAGCGTATGTAAGATACACGCTACCTAAAAAGGTAGCGTATGGACTCCATACTGTGCTTCGCTAAGGAGCGCGCACAGCTCAGTGACGCAAGCTAAAAAGCTAGCGTACACTGCTCACTGTTTTCTCCAAACAGCAAGAACTCCATGGTTGCACCCCAAAGCTTCAAAAGTCCATAACTTGGTCAAAACAAGTCCAAATCCAACTTTCCAAAGGTTAAAATTGGGTAGAATAAAATTCTCTACGACATGGAACCAACAAAACTTGAAAACAAAGAAGTTTGATAGATCAAAACCACCAAGACCCGAAAATAACTAATTTCTAGATCTATAAAAATTAAGACTTCGAAATGAAAAATGCCAAGTTCTAAACTCTCTTAGGATCATGAGAGGAAGATAAATGAACTATAAAAACATGGGTTCTCATGTGAAGCAAGTTGTACTTGCCTACGGTTTGGTAGGTGGAGGGAGTGATGAGGAAGAAGAAGAAGAGTGATGGTGAAGGAAAAATAATGAAGAGAGAGAAAGGGGGGTTGGCTTTAAATGAAAAGGTGGTGGTAGGTGGGGGTGTTGGGTTCATGTTGAACCAACTAAACTAAACCGAACCAAGCCGAACCCAAAGCCTAGCTAAAGCAGAGAATAAAAGCAGGAAATAAAGTACAGAAATAAAATTGCAGAAATATTAATTAACATGAATTAAAGGAATTTAAATACAGGATAATACATGATAAATATCAAATAAATACATTCAAGTAGTACATGTATAAAAATACGTATTCTGGGAACGGGGAGTGACATCTCTACCCTCCTTAGAAAAATTTCGTCCTCGGAATTTCAAATCCAAGCAGGATAGAAACATCGGAGCTAGCTAATCTAAGTACAAGCAATTCAATCAAGCAATTATTTTACAATGTCCATAGCAAGTAACATATCTATACTTAACAATCTTACGATATCTAGCAATTCTACCCATAAGGTGATAAGCATGAAAAATCAAGACAATCAAGGTACACAGAAAAAGATATACCTTGTGAGTCAAACAGGTGTGGATACCGTGATCGGATATCATCCTCACGTTCCCACGTTGACTCTCCCAAAGAGTGATGACCCCAAGCAACCCGGACAAGGTTAATTGTTCGGTTCTTGAGTATCTTCTCTCTTCGGTCCAAGATGGACACAGGCTGCTCCTCGTAAGACAGGATGGTACCAACAACCAGTTTTGAATGATCGAGGATATGGCTGGGATCCGATACATACCTTCGCAATTGAGATACATGAAACACGTCATGCACCTCTCGTGACGAAGGTGGAAGGGACAAACGATAAGCAACATTGCCTACCCTATTAAGAATAACAAATGGGCCTACGTATCGTGGGCTCAACTTCCCGCGAACGCCAAATCTAATGACCCCACGGGTAGGTGAGATCCGCAAGAACACGTGGTCCCCAACAGAAAACTCTAGCGGCCTACGATGCTGGTCCGTCCAATGACGATGCCGATCCTGCACAACACGAAGTCGCTCTCTAATTCCCTTAATTACTTCAACCGTCTGGATAATCATTTCTGGGCCTAGCATCTTCCTTTTCCCGATATCATCCTATGCTAGTGGCGATCTACACTTCTTACCATATAGTGCCTCAAATGGCGCCATCTGGATACTGGCTTGATAACTGTTGTTGTATGAGAACTTAACTAAGTGTAGGTGGCTTTCCTAAGATCCTCCAAAATTCAGAGTGCAAGCTTGCAACATATCTTCCAAAGTCTGAATTGTCCTTTCCGATTGCCCGTCCGTCTGCGGATGGTAAGCCGTGCTAAATCTTAACTTGGTACCCAGACTATGATGCAAGCTCTTCCAGAAATATGATGTAAAGCGGGTATCTCGGTCTGACACAATACTGACAGGGACTCCATGCTGCCTGACTATCTGTTGCATATACAACTCTGCCAACTTTTCTGTAGATTGCCCTACTCTGAAAGGAAAAAAGTGTGCTACCTTTGTAAGTCGGTCCACTATCACCCAAATAGCATCTTTACCACTTGGCGATCTCGGTAAACCGGTCACAAAGTCCATTGTGATGTGTTCCCACTTCCATTCCGGGATAGAAAACAGTTGTAATAATCCAGCTGGCCTCTGCTGTTCTGCCTTCACTTGTTGACATACCAAGCAACGGGAAACAAACCTAGCTATCTCCCTCTTCATCCCGTTCCACCAGAAGTGCTGCTTGATATCTTGGTACATCTTGGTCCCTCCAGGATGTATAGAATACTGGGAACTGTGAGCTTCTGCCATAACTTCCTGTCTGATATCTCCACTAGGCACACATAGACGTGATCCAAACCTAAGTGTACCATCTTCATGGATTTGTTTCTCCTTCCTGAGCCCTGACTCACATTCTGTCTTAAGCTTCTGAATCCTTGGGTCCTGTGCCTGAGCTGCCTTGATCCTATCTACCATGTCAGATTGGACTTGTAGACTTGCCAGAACTCCTACATCATTAGGAAGTATAACTTCTATGCCCATCTCCTGAAGGTCTTCTAAGATATGCTTCTGCGTTGTCAACATAAATGTGCCGCCTCTTCTGCTGAGAGCATCTGCTACCACATTAGCCTTGCCTGGATGATACTGAAGCTCCACGTCATAATCCTTGATCAACCCTAGCCATCTTCTCTGCCTCATGTTCAGCTCCTTCTGAGTAAAGATGTACTTCAGACTTTTGTGGTCTGTGTACATGTCTACTCGGTCACCATATAAGTAATGCCTCCATAGCTTCAAAGCAAATACTACTGCCGCCAACTCCAAATCATGAGTTGGGTAATTCTTCTCGTGGTCCCGAAGCTGCCTAGATGCATATGCTATCACCTTTCCGTGCTGCATAAGGACACGTCCAAGTCCTTTACCTGACGCATCACAATATACATTAAAACCTCCGGGTCCAACTGGCAATGTAAGAATGGGTGCTGATATCAACTTCTGCTTCAAATTCTCAAATGATGTCTGACATTCTGCCGACCAAACGAATGGCACATCCTTCCGTGTTAAGCGGGTCATGGGTGCTGAAAGTCTCGCAAAATTTGATACAAACCTTCGGTAATATCCTGCCAATCCCAAGAAACTCCGTACATCAGCTACGGTCTTGGATACTGGCCAGCTCTCTACTGCTTCTACCTTCTTGGGATCTACTGCTACTCCAGCTCCTGATACAATATGACCCAAAAATGAAATATGATCCGTCCAGAACTCATACTTGCTGAGCTTGGCATACAACTGGTTCTCTCTCAGAACCTGTAACACTTTCCTGAGGTGGTCTTCATGCTCCTCTTCACTAGCAGAGTACACAAGAATGTCGTCGAGAAATACTACGACAAACTGATCTAAATATGGCATAAAGATGCGGTTCATCAAATCCATGAATATTGCTGGAGCATTGGTCAAACCAAACGATATTACTAAGAATTCATAATGCCCATACTTCGACCTGAAGGCTGTCTTGGAAATGTCTTCCTTCTGAACCCTCACTTGGTGATACCCTGAACGAAGATCTATCTTGGAGAAAACTCTAGCCTTGCTCAACTGATCAAATAAGTCGTCGATCCTGGGTAGTGGGTACTTGTTCTTTACTGTTGCCGCGTTAAGCTTCCTGTAATCAATGCACAATCTGGATGATCCATCCTTCTTCCCCACAAGTACCACTGGTGCTGCCCATGGCGATATGCTAGCTTGGATGAACTTCTTCTCCTTCAGTTCCTCTATATGTTGATATACCTTGGCCTGCTCCGAATCTGCCATTCTGTAAACCCGATCTGATATTGGTTTAGTCCCAGGTGCCAATTCTATACTGAACTCAATATCTCTGACCGGTGGAAGACCGGGAAGTTCTTCGGAAAATACGTCTAGAAATTCTTCAACTACCTTCGGAACTTGAACTTCTTCCATTGCCGTTATTACTCCTTGCTCTTGCTGCGTTGCCTTTGATCTGACTAAGGTGAATCTCTTCATGCCTGGAATATCAAAAGATACACTCCCACTACGACAATCTATTGTCGCATGACTGTCTTTCAGCCAGTCCATGCCTAAGAAAATGTCAAAATTTCTAACAGAAAATTCTATCAACTGGGCGGGTAAGGAATGCCCGCAAACTACAACACTACACGCTAGAATAACTCTACTAACTCCTACGAGCCCATTACCAGTGAGTATATTCAACCTCCCTGGCAATGCCTCGAACTCCATTCCTAGCCGTGTCACAAATCGTGCAGATATAAATGAATGGGATGCTCCCGAATCAAACAATGCTACTGCGGGATATGAGGCGACGAGAATGTTACCTGCTACAATATCTTCCGATGCCAATGCCTCTTCCAAGGACAGAGTGAATGCCTGCCCTCGACCTCCTTGCTGGTTCCCATGTTGCGGTCTAGCCTGGTGCTGCTGCTGGCCCCTTCCCTGATGATGCTGGGGTGGTCTATGCTGGTGTTACTGCATCGGCGGTCCCTGCTGCCGAAACATCTGAGCCTGCGGCATTAACGGGCGTTGTGCCAACGGTCTCACTGCTACCGCTGGTCCTCGATACTGTCCTGCCCCTGGTGCTGGCAGAGCAGAAAACTGCTGCACTGGTCCTCCTGACCTCGAATTCATGGGACATGTGGTAACCCGATGATCTGGATTTCCACATATCAAATACAGTCCGTTCAATGTCCGATACACGTCTCTAGTGTGCCCCATCTTTCCACAATAAGTGCAGCCTGCAAGGGATTGCTGGTTCTTCTTCTGTTGTTGCTGCTGCTGCCTGGGTGGTGGTGCTGGCCCTCGCATTGCCATATCGTGGATACGAATGCCAGGGGATGGTGCTGTTGTTCGGGGCGCTGCTCCCCCTCCTCCTTCAATCTGACTGTGGGATCTCTTCTGACCTCCAGTCCTTGTCGTAAGCTTTTGAATGGTGATCTCATGCCTGCGAGTTGCCGTCAATACTTCATCAAAAGTCTGGTAGTTGTGCCCCTCAATTACAAGAGCTCAAGATGAAACCCTTGCTGGAACCTCATCGCCCTCTGGCGCTCCGTTGCTACCATCTCTGGGGCAAACCTACTCAATCTGCAGAACTTCGCTGCGTAAGCATCTACAGTCTTGCCAGCCTGTCTGAGGTTGATAAACTTCTGTTGTAGCTCAAACTGTGCCACAACTCTATAATACTTCGTCTTGAACCTTGCAGTAAAATTGTCCCAAGCAACAGGACGTCTGATGCCTACTTCCTCTGATTTCCACCAATCACGTACGAGATCCTGAAGTAATAACTTCACCTGATCCACACGTTCTTCTGCCGGCACCTTAGCGGCTGTCAGAATAGCCTCAATATCCTTAAGCCATGCATCTGCTGAGATGGCATCCTCCGTGCCTTCGAAACGGCGGGGATTGTACTTGCAAAACCGGGCTGACGCTCCTGAATCTGGCCTCGCCCCTCTATCCAATGCCGTTTGTAATTCTTGGTTGAGTAGTATATTCTGCTCTTGTAACTGAGCGTGCATGCGCTGTTGGGCTAACATCTGGTGTTGCTGAGTAGCCATCATTCCTCTCATGATCTCCAGAAGGGCCGGTGTGTCCAATTCCACAGGGGTAGGTGGAACTATTGGTGGTGTTGGAACCTCCGGATACTGCGGTCCAACTGCTGGTTCTACTATCACCTCTTCTTGAATAGCCTCATGAAGGGGTTCTGACCCTTGTTGCTGACCAACCTGGTCAGGTTGTCCATGTTGCTGTCCATGTTGTTGCTGTCCAGCTCTGACAGATACGGACGAGGTACCCCTAAGAAAAGGGATAAGAGAACAATCAAATGACCGGACAAGGAAGATTAATGAAATCAAAGGATACTGGAATGTCAAGCTGGTATTGAGAACAACGAATCGCGAGGTCAAGGGAGAACATGTGTGATTGAGACATCCTACAAATCAAAATACCCCACAAGTCTGAAATCCGACCTGCATGGGCCACCACTAAAACCTTGTCACGCCCCAGAACCAGAATACTGGAGAGCGGGGGAATGACTCAGCCAGCTACGTATTACGGGTAGATGAATACCGTATAATACGATCAATGATGTCTAATAGACAAGGGGGGTGCATACTACACGAAAGTCTTACTATGGTCACTTCACATCTATTGTCTCAATCATTCAAATAAGAAACAGTAATAGAGAACATGTAAGATAAAGTAGTAAGGCGTCCCAAAATGCTCTGTCAAAATGTTCTTGATATCTGGCTTTACAAAACATAGCCAGATTGATGTAGCAAAAGTATACACAATTATTATCAGCTGCAGTCTGACTTTAATTACAATTATGTAAAAGTAAGTACAAGACAATTCGACTAACATGTCGGTGCCAAACGACAAGGTATAAAGTAGATAACAAAACGAGCGGGGAAGTAAGAAACCCACTCGAGTCCTCCTGCGATCATTCCTCTAGTGTTGACCATCTTGGAGGTAGAAGTAAGCTGGATCCTCGGGGATCGGCTCTAAATCTGGCCATGCAAAACCAGAGAGGTTAGACCTCTAATAGCAAGTACCACAAGGAAGCACGACATGAGAACTAAAACCAGTAATGAGAAATATGACAAATAGATCTCTGCTTGCCACTAGGATTCTCATAACATCACGACACTTCGAACCAACCTTCCAACCAAACAAGGACAGAAGTTGGCCGGTCATGTCCTGACATTCCGATCATCCCAGTTAGGTAACAGAGTAGGTACAGTACACAAACAAATCAATTTAAACGGCCATTCAACTACTACGGCTTGCTATTGTGAGTCCTAAGTTATCCTAGAATTATACAATTAGGGATTCCTCAGTTCTTACTATGTGCAAGCAAGGCTAGTCTATCCAGTGAATCATGTGCGCCATGCATGAATTAGACGAGTCATAGCAGGACGCCCGTCATCAATATACAATATACAATAATAATATAAGCAGATACTGTTCCCTGCCCGTGTGGCAGGTTTACAGTATCTGTGGGAACCAGCCGGCCCGTCGGATACTACTTGTCCCAAGGGGGCTGCCATGTAAGAACTCGGGAATCCATTCTCTCCATGCAATTATTATTTTATTTAACTTAATAGTCTCTACGTTGAGTGAAATCCCATGCCGTAGATCATGGTCATTCAAATGAGTACTTCCGTACGGGGTACGATATGCACAACTCTATAACAGTACCAGTGCGGTTAGGTTGCAGGTCTTACATAGCGTAATGCAATAATCAAATCTAACCACGGAGTAATCATGCCTTGACCATAAAGTACAAATGCTTCTTTTGTAGAAAAATAAATAAATACATGAATAAATAATTAGATTGAATCCTGCATGTGCCTGTATGTCAATATTCGGGATCAGCCAGTCGATTACAATAGTACATAACATGAACGTGTCTCATTCATTTATTTCAATAAGATGACTAGCCAGTCTCTTAGTTCCAACTAGGAACGCATGATCAATTTAGTCAAGATAACCATCGTTATCAATGGTGACAAGGCATGAAAGTCATCCAATATTCAGTGGGGTCGAGTCTACAACTCTCAGGGTTTAATTCCAGTCAATCGGGGTATCTATACTCAATTTACGACACATGGTACATCCCACGTAACAATCTATATTTAACAGAAATATCAACATATCGTGATTATATCAAGTTTATGCAAAAAGGCGTAAGGATATAAAATGGACGTTAAATATCTAATAAGATATCAATATACAGGGCTATAGAAGATCCAGGGTAAGCAGGCTACGCTCATGTCAGCCTACGCTCAAGTCAAAGAGGCAGCGTATGGACTCCATACGACTCCTCTTCAAGGCAGTGTATGCAAGACATACGCCTCCAAAAGGCAGCGTATGAGCTCCATAATACGACTCCTCACTATCCAAGCCAGCTAATGCAAGTCATACGCTTCCAAAAGGCAGCGTATGAACTCCATACGACTCCTTACTATCCAAGCTAGCGTACGCAAGACATACGCTTCCAAAAGGTAGCGTATGGGTCAGGCTACGCTCAGGTCAACGTACGCTCAAGTCAACGTACGCTCAAGTCAACGTACGCTCAGGTCAAGCTAGCGTATGGACTCCATACAACTCCTCACTATCCAAGCCAGCGTATGCAAGTCATACGCTCCCAAAAGGCAGCGTATGAACTCCATACGACATACGCTTCCAAAAGGTAGCGTATGCAAGACACACGCTACCTAAAAAGACAGCGTATGGACTCCATACTGTGCTGCGCTAAAGAGCGCGCACAGCTCAGTGACGCAAGCTAAAAATCTAGCGTACACTGCTCACTGTCTTCTCCAAACAGCAAGAACTCCATGGTTGTACCCCAAAGCTTCAAAAGTCCATAACTTGGTCAAAACAAGTCAAAATCTAACTTTTCAAAGGTCAAAATTGGGTAGAATAAAATTCTCTACGACATGGAACCAACAAAACTTGAAAACAGAGAAGTTTGATAGATCAAAACCACCAAGACCCGAAAATAACTAGTTTCTAGATCTACAATAAGACTTCGAAATGAAAAATGCCAAGTTCTAAACTCTCTTAGGATCATGAGAGGAAGATAAATGAACTATAAAAACATGGGTTCTCATGTGAAGCAAGTTGTACTTGCCTACGGTTTGGTAGGTGGAGGGAGTGATGAGGAAGAAGAAGAAGAGTGATGGTGAAGGAAAAATAATGAAGAGAGAGAAAGGGGGGTTGGCTTTAAATGAAAAGGTGGTGGTAGGTAGGGGTGTTGGGTTCATGTTGAACCAACTAAACTAAACCGAACCAAGCCGAACCCAAAGCCTAGCTAAAGCAGAGAATAAAAGCAGGAAATAAAGTGCAGAAATAAAATTGCAGAAATATTAATTAACATGAATTAAAGGAATTTAAATACAGAATAATACATGATAAATATCAAATAAATACATTCAAGTAGTACATGTATAAAAATACGTATTCTGGGAACGGAGAGTGACAAGAATACTTGTCGAACCCTCCAGTCCTGGTGGCCCCTGTTGCTGGAAAACCATTCTTGCTATATGTACGAGCAATAGAGCATTCCTTCGACGCTCTGCTGGCACAAAACAACAATGCGGGCCATGAACAAGCTATATATTACCTCAGTCGAATGATGATTAGGCCAGAGCACCGATACACCGCCGTAGAGAAGGAATGCCTCGCCCTGGTGTTCGCCAATCAAAAGACGCGGTACTATGTCACAGGACAAACCATATATGTGATCTCACGAGTCAACCCTCTCAGGGTCTTCATGACTAAACCAGGGGCACTCAGCTCCCGCCTCGCCACATGGACAATATTGCTGTCCCTCTATCATATGATCTTCGTCCCGCAAAAGGCTATTAAAGGTCAAGCTCTGGCAGACTTTTCAGCAGCCCACCCAGGCTCGAAGTCGTCCAGAATATATGAAGGAATCCCAGATGAGGTCGCCGACTCGCATGCAACCTCTCACGATGATATATGGCGAATGTTCTTCGACGGTGCCTCAAGGACCGGACCTAAGGGCAACATCGTCGTCGGAGTCGGGGTGGTGCTGGTTTCTCCTTCCGGGTTGGTGATCAATCGTGCTTACTCTCTCACAAAACCCTACTCTAACAATGTGGTCGAGTACAACGCTTTGGTCATTGGCCTCCAACTTGCAAGAGAGCTGGGGGTACAATATTTTGAAGCATACGGCGATTCACAGTTAATCGTCAATCAGATCCGGGATTCGTACGAAGTCCGCCATGAAGACATGATCCCCTATCACCAAATAGAGATCAACATCATCTCGTCATTTGAAGGGTTCTTCATCGAACACGTCCCCAGACTCCAAAATATCGAGGCCGATGCCCTAGCAGACCTTGCCGCTGCCCTAGCAGTGCCAAACAATATTCATCATTTGGTGGACGTGATAGGCCATGAACTGGTCTGTCCCAAGAACAATGTTCAATTTGTGGCGAGTTATTCCGCTCAGACGATCGACAAAGCACAAGACTGGAGACAACCATTCATTGACTTCGTAGTCTACGACATTCTGCCGGAGGACCCAAAGGAAGCCACCTCTATCAGAAGGCGTTCTCTCAGATTCTTCTACGATACAGAGATGAAAATGCTGTATCGCCGATCCTACAATAGATTATTGCTTCGATATCTGTCAAACGCAGAAGCCAAAGAAGCCGTACGCGAAGCTCATGACGGTGTATGTGGGGCCCATCAGCCTGGCCCAAAATTGTAAGACCGTCTTCGAAGAATGGGCTACTACTGGCCCACGATGGTAGCAGATGCAATAGATTACGCAAGAAAGTGCAAAGCCTGCCAAGTCCACGCGGACTTCATCCACCAGCCATCCGAATTTCTACATCCGACAGTGGCGTCCTGGCTATTCGAAGCATGGGGAATGGATATCATCGGCCCGATCGCTCCACCTTCTTTCCGAGGATATCGCTTCATACTTGCCATCACAGATTACTTCTCCAAATTGGCGGAAGCCGTTCCGCTTGCAGAAGTAAAGACTTCAAACGTGATCAGCTTCCTCAAGCATCACGTCATCTATCGCTTTGGACTGCCCCGAAGGATCATCCACGATAATGGTCCACAGTTCGCAAGCCACGCCTTCTATCGGTTCTGCGACAAGCACCGTATCCAGAATATTGCTTCAACGCCATACAACCCAGCAGCGAATGGGTTGGCAGAAGCATTCAACAAAACAATCATCAAACTTCTCAAGAAGTTCGTATCGTCCAACAAACGTGACTTGAACGAGAAGCTTGGTGAATGCTTATGGGTGTACCGTACCACAGTCCGAACAGCCACAGGGAATACACCATTCTCCCTGGTGTACGGGAGTGAGGCAGTTCTCCCATTGGAGACTCAAATACCCTCGCTCCGCGTCGCTCTCACTTACCAATTGACGACAGACGATAACTATCGTCGCCAGTTACAAAAGTTGGAGGCCTTAGATGAAAAGTGCCTCTTGGCTCAGCAACGAATCGAGCTTTACCAAGCACGCATCTCCGGAGCCTTCAACAAGAAGGTTAAAATCAGAACAGTCCAAGTGGGCGATCTCATTCTGGCAGTTCGGAGGCCGATGATCATGACTCACAAAATCGCCGACAAATTCCAGCCAAAATGGGAAGGTCCATTTATCATTGAGGCTGTATTCTCCAATAGTGCTTACCGCCTCGCAAAACAAAATGGAGACTTGCTCATGTTGCCCGTCAACGGCAAGTTCCTGAAGAAATATTATGTCTAAAAGACATATTCCAAATTCCAGATTATTGAGTTATGTACCCGCTGGTACCGCTGAACTCATATTCCAAATTCCAGATTATTGAGTTATGTACCCGCTGGTACCGCTGAACTAATATTCCAAATTCTAGATTATTGAGTTATGTACCCGCTGGTACCACTGAACTCATATTCCAAATCCCAGATTATTGAGTTATGTACCCGCCGAACTCATATTCCAAATTCCAGATTATTGAGTCATGTACCCTCCGGTACCGCTGAACTCACATTCACAATCTTCCAGATTATCGAGTTATGTACCCGCAGGTGCCTCTGAACTCACACTTCGGTCACTCTTTCAGATAGTAAGTCATGTATGACCATACCTCTGAACTTATTTCTCTGAAAGAGCTCCTTCCTCATGATCCACTACCCGCACTCTCAGTGCACAAAAAGGGTAACAGATCCACAAATTGTCAAAACGACCACGTCGATGTTACCTCTGAGTCGTTTCACTTCCACCAAAAACAAATCACCCCTCTACATAGAACTTCCATGTCCTCATTACCTCTGAGTCATCCTATGTACCCCTTCATGGAGCCCACTCCTGCCATGTCCTCATTACCTCTGAGTGGGAAGGCTCCATCGAAGAAACCCTCATGTTTGCCATGTCCTCATTACCTCTGAGTAAATATGTTGGTTCTCCCTCGACTTATTATCTGTACCAAAAAAAACCCCAGGGTACGCCAAGGATAATAGGTCCACAAATTTCCTCTGTTGACCACAAATATCCTCCGTTGAGTCCACTCCTACCATGTCCTCAGTACCTCTGAGTATGAAGACTCTGCGGTAAAACCTTCATACTTGCCATGTCCTCATTACATCTGAGTAAGTATGTTGGTTCTCTCTCATCTTATTATCCATATCCTGAACCAGGGTACGCCAAGGATAATAGGCCCATAAATGTCCACTGCTCACTACAAAATATTGTACTAAGTTTCCTAGTACATTCACATCATTCCTCGTCATACCCCGGGAGCCCAGCTGCTCCATGACATTCTTTCTCCCGATACCCGAAACGTCCATGACCATCTTGCTGTGGAATTGTTCTAGGTATCCCCATCAAACTTGTTATCCATATCTAAAACCAAGGTATGCCAAGGATAACAGGTCCACAACCAAGTCCCCCATGCGGGGCAAACGCCACCATAACACCACAAGCACAACAGGCAGTACAAATAAAGGGTAAAATAAAGCATACTCTTTTATTTGGAAGGCAAAAGTACTACATGTTCTAGGGACAACGTCCCACTTAAAGAAAGGAAAAGAACAGAAACAAAAGAAGAGAAAAAGGTCGACTATGGTTCGACATTACATAATTCCAAGAGGCAGTTCTTCACCAAGGTGGTCCCCTGTTCAAGCCGCTGCCTAGCTCGACGCTCAGCCTCCTTGGACAACTGCTCTGCATCATCCAAGTCCACGTGTGCCCGCCAGTCGTCCTCCAGCTTCTTCAGGGCAATTTCCAGACCAGCAGAAGCTCGATTAACTCTGTCAGCCTCCTGGATAATTAGCCCCCTTTCGGTACGGGCAGCCTCAAGCTCAAACTCCAGGAAAACTAACTTCCTCTGAAGCTCAAGGATCTGCTCCTGCGTGTCAATGATCCCACGGGAGGCAGTCGCTTCCCGAGCCGTAACATCTTCACTCTCGCGGCTCAACTGATCATATCGATCAAATAGATCGTGGAGGTCCTTCAGTATGGCCGGCCTGGTCTTATTCCGAGCAGCCCTTACCTTCTCTACAGCAGCCATAAGGAAACCGTGCTCCTGATCTATAGCAGCGGACAGATCAGCCTGCCGCAACCCTTGAAGCTGGGGCCACCAGCTGATCAGCCTCCTGCAATTTTGCCTCCAGAAGCGCAGCTACCCCTGCCCCACCGGGAAGAGTCTTAAGGATATCAATATGACCCTGGGCGCATTGCCGGGCAAAGACAAAAGAGGTCCCTCTTTCCACAGCAGCCGCTACCCCCCTCTTCAAGTGACGATAAAAGCTGTCAACCACGTCCTGTAACGCTTCGTCCAGAACCTCTGTAGAGGACGACGTCAAAGGAAGCGTGGCCGGCAAAATCGAAGGAGGTGCGCTAGAACTTGCCACCAAGGAGACAAATTCCGAGCGAAACGATGCACAGATAGCGGCTAACTATTCCTTCGCCACCCGAAGAGCCTGGACACTTGGCAGAGCAGAGAGGTTGACTCTCAGAGCCGCCTGAGCAGAAGAGGACGCAAGGACCATTGTCCCCTGCCCCGGCTGTCCCACCACCTGACTTTCCGAACTCGAGCCCGCGGGAGGCCCCTCAAGACTAGCCGGAAGGGGAGAGGGTACGCTCCTCTCCGCCAGTGTCCCTTCGGCAGAGCCTGTCTCAACAATGTCCATCATCGGCACTGGAGAGGCAGGACCTGTATGTCCAAAGCAACAATCAATCGACGTAACTCGAAGGATGTGATGATAGAGCAGATAGGCCTCCTCGCGAGTTAAGATTCGGCTTATCTTACCAGAGGAGGAGCATGGAGGCTGCAGCTCGCTCGCAGCTGACGTAGTCTCCTCACCCGTGACCTCCAAGTTAAATTCGGCTGGCTCTTCTGTCCCAGCCACCCCGGAGGGAGATACGACTCGATCAGCGTCATCTTGATGAAATTCAACAATTACAGGGACAGGTTCATCGGAGCCCCCGTCATCTCGAGTCACGACCTCAGCAACTCGAGATTCCTCTTCTTCTGACACCTACGGGAGGGAAGGAAAATGATTAAGATAAAAACTGGAAGAAAAGAAGAACTGAATAAAAATGGTAGTAACTCACTTTACCTCCGAAGCGGGGTTGACCTCCTCGCTTCTCTTCCTTATAGTTAGTCTGCGATGTCTGGTCGCAGCCAATTTTTGGGAGTGAGTAATACAGCCAACAGGGAAGATTTGTCTGCTACGCTTTCGTACAGAGCTAGGTGCGACGGGTGGCTGAGTCTGGCACGCTCATCGTCCTCATCCACTCCAACATCTTCCACCGGAAAGGAAGAGTTATCTGCATCACGCTCATCGTCCTCATCATCCGCAGTGGTGGAGTCTGAGTCTGGCACTTCGACTCTATTCTTCTTCTTTTTCCTCGTCTTGGCCCTTTGGGGCTTCTCATCCAAGCCAGTACCAACAATAAAACTGGTACCCGGGCTAAAACCGATGGGGAGCTTGTTTGCCATGACATGGTACAAGGCCGCCATATACAAAATCTCTACCGACGTCTCAATAGCAGGAATCGAAAAAATGGCACGGGTATGGAATATATCATAGTAATGCCACGCCCTGATGCCGTCAAGGAGGCTACCTTCAAAACCCAGACAAGAGCTGGGACTGTCCAGAAAAAGGATGTATCCAAACTGACGAGCAAATCTGCTGGGCAGGTAAGATTCCAGGAAGACAGCATTACGGTTGCGGTATACCAGGTGGGCGAGGCGGATGTTACGCAACCACAAAAGCATCTGGCCGTCTAGAAGTTGAGGAGGACCAATACCGTCGAGATGTACGTCCGCTATTTCCTCAGCAGTGAAACGAGGGACGGATACGAAAAAGTCGTACCTATCTGCTCTCGCCAGCACCATCCGGCAGGCACGCATGGTATCGTACTCCCAAGGCTCGTTGCGATAACGGAAGATAAAAGCGTCATCAACAATCACGCCATCTTCAGAACCCGGTCTCATTAAAGACTGGTAGTGCATTAATAGCCACCCTATCAGATAATGATAGGGCAGCACAGTCCTTTTAAAGTCTTTTGTCACATCGCGGGCGATGACCTTGGACGTAAAAGTATGGAGGCCACGGTGTATGCTGCACACCATGGCCGGGAGGAGAGCTAGTTTCACTCTAAAAAACTAGCTTCACAGCAGGGAGAATAAAATTACGGCTGATCCTTTCAATAGAACCAGCTCCTCCCGAGACTACGCAATTCCGCAGCCATACCATCAAAAATCCTGCTAGGAGCGCCTTCTCTGACAGCTCTTGGGTATCCTGATAAAAATAACCAAAAGAGTCGGTCTTACTCCCAAATCTGTCGCTGATGGTGGCCACCCTCTTTGTCGATGACATCAAGGCCTGAACCGCCTCCCAGGATTGAGGACTTCGGGAAGTAACTCGGCCTGAAGCTCCCGTCGAGAAGAGATAGCTTACCCAGTCCTTAGTGTGGAGAGCATTCCCTTCCGAGCTGTTTTTCTTCTTGGCTATCTGCTGACACGTACTATAGTGGTATAGTATTTCCTGATAAGTAGCCACGAAGCCCGGATATCGCTCTTCCAGCTCTTCGAACTCCTCATTCATAGGAGTGTATACTTCAAAAGTTTCATCCCCCCAAGGAAGTTTGGAAATCGCGTGCATCTCATGGAGTGCAGGCCCCATTTCCCCTACAGGGGTATAGAAGGTTCCCGTACAGCAGTTGTACATCTCCAGCAAAGCCATGAATAATTTCTTGTTTAGAGGTAAGCCGTGGCTGGTGCCCCGAATAGCGTGATAAAGACCAATCTCACGCAGAAAAGTCTCATACTTTTGCGAGATCCACATAGACAGATTGATCCATGAGGGGATGGGGTGTATCCAACTTGGGAGCGCCAACCGACCAATTGGATAGGAGCCTTTCCGAGCAAGTTGGTTCAGGAAAGTATCGGCTGAAGAAAACGTAAAATTGGGACCAGGCACATTCAAGAAAGTACCCGGGGCCAATCCCATTACATAACGGCTGGCATGCACTTTGTCCGCACACACTGACTTCATACTGTTGTTGTAATGGATATTGCCCACAAACATCCCATTCCGGGTAGGAGTCAAAGACTCTTCCATCTTCATGTCCAGCGGGAGCATATTGAACCAAGATAGTGGGAAATGACGCTCCATTTGAGAGATACAGATCGCAATCCCGTTAGAAATGAAGCTCCAGTTCTCCGATATATCCAGAACTTGACTGTTCTTCACAGTCAAAGCGTCTCCAAAGAAGAATGTAGGTTTCAGGTATTCCCCTTCCAATTTTCCCGATTTCATCATGGCACATAGGAAGTGGAAGGGTTGGTTCTTGAGGGCATTTAACCTCGTCAAAGGCTCGTCACTAGGAAGCTGGTCCGCCACATACTGAACTATATGGTCGTACCTGTAGCCCATAGCGGCTTGAGCACGACCCACTAGAGGTTCCCCCGCAGCATCAACTGGGAAATTTACTGAAAAAGGAAGACAAAAGAAAATAAGTTAAAAAGATGGACAAAGAGAACTGATGGGTGTTTTTGAGCTTATGCGGCTCCAACTTAATGGAGCCTCATACGGCTCAAACTCAAAAAAATACTTATGCGGCTCCGTCCAGCGAAGGTTCATGCGGTAGTGCTCTCATATGGCCCTCAGAGTTCGGATAAGTTCATGCGGTTCACGTGACAAACAAATTTGTGCGAGTCTATGCGGCTCAGCGCAGCTTATGCGGCCCCGTTGGCGAAGTGCATATGCGGCCACAGTAACGATTCTCATGCGGTCGCGGCTCGACCATGAGATGTACATACGACACACATGAAGATAAAGGCTTGCGCATAAAGCATGCGACGTAGCCGCAGCAGTTAGGGTTTTAAACTCACATAACGTCCTTACCAGTAATAGGGGGGTGGACGTCAGGGTGAACTGCGGGCACGTCGGCTGGCGGAGGAGCGACCGCAGTCGAAGTAGAAGCAGCTTTCTTGCCCTTCACCGCCGCAGTCGACGAAGACGCCGCCTTCTTACCCTTCGCCGCAACGGTCTTCTTGGGAGCCATCGGTGATCGAAGAAGAGGATAACAATCGGGGCAGGGAAGGTTTGAATTGAAGGAGAAAGTAAAGAAGTTTATTCTCTTAATTCCTCTTATTTATAGGAGGACAAAAGAGGGGGGACACGTAGACTAATAACCGCTTCAGGCAAAACGAAACCGACTCCTCGGATTTTGCCCCCTCTCTCATAAAGGAGATTCATCCAGGGCATAAAATCCAAAGATTTAACGAGCCGACCCTTGGGATTTTCCTAAAAGACGATGCTAAAACGAATTAAAGGCAATTAATGACACGCACACGTGGCAAGGAGTCCGTGCGGCCAGACAGCCTATGCGGCCAGACAGTCCATGCGGCTGGTTGGTCAATACAGCTCAGATGGACAGGCGGCTGAGGAGGCCATGCGGTTGGGACGTCCATGCGGCCCGAGCACCCTATGCGGCCAGAGGGGTTTATACATAGCCATGCTTCTTATTCAAAGTATTTCAATTTTGCAAATTGAAAACTTTGAAGGGGGTCTTGTAGAAGCTTGGAAAAGAATAAAGAAAGTCTATGCGGCCAAAGGATCTCCATGCGGCTCAGAGAGCCCATGCGGCTCAGGGGTCCATGCGGCTCACGCGTCTATGCGGCTCGGATAGACCCAGAGCCACGTGGCCTTCAACATCTTCTCCCTTCATCTTTGGCTGCATTTAATGTCCTGACGGCTAACAGCTCTGACAAATGATAGCTCTGACATAAAGGCGCAATAATGACTGACATAATGGCGTGTTCCTAGGGAAGAGGAGAAAATCTTTTCCCAGCTGGCAGAATCTACCGAGTCCCAAGGCATGCGGCTGCTGTATTTATGCGGCCGCCCACTTCATGCGGCCACCCATCTTCATGCGGCTGTATCCTTTATGCGACCGCCCGTCAGCATGCGGCTGCCCATCTTCATGCGGCTGTTCATCCCCATACGGCTGCCCATCTTCATGCGGCCGTTTCATCCTCATGCGGCCCACTCATATGCGGCTCTGCCAAGATGACCCAGTGAAGACACGTGGCGCTTGTCACGATAATTGAGACACGTGGCAGTCTTATCTTCCTAGAATTATGGGTGCTAACAAATCCTAACAAAATCAGATTTGTTGCAATCACCATAATTGCCCAGATCAAGTCAAATCGAGCAAATTAGACACGTGACAAGCCATCACAAGTCGCAAATATTCATGGCAATCAACATTTATCGTCCACAGAGATTTGGTGCAATCCACATTAATTGCCTAGATTTGCTACAATCAGAATGAAGGGCCCAAATTAATTGGTCCTTAACCGCCGACTTATCAAGGAGGCAATCATTGCAAACCCTAATGATTGCATCCCACTCCTATAAATAGCAAGGTGCCATTCCCTTGCAAAGGGGACTTTTTCGAAGAGCACTAGAGCACTTGGAGAGACAAAGGCGGGCACAGAGAGAACAAGGAGAGCATTTCTTCATTAACGCCAAGCAGATCTTCTCCGGAGCCAAGGCTGCATCCGATCATCCAAGGAGTAAGGCAGAGCTACCGTCGCTTTTCTGAGCCTCTACCGTCACCCCCCAGAATCTAAAATAAATAATTATACTTAGATTGCTGTACCTAGGTTTTCGTCCCTTGGCATTCTTTGTACAAGCGAGTTTGTATTGTGAAGTAAAAGTCCAGTCCTCCGATAATTATTCTGTTCTTTTATATTTCATGACAAACATTTACTGCTTCTTGTTTTGATTGATTGAGACATAGATGCTCTGTGAGACCATAGGAGACTTGATTGTAGCATGCACCCCCTTGTCTCTTGACAGCCACGATCATCGTATGATGTTTGCATACCTCATATGGTATAGTTGGCCTAGTTACCCCCAGTATTCTGGTACTGGGGCATGATAGTTTCTCCGATGTTTTCTTCAGATATTGCTGGAACATCATCGACTCAGACTTTCTTGCGGTCGCTACTGTATTTTTTAAGGCGCGAGCTACCCAAAATCCATCTCTCGAGCAAACCTTATTCATATACCTAAAAAAAGACTACTCGAAGTCCTTCAGAGATTTCAGACCGATCAGCCTATGCACTTTCACCAATAAAATTATCTCCAAGATCATCGTGACCCGCATGCCCACTCTTCTCCCAAAGATAATCTCCGAGGAGCAAAGTGGCTTCGTTCCTGGGAGAAACATCACCGACAATATCCTTCTCGCTCAAGAAATGGTAACTTGCATGAAATTCCCGTCCAGGGGAGGGAACGTCGCCATCAAACTCGACGGAAAAGGTCTATGATCGATTGAACTGGCAATTCATGATCTGGGTGTTTAGGGCATTCGGGTTCTCTAAAATTTGGACTGATGTCATCTTCCGATCCATCAGCAACTCTTGGTTCTCCACGACCATCAATGGGCAGGCAGACGGCTTCTTCAAGTCTAGTCGCGGAGTACGAAAGGGCGACCCTCTATCATCCACCATCTTCATCATCGCCGCCAAAGCGCTCAGCAGAATCCTGAATAATATGCCAAATACCAGCCGATTCCAACACTATCATACCCCCACTGGCTGCCCCTTAATTACTCATCTGGCCTACGCCGACGATATCCTCATCTTCTCTTCCCGTGACATCGGGTCGGTAGAGGTGGTCCGCAGAACGCTCGAGAAATACATAAGATGTTCCAGTCAACGAGTCAACCCAGACAAAAGCGTCATCTACAAACATCACAAAGCGGACAGGAACCACTCGGCTACCCTCGCCAACCTGACCTCATTCTACATCGCTTACCTACCGTTCTCCTATTTGGGGTGCCCGCTGGTATATGGAAAATCTAATTAGGGCATCTTCGATGGGCTAGTGAACAAAATCAGGAAAAACATCGCGAGATGGCACAACGCGACCCTGTCTTCAGGCGACAAGATGATCCTCATCAAATACGTCTTATCCTCCATTCCCCTCTACACCCTGGCAGTTTGCTCCCCTTAAGAGGGTGTTATTCTCGTTAGAATCCATGTTTGCCAACTTCTTTTGGGGACACATCGATGGCAAAGATAAGCACCACTGGGCCATCTGGGACACAATAGCCAAACCAACCGAGGAGGGTGGCCTCAGTTTCTGTAGATTATCCTACATCCTTGACGCATGCTCCATGAAGTTGTGGTGGAAGCTCCGAACGGATAACTCCATATGGACTCGGTTCATGAAAGCCAGATACTTCCAACATTCCCACCCCCACGACGGACGTCGCCAACAATCGATCCTCTGCGTCGTGGCGCCGTATTCTGCACGACAGACACATCACCGAACCCCTAATCCGTCTTCAAATCGGCAACAGCTGCTCGTCGCTGTGGCATGAGCGCTGGCTCTGCACAGATGTCCTCCAGCCCTCCCCGAGCGCCCCCCCCAATTGTGCCATCTGCGACCTTTGGGACACCAATTTTGGGTGGAGGTGGGAACGGATCAGGGAGTGGCTAGGTCCGGTGGTGACGGCCGACCTTGTCGCCACTGATGTCCGGCTCAGCATCCAACTTGATACATTGAGATGGTCTTCCTCCGCCGGCGGCACTTTCACGATAGCCTCTGCCAGGACCGTTGTGAGAGGCAACAATATTCCGTCGCCGTTGATCGCACCCTTCTGGCACCCATGCATCCCCATCAAATGGTCAGTTCTGAGCTGGAGAGCCCACCGCAAAAAGTTACCTACCGACGACTCCCTCACCTCCATCGGATTCAGCCTGGCCTCCAGATGCCATTGTTGCACCTCGCACCAACCAGAAACCGCAGAACACATCTTGCTCTCCGGCGACCTTGCCACTCAGCTTTGGAACTACCTATTTCGCCGTTGCGGACTGGTCCTCCAGGCCGGGAGCTTCAACGATCTCCTATCCAACTGGGGATCCTCTCAGGGGCATCAAATCGTCGCAGTCGTCGGTATATGGGTGCTCTGGAATAACTAGAACAAAAACAGGTATGAAGGATGCCAATACTCCCACCTACGACTGAACAGGGAAGCTCTCGACAAATTCTTAAAATCTGGAGGCGCTGCTCTCACTCTTCGGACCAATTTTGGAACAAGCTGACTTAATTTTTGACTTGGTTCAGGCACATGGGTTTGCCTTTTTGCCTCTTTTAATTTCTTTTCTCTCTTTGCGTGCGGCGCGTTTACTTGTATAGGCTTCGGCATTTGTGCCTGATACATCAATAAAGTTCCTTTTCCCAAATATATATATATATAATATATATAAGATATATATATATATATATATATATATTATATATATAAAATATATAAGGCCAATAGGCTCCAGCCTGATGGTCGAGGGATTGAGCCCCAGCGGGATAGGTTCAGATTTATTTATCATAAGGCTTCGACTCTTTATATATATATATATAGCTCCGCGCAGGGGGGGCCCGAGGATCCTTGAGCTGGCGCCCCCTCGCCTCGGCAGGTCGCCCCAACCTTCGGTCCGCGCCTGCCTCGGGCCCCGCTCGCCTAGGGCCCCGCGCCCATCCCATCCACTCCCTCGTGATGCGCGTACGATCAACTTACGCATGCAGCGGTTTTTTCCGCTGCTTTTGATTTTTGAATTTTGGGATTTCAAAAATTCGAATTTCCTTCGGAATTTTGGTCCTCTCAAAATCGAATTCTAGTTTAATCCACATGTATTTTAATTTCCTTGCTACTCAGGGCTTATTTTGTGTTTTCCAGCCCTGCACCTGTACTGCTCTTCGTGAGCTCACCTTAGATTTCATAAAATCGTTTTCATTTAAAAAAAAAATTATATATATATATATATAATATATATATTATATTAATATATAATATATATAATATATATATATATATAATGGCCAATAGCTCCAGCCTGATGGTCGAGGGATTGAGCCCCAGCGGGATAGGTTTCAAATTTATTACCAATAAGGCTTCGACTCTTTATATATATATATCTATTATATATATAATATATATCATATATATATAGCCAATGAGAGAGAGGAAGGAGGGATCCGCATCCCCTT
>JANAVB010013597.1:6344265-6552470 GCA_029216955.1 Iris pallida | reverse complement strand
GGTAGAATCGGTAGTCGCAGTCGACAAGGAATCAGTGGTCGTCGTACAGGCGGTCATCCTTAGTCGTCGAGGGCGTCTCTTCGGCGTCGTGGCAAAGCGAGGTGTTGAGTAACTGTCGTCGAAAGACGGTGTGCCGAACGGAGCTCTGAGCGCACGAGTGTGCGGGGTGAGTGTGCACAGCGATGATGACAAGGCCAATGGACTACGTCCGCACTCCAAAAGTCGTTCCATACGACAGGCCAAGAATCGTGTGCGGGGACACACGATTATACTGAGCCCTCACGCTTTGGAATATATATATATATATATATATATATATATATATATTTATATATATCGAGAATTTAGGATAAAATCGAAACAATATTTTCTAGATTTTGAAAATTTGGTAAACTTCCAAATTCCTAGAAATTTGTGTAGTCTCCTTTATATTTCAAGTTCCAAAAATTTGACAATTAATATTCAGACTCAGAACAACCCTTCGTAGAATTTCGTGGGTAAGCCGACCCCTTTAGTGGAACAACTGAACACAGTTATACACGCAGCTTCAATATTGTCTAAAAATTCTCAAGTCGAGAATACAATATGTGTAGAATTTATTTGTATTTTAAAAGATTTTCTTTCTTAAAAAATTCCAAGTCAAAAATTCAAAGCCATTTTATTGTCACATATTAATGATGTATTATATACATACATCTTAGACGGCTAATTTTGAACTGTTTTTTAAGTCTAGAAACTTTCAGTGGCCTCTTTTTTTATATACAAATGTGGAGAAATACTCCACTATAATTGTTGCAAGGGGGTAACTGTTAGAAACCAAAAGGCAATAAGCTCTGTTCTATCTAGTCGAGAAAAGAGTGAGATAGAGGAAAGAATGAATGCAAAACAGAGGCTTACACAAATCTTGCATACGATAGTGCTGTAGCAAAATTTACTGAACTCTTTAACTGGATCAGTTTCTGAAATTTGTGTTTGGATCTCCATATTATACATAATTAGTGTTTGGGTCTCAAAACTATCAAAAATAATAATTAGTGACACTTTTGAAACATTAGTGATACTTTTGAGACTCAAACACTAATTAAGTATAATATGGAGACCTAAGCACAAATTTTGAAACTTATTTGAGACCAAAGTCTAAATATTCCAAACATGAACTTAAAATCTTCCTCCCATGTATTTTTAAAATCTTATTTTTCTATATTCTCTTCTATCTTCACCCATAAAATCATTTTTATAATACCTATTTTTGTTTAGAAAATCATTCATAATCGACACTCTAAAATACCATAACCTTTACCTCCCAACAATTGTCAAGCAGAACCTAAGAGCATCTCGAACCCTATTGTGAGTTTAGAAAAAATGGTTGCCACATAGGAATGACAAGCTTTCATTTCAAAAATCCTTCTCCAATGTAAATGAATAATAAACCATGAAATTGACATGGCAATGACATGGCAAGGACAATGTGAAGTTGGTTGTCTAGATCTAGACAATGCACTTCACAATGACTTTGTCTCCACATCATCAATTATGAATAGAAATATTTATAAAAATGAAAAGTGGAGGAGTTGTCTTGGAAGTTGTCACGCCCCAGAACCAGAATACTGGAGAGCGGGGGACAAACACAGCCAGCTACGCATGTAGAAGTATAATCCACCTCGATATACGGTCACGGCTGTCTAGATGTATGAGGGTTTATATACAAGCCATCAGTCTCTTATGGTCAAGAACAAGCCTGTGTCTCAATCTCAAGCAAGTAATAATAGTTACAAGATGTTAGACCATCATATATTCAATAGTAAGGCATCCTATACATTTCATATACAGATGATCCCGAAGCTAGTCGTACAAAATGCGAGGACTAGCAAGAGTTTCAGTCATACATGATCAACCCTAGGATTTGTTAATCATGTTACAGCCCGTGGGTAGACAGTAAGTAAGGTAGTCAACACGAGCTAACACTCGCTCGGCGGCTAAATGCCTCAAAAAAATAATTTTACAATTACAATGGGAGAAAAATAAACCCACTCGTTGCCAGGATTTCTTCTAGTATTCACCATCTGGCAGGAAGGCTGGGAGATCCTCGGAAGCTACTCCAAAATCTGGCCATACAAAACCAGCTGGGTCAGACCCCAAAAAGAGCAAGTGCCACAAGGCAGGCTTCATTTAAGAACTAAAACCAGCATATTAGCACATGATACATAAAGGATAACGAAAAACATGAGTTAGAGAAAACAGGGTGATAAACGATAAGATAACTAAGGGATTATTCCAGTAACCATGTTACAACTCGTAAACCAAACAAGGACCGGGGTTGTAACCCTTCATTGGAACAGAACATAGTCTCTAACCAATTATCGAATAAGTAAAGCATAGCAGTAACAGGTTGAAGAAACCATGCATTGGCCTTGTCTAGGCAAGACTAGACTAGACTCCATCCATCAATCACGGCCAAGCAATGAGTACCGCTTGATACTTTAACTAACTAGGGTTATCACAAGCCTAGTTACTAACAAGATGCATTGAGATGTTCCAACAGTCACAAGTCCTGCAGACTTAATCCAGGTTATCTAGTTGCAAATTGAGAGAGTTGGATTATGTGACTTAGGGGTGCAACACATGACAGTGTGCTGGAAATGTGCCATATTCGACGGTAGGCTACAAGTCCAATTAAAGCGCCCAGATAACGGGACTGCCTGTAGCTGGAAAATCTCTACATGAACTACTTGATCAATCTAGTCATTATCCTAGTCAGATTCAGTATGAATCCCTGACCGTGGTAACCAGGAATTGATGTCCTAGACATGATGCAAGATGAGACATGTAGCTTATACAAGCACAAACACCTACGGTGTCAAGACAAGAGTTACTTAGCAAGTCAAGATAGTCGTCAAAACATCATATCAAGATTATCATGTTAGGTTACTTATCAAGAGTGCGCCACAGCGGGCCACCATCAAGATTACTTATCATGTCAAGAGTGCGTCACGACGGACTACCATCAAGAATTATCATGCCAAGGTTGCTTGTCAAGAGTGCACCACGATGGGTCACTATTTAAGAGTTATCATGTCATGTTGTTATATCGTGTTCATGTGATCATGCCGTGATCATGGTTCAACTAAGGCAAGTTATGCCCAAGATTCACAATCATCAAATCGAGTAGTCACAAGTTAGGCTGAGTACAAGATGTTAGCAATTTAAAACATAAAACAATATAGTAATAAAGGAACATGCAAGAGACAAGGGCATGAGGGCCAAGGAAGCATGCGACCAAGGCATGCGGCCAAAGCATGCGGCCAAGGACTCATGCGGCCAAGGAATATATGCGGCCCAAACATGCGGTCCGCAGGACTGCATGCAGCCAAGATATATGCGGCCCAAACATGCGGTCAAGGAGGGGTTCATGTGGTCAAGGATGCATGCATGCTGTCCGCAGACTCAAGTCGGTCCGCAGGACTGCATGCGGCCAAGGGCTTCATGCGGTCAAGGATGCATGCATGCAGTCCATAGGACTCAAGTCGGTCTGCAGGACTACATGCGGCCAAGGGGTTCATGCGGTCAAGGATGCATGCATGCGGTCCGCAGGACTGCATGCGGCCATGGGGTTCATGCGGTCAAGGATGCATGCATGCGGTCCACAGACTCAAGTCTGTCTGCAGGATTGCATGCGGCCAAGAGGTTCATGCGGTCAAGGATGGATGCATGCGGTCCGCATGACTCAAGTCGGTCCGTAGGACTACATGCGGCCAAAAGGTTCATACGGTCAAGGAT
This sequence comes from Iris pallida, assembly GCA_029216955.1. Taxonomy (NCBI): domain Eukaryota; kingdom Viridiplantae; phylum Streptophyta; class Magnoliopsida; order Asparagales; family Iridaceae; genus Iris; species Iris pallida. Next base: position 6,548,693 of record JANAVB010013597.1, on the reverse strand, counting down.
GCATGCATGCGGTCCGCAGACTCAAGTCGGTCCGCAAGACTGCATGCGGCCAAGGGGTTCATGTGGTCAAGGATGCATGCATGCGGTCCGCAGACTCAAGTCGGTCCGTAGGACATATGCGGCCAGACTGTACATCTTCTCCAAAAATTCGAGAAAATGGCCATGGAACCCATGAACTTCGAAAGCCCATAATCCGCTCAAAATAACTCGAAATCCAAATTTTCAAAGGTCCATTTTGAGTGAAATCGAATTGTCTACAACATAGAACAATCAAAACATGAAAATAATAAAGTTTGATAGATCAAAACCCAAGAAAACTGAAAATAACAAACTTAGATCTACAAAGATCCCTTCATCTAACCCAAGAACTGCAAGTTCTAAAGAGGCTTAGAATCAAGAGGGGAAGATAATGGAACAATAAAAATCTAAAATCCATCATGAAGCAAGATGACACTTGCCTACGCTCTCTAGGTCGGTGGGAGAGTAATGGAGAAGAAGGTGAAGAAATGAATGTAAGTAATGAAGAGAAAGAAAGGGGTAGTTGGATTTTATAAAGGGAGGGGATGATTCAACATGTTGAACCAACCATCAAAATAAACCAAACCAAGCCATCCAAAGCAAGTCAAGTTGGACCAAACCAACCCAAGGTCAACCCTGGTCAAGATACATCAAGGCAAGCCATAAAAAAAATACGAAAATACAGTAAAATAAAATACGAGTCAAAATCTGTATACGTACACTGGAAATACGTATAACGAAAAATGAGAGTGACAACTCTGCCCACCTTAAAAGAATTTCGTCCTCGGAATTTAATCAAGAGGATAGAGATGTCGGGGTAAGCTATACTAAAGCACAAGCCATCTACGACTAGCAACCAATCAAGAAATCATTCATGCAAGCAAGGAATTTAAAAGCATATGGCATAAGGAAGACATTCTGCTGGAAACCTCTCTGACGGTTCTGCATCTGAGCTTGGGTCTGGGCATACTGCTGGGGTCTCTGCTGCTAGAAGGCTTATGCCTGAGGCGGCAATAGCCTTGGAGGCTGGTACTGCTGCAGCACTGGTCCCATAACCAATGGACTGGTTAGGTTCGACGATGATGAACTGGCTCTTTTCAGACAGGACCCTATCTTGTGGTTCGGTGCCCCACAAGCCAAGCACAATCCCTATGCTCTACAACATTCTAATACTACATGCCCTGGCTTCCCACAACGAGTACAGCCCATTGTGGAAGACTGCTTCTGCTTCTGTTGCTGAGGGGACGTCGGTGTCGAGTGCTGAACCGACAAAATCGAATTTGCCCTTCGGAGAACTCCAATAGTCAAAGCCCTAGCTGCCGGGCTGGTGTTGAGGACAGACTCGTCTGTCCATAGGACCTCTTCCGGCTTTCGGTTATGTCTACGTTCCTCTGCGAGGTATACTCATGCCTTTTTGCTGCTCGTAAGACGGCATTAAACGTCTGGTGCTCAAACTACTCCACTGATATAATGATCTCTAAGTGAAGCCCCTGCTGGAATCGTTGGGCTCGGTCCAACTCGGTTGCCACCAAGGTGGGAGCAAACCGACTAAGCCTAGAAAACTGGACCGTATATCCATCGACCGTCCTTCCCATTTGCTTCAAATTGGTGAATCTCGTCTGCAGATCATATCGAGCCACTGTATCAAAGTACTTGATCTGAAACTTGTCACTGAATGTCGTCCATGGGACAGGCGCTGCCAATCCAACTGCTAACATCGGCCACTAGGTGCGGGCTAAATCCAATAATTGTAGGCGTACTACAGCCACCTTCTCTTCCTCTGGAGTCTTGGCTGCTTCCAGGATAACTTCTATGTCCTGAAGCCATGCATCAGCAGTGATAGCATCTTCACTGCCATCAAAGAAGGGAGGGTTCAGGCACTTGAAATTATTGGCTGTATTGTTCCCTTGATAACCAACTATGCCCATGGCATCTTGTACTGTCTGGTGCAGGACATTGCCTCGACGATCTTATGACGCAAGCAATTCCTGGTGTCACGACCCGGTCCCAATTGCTTGGGTCGAATCGGATCATGCCCAGCCTGCACCGTTGTTGAGACGGCGGCAGTAAGCTGTTCAGTAGCAGGTAACCATACAACAACACTATATTTGTCACAACTCAACATTCGAAAATTTAAAACTTTATTAAACTTTTACATGAAATAAAAGATACAACTTAAACCATTTTTTTTATACATCATGAATAAAAGAAAACTCTAGGCAAACAACTCAGCAATCTCGAATTCCTTGTCTTGGGATCGCGTAACAAAGCCTCATCAGTGATACCTAAAATGTTGGGTCTCCAGTCAGGAGGGAGCAAAGTACAATTACGAATATCCAATAATTCAAATAATAATTTGAAATTTGCAATGTTAAACAATTTGAAATACTTTAACAATATTTTTCACAATTCTACAATTGAAAACAATGTGATTTGAGTAGGTAACGAACTATGACCGGCTTGGGATGATTCAATTATATCCTAATGATACGGTCTGGCCTATCCTCGTGTATAGGAGGAATCAGCTCGCACAATCAATGATGCAATATAGGGGTATTGGTCATAGATGCTACACTACTCCCCCAATATCCCGAGTCAATCAGATTCAATCAATGAGTCAATATTCGAACTCTAGGAGATAGTTCCGTGTAGCAATGTGGTTTAAAATTGCAATAAAACAATTACTAGATAAATTACCAAATAGACATAACTGCACTTGCCTTTGTTTTAGAATGACTGGATAGACGAGTCGGTACCGAAGAGGAACGTCAGTTGTAACTTCGAGTTCCTACAGTTGAGAACTCGACTTAGATCCTTGAATAACCAGACTAAGTGTGCTAGTTGCAATCTCTAGTAGACCTGTCCTAGTCAGGTTTTAAGTTGTATTTATTTACAGCTAACGATTACGTCGCAACTACGTGCGTTGATTAACCGGTTAATTGGATTATTTGGAAAATCACGAGAATCGATTACAATTTTGGAAAACTTTGTGTTTTCATAATATGTATATAAAATACAGTTTCTTTTAGTGACAAACAGTGAATTAATAATATTTTATTTATTTTAGCTAAACTCGTATTTAAGCCGTAAATTACGTCCTAACTACGAATATGAAATCAATCCAAACCACCCAAATTTACATCCACCAGAAAAGAAAAGAAAACAAACTACGCTACACAAATACATGGGCACAGCTACTGGTCCTAGGGTGGGCTTATGCCCGATATATCTTTCTTTTACATTAAATAAGAAAATGACTGAATTATTAAATAAAATGCAGAATTTAAATGACTATAATATTTAGCCTAAAAAATAAAATAATAATTTAAAGAAAGCTAGGAGTCTCAGACTCGGTCCATTTCCTCAAATTCGGTTTATACCTCAACGTCCGGTCGGACCGGTGCGTTTGCATTTCGCCGGGGCCCACAGACCGGTACGGTCGTCGCCCGAAAATCGGTTTTATAAATCATTTTCGAAAGCCGGTTTTGAAATCAATAAAAATATAATTTTGTAAAAATTGGGCAGCACTTCCTCTATTTCGAGACAAACCCAAGAACTGGGAAGTGCGCCAACAAATACCTGCAAATATCCCAAACCAGGGAAAACCCATTTGTATAAAAAATATATCACAGAACCAAATCCGAAACCACACCGGAAATCCCGTTTTATCCAAAACAAAACCACAGCAACACAATCTCACAGACAAACGTCACCCAAGTGCTAAACGTAGCTAACGGAAAATTATAACGCAGCTATCCGGATTCCCGAGAGGGAACCAGGGGACCGATCTATCATCATCGACTCACGGGAGGGACGAACTACTCTGATTAACAGAAATTACCAAATTCCGTTGGCGGGGAGCCGCGAGAAAATCTCGGGAAAGAAATCCGAACTAAGTCGGCAGCAGGTCGAAGTTCCGAACAGCGACGAGAGTCCACGGACAGCGGGAACGCCGGCAGGGACAGCAAAGAACCGCGGGAAAGGCGCTGGACAGCAGCGAGGCACCGACGGCACGGGTGCTGTCGGCCGAGGAGGTCGCTGACGCGACGAGGAAACCGTACGGAGGGCGACGGGGAGGGTTCTGACAGCGGGGCGCGGAGGGGGTTCTGCCGGCGGGGAGATCCGCCGGGCTGCTGCGGCGGAGGGAGCCACGAGAGGAGCGGGCTCGGGAGGAGCACCGCCGGGTGCTGGACAGAGAGGGGCGGCGCGACGGGCTGTTGGCCGCGGGGGTCGCGGCGACGCGGTGGCTCGGCCACGGACGGCGGCGGAGGCGGGGTGAGCTCGCCGGACGCGCGCTCACGGAGGGGGCTCGGGATCCGGCTGCGGAACTAGGGCTTGGGTTGGGGGTTTTGTTTTCCCAACCGAGAGAAATGAACAGAGAGAGAGAGATATTGCTGAGAGCTTGAGAAAGAAAAATGGGTTTGTGAGAGCTTCTTTCCACAGGGAAGAATAAGAGTGAGAGAGAGAGAAGTGTGAGATGAGTTGGGTTTTTGCGTTCGTGGGATGGAGACGTGGGGAAATAATAAAGGAGAGTGGTCTGTGAATGAAAGTAGCTGTTAGGAAATGGGAAGAGTCTCGGTCGTGGGGGTGTGAGTAATAAAGGGGAGAGGTGAGTTTGTAACGTTTGAGAAGAGGAAAAGATGGGTTTTGCCAATTCGTGTGTGTTTGGGGTGCTGGTCCTTCGGGACCAGCCCAAGACTAGGTTTTTTTTTTTTTAATAATTATTAGTTAACCAGGATTTGGAAAATAAGAAAGGGATTGGATACAGGCTCAGGCCTGGATCTGGGCTCGGACTCGGGTCTGGGTCCAAAAACGAAAATCCATGTTATATATATTTTTTTAAAAAAAATCCTCTTTTACCCAAAAATAATTAATAGTAATATTAATAATAATAATTTTTAGAAAATGCTAATAATATTAATAATAAACTCTAATAAATAAATACGAGAATGATGGGTTTCACAATCTTCCCTCCTTAGAAAATTTCGTCCTCGAAATTTAAAGTAAGGTAGGAAAGACAAACATGTACGGGTACTGCGCCCGTAACTCAGGTCCAAAAAAATAAGAATTTCCAAAGCAGTCGTGGATGAGACGGTTTAGGGATAAGTTTCATTTATGATATCATCCATGCAGAAAATACAAAAGCGAACCAAAGTACACGAGGTTGATCAGACCATCATGCACCGGTCCTGATTAGACAATATATTAGTGGGTGCACCTAATAAAATACCGTCATGATCAAGCTTGAAAAAAGAACAGCTTGCAAAACTAGGCTAACATAGCAGCATCAGTCAAGTTTAGAACGAAAAGATAAGAAAATAAGTGATGACTCGAATTCTGATCTTCTTCTTACCTCTGACTAGGCTTGCAACTGGTTTCTCTGGCACTGAAAGGTTAAGTCCAAACTTGAACTCTGAATTATCCAAAATGTGACTCGGATCCGAAGTGTAGCATCTGAGCCGGCCTCAATTTCCTGCTCCGTCGAAACTGATTGTTCCTCTGGTAGAAGAAACTTCACCAAATGCAATTTGGTCTTCCCAAGACCTACCAAATTTCGAGACGCAACATCTCAAACATCTTCAAGCGTCTGGATTGACCTCTCTGATTGCTCGTCCCGCGGTACTCCATGAATCCGGTAGATGTGCTTCCCGTACCATGCTGCCCGCTTCTTAGTGGATAAACCAACTTTGAAAGTGTGCTGACTTAGTCAGTCGGTTTTCTATAATCCAATTGGTGCCCTTCCCTCCTTGGGAACAAGGCAATACTTACTCAAAGTTCATTGTTATATGCTTCTACTTCCACTCCGAATTGTTCAGCGGCTGCAACCACTTGTTGTTCTCTTGCTAAATTCCTCATGTTGACAAATTTACATCTAATTTCCATACCTGGAATTGTCCTTCTTTATTCCATAACACCAATCAATGGAGGCATATTCCGATACATCTTATTATCTCCTGAATATATGGAATACTGCGACTGGTGCATTTCTTCCTTCAACTTGTTCCTCCGTTTATCAGCCGATTCGCAAAGTCTCGTACCATTCTTCAGAGTTCCACTGCTGATCAATTTAGAAACCCTCAAGTGTTCCAGCCAACACTTGATCTCTAAGCCCGCAAAGTGCCTCGTTTTGAAACTACGTCATCTTGATTTTGTCCATTAGCCTCGAACTCATCAATACTGAATCAGCATCCAGCTCCGTCCTTCTATCTCCAGGTAGTATAACCTCCAGTCCAAGCTTCTCAACGTCTTCTAGTAGGTGCCACTCCTTGGTTAAGAACATCGTCACTGGTATCGACTAAGTGTATCAGCGGTCACATTAGCCTTACCTGAATGGTACTGCAGGTTGATGTCGTAATCCTTCATCTGCTTCAACCACCTTCTTAGTCTAACATTCAGCCCTTCCTGAGTGAAGACATATTTCAGACTTTTGTAGTCCGTATATATTTCACTCCCTTTCCATAAAAATCATGCTTCCATAGCTTCAAAGATAATTGCAGTAAATTCAAATTAGGCGTGGGATGATTCTTCTCATGAGTCTGTAGTTGCCTACATGTGTAAGCAATTACTTTCCCATGTCGCAGCCCAGTCCTCTTCCAGAGGCATTACTGTAAATGGAGAACCCACCGGTTCCTGCGGGTAGCGCAAGGATTGGTGTAGTGGTATGTCTCTTCTTCAGCTCCTCAATACCGCCTGGCAAACTTTCGTTCAGATGAATTCTTCATTCTTCCAAGTGAGCTTCGTCATTGGCTCAGCAATCTTGGCAAAATCCTTCACGAACCTCTGGTAGTAGCCGACCAAGTTCAAGGATCCTTCGAATTGAACTTGGGATATACCACTCTTCAACAACAGCTATCTTCCATCGAAATTTCTTCTCTTGATCACATGGCCAAAAGTCCACCTTGTCAAAAATCCACGTTCAGATAACTTACCATAGAATTTCTTTTTCCTCAAAGTTTCCAAAACTTCCTCAGGTGTTCTTCATGCTCTTCTTCAGTCTTCAAATATATCAGGATGTTATCTATGGAGAAGATAAACCGATTCAAATACTCATGAAAATCTCTGTTCATGAGATTCATGAACACAGCAGAAGCATTTGCCAGTCTAACGTCCTGACCACAGAAAACTACCCATACTTGGTGTTTGAACGCCGTCTTGGAAATGTCCTTTTTCCTGACTTTGATTTGATGGAAATCAAATCTTAAGTCAAACTTCGAAACACCCTAACTCCACACAACTAGATCAAACAGATCCTCGATCCAGACAGAAAGTACTTGTTCTTTAGTGTCTGGTAATCGATGCACATCCGTATTGTTCCATCCTTCTGGGCACAAACAAGATAGGCACTCCCTAAAGTGAAGTTCCACTCTGAATAAATCCTAGAGCCTTCATTGATCTGGTCCTTCATCTTCTTGGCCACCTTCGGGTTGACTCTGTAACATCCTTTAGAATTTAGGGAAAGAGCCAGGGACCAAGTCAAGGGTGAATCCTATGTCTAGATCTGGGATAATCCGGGGAGACTATCAGGGAAAACATCTGCCATGAGGGTGTAACTAAAAACTTCTATTCATGTGGAAAATTACAGCAAAAACTCTTATGTTTGATCTAAGGACATCCCGTTACAACTTCCAAAAAGATGATGCTATTCTGCGGTTCTAGGTACTATTCTTCATGGTTCTGTATGAGTAGTCTCCAACTGCTTCCCTTTCTATAAACCTCGAGTATGCATCATGCCTTATTGTAAGGGGCAGGGTCTGCTGGATAGGAAGAGGGTCCCTAGGTTGTGGCCTAACAGGTGTTGCTGGGTTATGAGCTCTGGTTTGATAAAAAGATAAAGGGCAGTCCTTTACCCGATGTTCAGCAGATCCACATGCCAAACATTGTCCCAATCTCTTGCGGCAACTAACGGCCTGATGACCAGGCCTCTTGCAATAGTTACAAGCCCAAAGCATCTTACGACAAGACTGCCGGAGAGTACTTGATGGGACCCAAATATCTTCTAGATTCAGGGGTATCCTTCCTAGGACAAAGTTCTGCTCTAACTTGGTTGGGGATATCTAAGGATACATCATGACGTTCTTCATGTCTTCCCTCGTGATATTCTTCTGTTCTCGCTGGGCTTCATCTTGAGCTTTCTGGATCTCCATGATTTCTTAAAATAGGGTAACCATTTGGAAGGTGTTTGCTGGTACTGGTGGAGCAACTAAAATGAATACTCCACCAAGGAAATGCAATTCAGTTTGAGATGAGGTAGGATTCGCCAGTGTAGAAAAAACTTCACTGGATGCATTATGAGGACGGTCAAACAGCCGCGAGGGGAAAGACCCTGGGCTTTGGTTGAGGAGATGGGGTATGATCCGGAGATAACACCTCATCGCCAGCAGGATTTGGTCAACGGTCATTCTCTGGAAGGTTTAGGACGCACACATAAGCAAGGTAGCCTACCGGTCTATAATCAAGCAAAAATATTTATTTATAATATATTTCGGTCCTATGTTGTGACAAATTGATGTTCTAGTGTTCTAATTGTTTCTAGGTATGTTTTCCTAAGTTGTAGGTTCGAGACCTGCATGGGCCACCACTAAAAACATGTCACGACCCGGTCCCAATTGCTTGGGTCGAATCGGATCATGCCCAGCCTGCACCGTTGTTGAGACGGCGGCAGTAAGCTGTTCAGTAGCAGGTAACCATACAACAACACTATATTTGTCACAACTCAACATTCGAAAATTTAAAACTTTATTAAACTTTTACATGAAATAAAAGATACAACTTAAACCATTTTTTTTATACATCATGAATAAAAGAAAACTCTAGGCAAACAGCTCAGCAATCTCGAATTCCTTGTCTTGGGATCGCGTAACAAAGCCTCGTCAGTGATACCTAAAATGTTGGGTCTCTAGTCAGGAGGGAGCAAAGTACAATTACGAATATCCAATAATTCAAATAATAATTTGAAATTTACAATGTTAAACAATTTGAAATACTTTAACAATATTTTTCACAATTCTACAATTGAAAACAATGTGATTTGAGTAGGTAACGAACTATGACCGGCTTGGGATGATTCAATTATATCCTAATGATACGGTCCGGCCTATCCTCGTGTATAAGAGGAATCAGCTCGCACAATCAATGATGCAATATAGGGGTATTGGTCTAGACGCTACACTACTCCCCCAATATCCCGAGTCAATCAGATTCAATCAATGAGTCAATATTCGAACTCTAGGAGATAGTTCCGTGTAGCAATGTGGTTTAAAATTGCAATAAAACAATTACTAGATAAATTACCAAATAGACATAACTGCACTTGCCTTTGTTTTAGAATGACTGGATAGACGAGTCGGTACCGAAGAGGAACGTCAGTTGTAACTTCGAGTTCCTACAGTTGAGAACTCGACTTAGATCCTTGAATAACCAGACTAAGTGTGCTAGTTGCAATCTCTAGTAGACCTGTCCTAGTCAGGTTTTAAGTTGTATTTATTTACAGCTAACGATTACGTCGCAACTACGTACGTTGATTAACCGGTTAATTGGATTATTTGGAAAATCACGAGAATCGATTACAATTTTGGAAAACTTTGTGTTTTCATAATATGTATATAAAATACAGTTTCTTTTAGTGACAAACAGTGAATTAATAATATTTTATTTATTTTAGCTAAACTCGTATTTAAGCCGTAAATTACGTCCTAACTACGAATATGAAATCAATCCAAACCACCCAAATTTACATCCACCAGAAAAGAAAAGAAAACAAACTACGCTACACAAATACATGGGCACAGCTACTGGTCCTAGGGTGGGCTTATGCCCGATACATCTTTCTTTTACATTAAATAAGAAAATGACTGAATTATTAAATAAAATGCAGAATTTAAATGACTATAATATTTAGCCTAAAAAATAAAATAATAATTTAAAGAAAGCTAGGAGTCTCAGACTCGGTCCATTTCCTCAAATTCGGTTTATGCCTCAACGTCCGGTCGGACCGGTGCGTTTGCATTTCGCCGGGGCCCACAGACCGGTACGGTCGTCGCCCGAAAATCGGTTTTATAAATCATTTTCGAAAGCCGGTTTTGAAATCAATAAAAATATAATTTTGTAAAAATTGGGCAGCACTTCCTCTATTCCGAGACAAACCCAAGAACTGGGAAGTGCGCCAACAAATACCTGCAAATATCCCAAACCAGGGAAAACCCATTTGTATAGAAAATATATCACAGAACCAAATCCGAAACCACACCGGAAATCCCGTTTTATCCAAAACAAAACCACAGCAACACAATCTCACAGACAAACGTCACCCAAGTGCTAAACGTAGCTAACGGAAAATTATAACGCAGCTATCCGGATTCCCGAGAGGGAACCGGGGGACCGATCTATCATCGTCGACTCACGGGAGGGACGAACTACTCTGATTAACAGAAATTACCAAATTCCGTTGGCGGGGAGCCGCGGGAAAATCTCGGGAAAGAAATCCGAACTAAGTCGGCAGCAGGTCGAAGTTCCGAACAGCGACGAGAGTCCACGGACAGCGGGAACGCCGGCAGGGACAGCAAAGAACCGCGGGAAAGGCGCTGGACAGCAGCGAGGCACCGACGGCACGGGTGCTGTCGGCCGAGGAGGTCGCTGACGCGACGGGGAAACCGCGCGGAGGGCGACGGGGAGGGTTCTGACAGCGGGGCGCGGAGGGGGTTCTGCCGGCGGGGAGATCTGCCGGGCTGCTGCGGCGGAGGGAGCCGCGAGAGGAGCGGGCTCGGGAGGAGCACCGCCGGGTGCTGGACAGAGAGGGGCGGCGCGGCGGGCTGTTGGCCGCGGGGGTCGCGGCGACGCGGTGGCTCGGCCACGGACGGCGGCGGAGGCGGGGTGAGCTCGCCGGACGCGCGCTCACGGAGGGGGCTCGGGATCCGGCTGCGGAACTAGGGCTTGGGTTGGGGGTTTTGTTTTCCCAACCGAGAGAAATGAACAGAGAGAGAGATATTGCTGAGAGCTTGAGAAAGAAAAATGGGTTTGTGAGAGCTTCTTTCCACAAGGAAGAATAAGAGTGAGAGAGAGAGAAGTGTGAGATGAGGTGGGTTTTTGCGTTCGTGGGATGGAGACGTGGGGAAATAATAAAGGAGAGTGGTCTGTGAATGAAAGTAGCTGTTAGGAAATGGGAAGAGTCTCGGTCGTGGGGGTGTGAGTAATAAAGGGGAGAGGTGAGTTTGTAACGTTTGAGAAGAGGAAAAGATGGGTTTTGCCAATTCGTGTGTGTTTGGGGTGCTGGTCCTTCGGGACCAGCCCAAGACTAGGTTTTTATTATTTTTTTTAATAATTATTAGTTAACCAGGATTTGGAAAATAAGAAAGGGATTGGATACAGGCTCAGGCCTGGATCTGGGCTCGGACTCGGGTCTGGGTCCGAAAACGAAAATCCATGTTATATATATTTTTTTTAAAAAAAAATCCTTTTTCATCCAAAAATAATTAATAGTAATATTAATAATAATAATTTTTAGAAAACGCTAATAATATTAATAATAAACTCTAATAAATAAATACGAGAATGATGGGTTTCACACCTGGATAAGTCCCACCAGGGTTCCATTATCAGGCTCTGCAGGCTGGACAGGTTCAACTGGTGGCTCTGGATCCCCGGAATGCACGACTCGGGAGGCTGCTCCAGAGTGTTGGGCTTGGTCCCCAGGTTGCTGCTGGTTAACTGGAGGTGCTCCGTCGGGCTGATCGGCTGGACCAGGAACAATGCTACTGAAGAAATGACATAGGAAACAATAAGGAAGGACCAAGATAGATCGAGGATATAAGCATGTGATCAAGTCAAGATTTTAGAAAGATTAGGAGACACGAGTAGAGATCAAGGGCGAGTGCTGATTGAGACATCTATTCGGTAAAACTTTCACACATCTTGATTTACAAGACCTGCATGGGCCACCACTTAAACCGTGTCACGCCCCAGAACCAGAATACTGGAGAGCGGAGGACAGACACAGCCAGCTACGTATATAGAAGTGTAATCCACTTCGATATACGGTCACGGCTGTCTAGATGTATGAGGGTTTATCTACAAGCCATCAGTCTCTTATGGTCAAGAACAAGCCTAGTGTCTCAATCTCAAGCAAGTAATAATACTTATAAGATGTTAGACTATCAGATATTCAATAGTAAGGCATCCCATACATTTCATATATAGATGATCCCGAAGCTTGTCGTACAAAATACGAGGACTAGTAAGAGTTTCAGTCATACATAATCAACCCTAGAATTTCTTAATCATGTTACAGCCCATGGACAGACAGTAAGTAAGGTATTCAACACGAGCTAACACTTGCTCGGCGGCTAAACGCCTCAAAAGAATAATTTTACAATTAGAGTGGAAGAGCAAAATAAACTCACTCGTTGCCAGGGTTTCTTCTAGTGTTCACCATCTAGCAGGAAGGCTATGAGATCCTCGGGAGCTACTCCGAAATCTAGCCATACAAAACCAGCTGGGTCAGACCCCAGAAAGAGCAAGTGCCACAAGGGAGGCTTTACTTAAGAACTAAAACCAGCATATTAGCACATGATACATAAAAGATAACAAAAAACATTAGTTAGAGAAAACAGGGTGATAAACGATAAGATAACTAAGGGACTATTCCAGTAACCAAGTTACAACCCGTAAACCAAACAAGGACCGGGGTTGTAACCCTTCACTGGAACAGAACTTAGTCTCTAACCAATTATCGAATAAGTAAAGCATAACAATAACGGGCTGAAGAAACCATGCACTAGCCTTGTCTAGGCAAGACTAGACTAGACTCCATCCATCAATCACGGCCAAGCAATGAGTACGGCTTGATACTTTAACTAACTAGGGTTATCACAAGCCTAGTTACTAACAAGATGCATTGAGATGTTCCAACACCCACAAGCCCTGCAGACTTAATCCAGGTTATCCAGTTGCAAGTTGAGAGAGTTGGATTAGCTGACTTGACGGTGCAACATATGATAGTGTACTGGAAATGTGCCCTACTCGACGGCAGGCTACAAGTCCAATTAAAGCGCCCAGATAACGGGACTGCCTGTAGCTGGAAAATCTCTTCATGAACTACTTGATCAATCTAGTCATTATCCTAGTCAGATTCAATATAAATCCCTGACCGTGGTAACTAGGAATTCATGTCCTAGACATGATGCAAGATGAGACATGTAGCTTATACAAGCACAAACACCCACTTTGTCAAGACAAGAGTTAGCAAGTCAAGATAGCCGTCACAACAGCATATCAAGATTTTCATGTTAGGTTACTTATCAAGATTACTTTTTAAGAGTGTGCCACAGCGGTCCACTATCAAGATTACTTATCATGTCAAGAGTGTGTCACGACGGACCACCATCAAGAATTATCATGCCAAGGTTGCTTGTCAAGAGTGCACCACGACGGGTCACTATTTAAGAATTATCATGTTATGTTGTTATATCGTGTTCATGTGACCATACGGTGATCATGGTTCAACTAAGACAAGTTATGCCCAAGATTCACAATCATCAAATCGGGTAGTCACAAGTTAGGCTGAGTACAAGATGTAAGCAATTTAAAACATAAAATAATATAATAATAAAAGAACATGCAAGGGACAAGGGTATGGGGGCCAAGGAAGCAAGCGACCAAGGACTCATGTGGCCAAGGAATACATGCGGCCCAAACTTGCGGTCTGCAGGACTGCATGCTGCCAAGATATATGCGACCCAAACATACGGTCAAGGAGGGGTTCATGCGGTCAAGGATGCATGCATGCGGTCCGCAGACTCAAGTCTGTCCGCAGGACTGCATGCGACCAAGGGGTTCATGCGGTCAAGGATACATGCATGCGGTCCGCATGACTCAAGTCGGTCCGCAGGACTATATGCGGCCAAGGGGTTCATGCGGTCAAGGATGCATGCATGCGGTCCGCAGGACTGCATGCAACCAAGGGGTTCAAGCGGTCAAGGATGCATGCATGCGGTCCGCAGACTCAAGTCGGTCCGCAGGACTGCATGCGGCCAAGGGGTTCATGCGGTCAAGGATGCATGCATGCGGTCCGCAGGACTCAAGTCGGTTCGCAGGACTACATGCGGCCAAGGGGTTCATGCGGTCAAGGATGCATGCATGCGGTTCGCAGACTCAAGTCGGTCCGCAAGACTGCATGCGACCAAGGGGTTCACGCGGTCAAGGATGCATGCATGCGGTCCGCAGACTCAAGTCGGTCCGCAGGACATATGCGGCCAGACTGTACATCTTCTCCAAAAATTTGAGAAAATGGCCATGGAACCCATGAACTTCCAAAGCCCATAATTCACTCAAAATAATTCGAAATTCGGGTTTTCAAAGGTTCATTTTGAGTAAAATCGAATTCTCTACAACATAGAGCAATCAAAACATGAAAATAATGAAGTTTGATAAATCAAAATCCAAAAAAAACCGAAAATAACACAAACTTAGATCTACAAAGATTCCATCATCTAACCCAAGAACTCCAAGTTCTAAAGAGGCTTAGAATCAAGAGGGAAAGATAATGGAACAATAAAATCTAAAATCCATCATGAAGCAAGATTACACTTGCCTAAGATCTCTAGATTGGTGGGAGAGTAATGGAGAAGAAGGCGAAGAAATGAATGGAAGTAATGTAGAGAGAGAAAGGGGTGGTTGGGTTTTATAAAGGGAGGGGATGGTTCAACATGTTGAACCAACCATCAAAATAAACCAGACCAAGCCATCCAAAGCAAGTCAAGTTGGACCAACCCAAGGTCAACCCTAGTCAAGATACATCAAGGCAAGCCATAAAGAAATACGAAAATACAGTAAAATAAAATATGAGTCAAAATTCGTATACGTACACTGGAAATACGTATAACAAAAAAACGAGAGTGACAGAAGTTGAAAAAAAATATGTTTTATTGTCTCCTCAATATTTTTGCATTAGGAACACTTTTTTTATCTCATTGTCTTGTGTGAATATCAGAGCATCTCCAACCCTATTGTGAGTTTAGAAAAAAATGGTTGCCACATAGGAATGACAAGCTTTCATTTCAAAAATTCTTCTCCAATGCAAATGTAGAATAAATCATAAAGTTGACATGGCAATGACATGGCAAAACAATGTGAAGTTGGTTGTCTAGATCTAGACAATGCACTTCACAATGACTTTGTCTCCACATCATCAATTATGAATAGAAATATTTATAAAAAAATGAAGAAGTGGAGGAGTTGTCTTGGAAGTTAAAAAAATATTTTTTATTGTCTTCTCAATACTATTGGAGAACACTTTTTTATCTCATTGTCTTATGTGAATATCATCTTGCCACATAGAAAAAATATTGTTTTGTGCCTCATGCCACATATGAATCACTACACAAAACAAGACAATAGGGTTGGAGCTATCATCTTGTCACATAGAAAAAATATTGTCTTGTGCCTCGTGCCGTATAGGAATTACAACACAAAACAAGACAAAAGGGTTGGAGATGCTCTAAATCATGCTTGCACCTCTTTGTAGCTTTTGTCAGAACTCAAGGATTTTATTTGCTGGACCAGCCTCTGGTAGTCTAAGTAGGAAGATCCACCTTCCTCGGCGCTCTCTCTCGCCTCCTCCGCCAACTTGCTCGCCGACCTCCGCAGCTCGTCAGCCCCTTCCCCGTCCATTGCCGCCTTCACCATCCTCTCGACGACGTCCCTCCCGCCGGCGTCCTTCATATCCAGTCCGTTCCTCCACACCTCGCTCACAAACCTACTGTTCGTGTACTGGTCGCCCAGGAACGGCCAGCATACCATCGGCACTCCCGCCACCACGCCCTCCAACGTCGAGTTCCAGCCGCTGTGCGTCAGGAAGCACCCGATCGAGCGGTGGGCCAGCACCTCCTCCTGTGGCGCCCAGCCGACGAGGCATCCTCTCTCCCTGGTCCCCTCCTCCAGCTCCAACGGTGTCTCCGTCTTCTCATCTGCCGACGTCTCCGCGACCAGATCGGACCTGACCACCCACAGGAACCTCTTCCCGCTGCCGATCAGCCCGTGCCAGAACTCGAGAAGCTCCTCTCTCGAGATCACGGTGATGCTGCCGAAGCTGACGTACACGACGGACCTGTCCGGCTGGCGGTCGAGCCACGCCATGCACGTCCGGTCCTCCCTCCACAGCTTCCCGGAGTCGCCCCCGGAGGGCGTGGAGCAGACGTTCCTGCCGAGAAGGTGGAGCGGTCCGAGGCCGTAGACGTCGGGACAGACGTCGCGGAGCCGCGAGATGACGGGGGAGTCGAGCGCCTCGAAGGTGTTCAGGATGAGAGCTCTCGCGCGGGTCAAGTTGGCGCTGCAGGTGGCGAAGAACTGCAGCCCGGGGTCGTCGGCGGATTGGGCTTTCCTCACAAAACCGGGAAGGTCGCGGCGCCGGAGAAAGCCTTCCATCCCAGCAACGCCTTGTATGCTCTCATCTAGGTTGGGCTCGTCTGCAATTGCATATTATTAGACACGAGGAATTAACAATACTAATGCATACTCTATCATCAACATGACAACATATACGAGTAATTACTAAATATTCTGAGCAATTAATTATTTGCTCTAATTAGGCCTGGCTTGGTTCCCGGACCTTGGAAAAGAAAAATTATTACATTTCTGTATTTAAATGCCAAAGGAAAAAAAAAACATGAAAGGAAATTAATTTCCAAGAGGAGAGAAGATAGGGAGAAAAGTGGTTCCCCTATCATCTCAAGAATTCACCCAAAGAAAAAGAAAGAAGAAATAATCGATTTCCTTTCTTTTTCTTTCCGCGAACCAAACAAGACGTTAGAACAGGGGCTAATATATCTGTATGGCTCATTATATAGTTTTTTTTTTGTTTACAACAAATATGGTGATCGACTTCTAGTAGTTTACTTTTATCGGAAATTCTATTTTGACTATCCGCAGGACTAGTCCGTGCCCACGTGGCGGCCAATCATTGCTCCCCTGCTAACAGTGGGCCTACTCCGGACCGGGAGGCCAAGGCCGACGTACTGCGCGGCCACGGGCCAACGTGGGTCAGACAGTCGAAATAGCATCTTCGTATTTGTCTTAAAGTATTACACGATTATATTTTAAAATTATATAATAATTTTTCAGAATAACCTTACGATTTGTTGAAAAAATCATAAATAGAGAAATATTTAGATTTATACTTTAAAGATGGAAAGTGATTGAAAATTCATTCAATTTCTTGTCCCTTTAGTGGGGGAACAAATATGTTGGTTAGTATAAGAAAGTAAAAAATTAGAAAATAAGAGAGTATATTATAATAATAAAAATTATGATAATTATTCTAACAAATAAAGAGAAATAATAGTTATGAATAATTAATATTAATTAAAAAATGGTTAACTAATTAATTATATAATAAAATAAGTAAAAATTTAAATAATAATTAATTATCTTATTTATTGCGGACACATCCAAACATTTTGGTCTTGTCGTATTGGATATGTATAAAAAACTGAACAAATATGTATGATACAATTCATGAAAGCACAAAAATATACAATATGTTCATCGTGTCAACGCAAGTCCTATTCTAAATAAAAAATTAATGTAAATTTTTTTTGTTATACTAACATCTAACCAAAAAAAAATTAAAATATTAACCAAGTATTAATTAATTTTTGATTAGTTATTAGTTAGTTTAATTGATTATTTAGAAGAAAAAACTTTTGATAAGAAGAAAAACAAAAGGAAGAAAAAGAAGAAAATCATCTTTCCCCTTTTATACTTCGAATGGAGAAAGAGGATGTAGAAAGCCGAGCGAACAGGAATTGCAGCCGCTATCAAACCCCTACTTTCTTATTCATTCTCCACCCCGAATTCAAGGAATTTGGCCAAATTTCTTAAGAAATGGGATTTATAAATATCGCATGCATTAAATCACATCCTAATAAACTTAAGAAAAATGTTATTTTGTTAGCAGACAGTCAACCTAGACTGTGATGGCGGGCTGTCACCGCACGTCATGTGACCAAATCTTACTAGTTTTTCCTATTTGCTCCGGTACGTCATCAAAATTTCTGTCATTGACGATAATAGACCTGTCAATGGTAACTTATTGGTCGGATATTGAAATGACAGATTTTGTCAAGAAACAGCCGAAGCTGAATCCTGAATTCCTGATGGCCTAATATATTTTAAATTTATTAAATAATTTAAATATTATTGGTTTGGATATTATTGGTCCGGATATGGCTCTTACCGTATCCGCATCCAATATCCGATAAATATCCGATATGATATCCGAATCCGAATCCGTATCCGAAATTTCGGATATTTTCGGTTCGAATACGTATCGGATACGAATTTTCGGTCTACCATTGACAGGCCTAACGGTAACATATAGCCTACAATCACAGGCCGTGGTTACAAACCGCAGACAAAATACAAGCGTCTGTAATATACATACCTGGAGAAGCAACCTCTCCTCTCTTTATGAGCTCGGGGATGCAGCAGTAAGCCCAGACACTGCAAGGACTGCTAGTGCGCAGAACCATCACCGGTATCCCCATCTCAACGGGCACGTCTAGCGCGAAAGGTAGGAACCCGTCTGCGACGACGCACGTCACTGGAGGCCACAATTCTCCTTCTCCTCCTCCTCCTCCTCCTCCTCCTCTGCTGCTGGCCAAGAGTTCCCTGTACGGACCCCTCGCATGACCAACAACCCCTAATAGACCGTCCAGTGTGTCCACGAACGGGCGGGACGACTCCCTCGGGAGCCCGTCGGGGACGGTCCGGAACCGGAACCGGGGCTGATCCCCCCGGTCGTCGTCGTCGCGCAGGAAGCAACGTTGGTAGACTCCTTCGGTGGCGAGGAAGGTGACGTAGAGGCCTGCATGGGAGAGGAGGTCAGCCAGCTTCGTCATGGGGAGGAGATGGCCTTGTGCAGGCATGGGGAAGAGGAGAACATGGGGAGTAATTGTGTTTGCCATGCTCCTCTCTTCTTCTCTGTTGGTGAGTATATTGTGTTCCATTCTAAATGGTCGTGTTTATATAGGATGCTGTTACTTCCGTGTCCGCAGGTCACCATCAGCATTCCATTTGCACAAATTTTCGATGATGGGTCTGAACAAATAGAAGAGGATCAATAAAATTCTGCCACGTAGTCTTGCTGTCACGTCTGGCAAAGTCTAGTTTGGCAGCAGGTTTATCTTGACCTGTGGTCGAACATGAACTGTGAATATTCTTTCCGCACTAGGAAACTTCACGGAATCTTGAGTCCCTTGACTACTTAACATGGAAAAAAAAAAGGAATTTTTTGACTTTCATCCCACTTATTAATATGCATTTGTACTTACATTCCACTTTTTAATTTTTTTAGACTTACATCCCACTTTTTGTCACTAAATGTATTTATTTTGTCACGAAAAGTAATCATTTTGTCACAAAAAATATTTTTCGTGACAAAAGTGGGATGTAAGTTAAATAAAATTAAAAAGTGGGATGTAAGTACAAATACATATTAATAAGTGGGATGAAAGTCAAAAAAATCCAAAAAAAAATTGAAATCGACCTCTCCTCCCGGAAATAATCTTAGCATATTGCTGAAAATGGAGACTACAGGATGAATACAAAGGTATTAAATTTTTAGGATTATTTAGTAAATCTCATATAATATTTGATATTTGAATTTTGGTCTCTATAATGTACAATATTAGGGTTTGGATCTCTATAGATCTCCAAATTGTTAACAGATTTGGATGTCGATAGTGAATATGAAAACCAAATCTTAATGTTGGACATCATGGAACGAATAATGCTATTTGTCCCCCCAAATTATCCCTCCTTACGTGGCAGCTGACATGGCAGAGTTTAAAATTAAAATTAAAATTAAAATTAACATCAATATTAACATTAACAATAATATTAGCATTAATATTAACATTAAAATTAATATTAACATTAAAATTAAAATTAAAATTAAAATTAACATTAACATGAAAAAATTAGGTAATTAATTTTTGGGGTTAAAATTTGCCATGTCAGCTGCCATGTTAGATGACACATAATATTTTTTAACATGCCACGTCAGCTGCCATATAAGGAGGGATGGTTTGGAAGGACAATTTGGAGGTACGAATAGATGGAACTCAAACCCTAATATCGAATATTATATGAGACAATATTACTAAATAACCCTAAATTTTTATTAGGGCTCCAAAATACAAAGTATATAAAATAATATCGTTGATCCTAACTATAAATAAAAATACATAAATAATAAATATTGAAAACTAATAAATAATTTACAGAAAATTTGCTACAACCAAAAAAATGTTTAATTAAATAGGTTAGACGAAAAAAGTTTGCAAAAATTGCAAACTATGGAACATTCTGCCAGAGGAACTATTGTCCAATTTTTGCCAGATCCAACGACGGAAATAAGACTCCTACGGTTGGGTGGGTTTATTTGGGGTTTGGGGAAGATATGTTGGTATGGTTTATTCATTTGGGTGGGTTTACTTATGTGGGTTGGATTGTCCTTGGTTTATTTGGGTGGGTTTATAAAATGGGTGTAGTTGAGTTATTTTTAGTTGGCCAACGGTTATTTTACAACGACTCTCCAACGTTCATCTCTAACAGTTCTCTCCAACTTTTATCTCCAACTTACCAATATAAGTGTAGTGTTTTGGTAACATTACCATGCCAATCATTCTCTAAAAAAATTTCTCATTCCACAAGTTAAGTCATTATTTAGAAGAAGGCTTAGCTCACTACTCTACTACATTTGGAAGTTCATATTCTTGTCACAATGGATCAAAATCTAACATTACTATGCTCGTTTGGAGGTGTACAAAATGTGTTAGCTTATGGAGAAGGTTTAACTGAAGTTCTTTT
Organism: Iris pallida; assembly: GCA_029216955.1. Taxonomy (NCBI): domain Eukaryota; kingdom Viridiplantae; phylum Streptophyta; class Magnoliopsida; order Asparagales; family Iridaceae; genus Iris; species Iris pallida. The sequence continues at coordinate 6,527,813 of JANAVB010013597.1, read as the reverse complement.
AATTGATCAAAATATTTCATTTGATAGTTTACCAAATCTAATTATTGAACAATTTTTTATTGATTATTAATTTATATTAGTACATATTTTTGTAATTTACTTGTATAAAATTAGTTAGTGCACAAGCATAAAATTTTATTCTTCAAGTTAATGTACAATAACATTATATTACTATATTTATGACTCCACCACCACGCAGTGGCGGATCCAGGATAACATTCTACTAGGGGCACAATCATATGAGGGTTCGAAGGCAACATTCCCAAAAATTAAACATATAGTAACAAAGTGCATAACTGAAAATTGAACAAACAGACCACCCCCAAACAACCCCAAACAAAGGGATGATTCTTAATACAAAAGGTAAAAATTGTTTACTACGAGTTTTCATACAGGAAAACTTTACATCTCACAATTGAGATGTATTTGTCGTATTTTGAGATATATTATTAATACAAAAAGTTCGCATATCTCCTAAATGATAAAAATTGAGATGTATTTGTCATATCTTGAGTTGGTTGTAGGTCTCCTTCTTGTAAATTCCCACACGTTTATGGATTTATAATTATCGATTTACCTAATTAAAACTTAGTAGGTGCGTCGATAAATAAAATAGTTACAATTCCAAAAGTGCTAGATTAGTATATTAAAGAATTGTATTAGCGTTATTAGATACTAAGTAATTATTCTTAGTTTATTACTTAATAAAATAAGTAGAAGTTGTAGGAACAAATAATGATGGTAATAAAGGAACAGATAAATAAATATAAACTTACCTTCTAATAACCACAAAAAATCTACTGTAATACAAACCTTCCCTAAATTTTCTACATGGTTGAACGATTCCTAAGCCTATCCTAACTATTGGAAGTGACTTGCTACAGATTCCTTGTGATTTAACAACCCATCTCTCTCTCTCTTGGATCTCATCTCCCTGCTCTAAATAAATTTCTCCATGGCCATCTATTTTCCACCTTCAGAACTCACCACCATCACCATCACCTACCCTTCTATCCCTGCCGTGACCCTTCCCTGGTTGTCGAACCCTTATCGTATTCTCCTTCTTGTCGAGCACTCCTACTCGAGTTCGTTCTGCCTTCACACACCGATTGGCGAGCACGGCCCGTAGACGCCAACCCTAAACAAGGTCGCGCCCCACCGACTATGCTACTGATGCTTACTGGGAAAAAATTCACTGACACTGATGGTTACTGGAAAAAAAAAATTACTGGGGGCCCCGCCCCCCAGTGCACTACATGTGCATCCGCCCCTTCCACCACCACCAAGAATTAACAGTGTAAGTAGTAAATGTGCTTCTAATAATGTAAATGTTAATATTGCTCATAGTTCTTCTCACCATGTTATTTCATTTACTGAAAAAGAATATATACTAGATGAAGGTAATAATGATAATGAAAACAATGATGATTTAATTAAACATTTAGATGATGAATTTGATGATAATTTTAACACTCCTGAATTATTTGTTGGAAAAGATTTTAAAAATCATTCTAAATTTAGAAGTTTTATTAGTGATATAGCAATTTAACATAATTTTACTTGTTCGACAACTTTAAATAATGCCAATAGACAGGGCCGGCCCTGAGTTTATGGGGGCTCTAGGCTAACTTTTAAAATGGGGCCCATATAATATTAAAAAATTAATATAAAAGTAAAATTTAAAAAATGTTACAACCAAGAATTGAACCTAGGACCTTAAGAGTGTAAGATTAACATACTAAAAACTACATCACAATTGTTTCATAATAAAATTGGGTCATGTTACATACTAGTTGTATTTTAGATACAAGATTATATATATGTATATATAAATTTTTGTGGGCCTATTCCACGGGACCCTGGGCGGTCGCTCTGGCAGTCCTGGGCCAGGGTCGGCCCTGCCAATAGAATTTTATATAATTGTAAAATTTTAAGTTGTAATTGTAGAGTATAGGCTGAATTCATTAGTGAAGGAAAAACATTTTTTATTGTAACACTAGAAATCAGCATTCTTGTTTAGGAGGACTTACAACAAGGTGTCATCTATTAACTACTATTATAAGGGTTAAAGTTAAGATTTGAGATAAAGAATCGTATAGTCCATCATATATTATAAATGATATATATTGGGAACAACGAATACATATTAAATATTGTAAAGCTTGGAATGTTAGGAAAATTGCTCTATCTGAAATAAATAGTAGTTATATTGATGTATATAGTAGTCTTGAAGAGTATGCTTTTATAATTATTGAGGCAAATCTAGGTAACAAAATGTTTTATAAAGACTTTAGTATATATTCTCCAATTGGAGATGTACGACGCAAAGCAGGAACGCCAAAGAAGAACCGTATCATAGCGAATGATCAATCATCAAGAGATCTTCGATGCAGTAACTGTAATGGTTTATGACACAATAAAAGAAATGAAGGCATTGTCCTAGGTTGTAAAAGAGTTTCATTGTTTGAGAAAAGCTGTAATTTTTTTAGTTTTGTTTTGGTTGTATTGATTAAATGAAAGAAAGTTGTAATTAAATAAAGTTGACGTTGATATAAATGAAAGAAAGTTGTAATAAAAGAAAGTTGGCATTGATATAAATGAAACAAATACATTTCATCTCTAATACAATGGTAAAATAATTTTATCTAGATCCCTTGGCAAACTGTGTCACGTCTTGTGCCCGGTTGATCGAGTACGAGTTGTGAGCACGTCCAGCCTACGCTGCTGTCACTACCACATTTCTAGTGTGAGGGTAATTTTGACATTTTTGGGGTAATTTAAATTTATTAGAATTTATGGAAATTTTTAGGAATTATTTTGGAATTGTTTGGACTAGGTTGACTTTGACTAGTTTTGACCCTTGTAGACCAACCTAGGAGCTAACCCTAGTTAGTATGGACTTGGTTAGGTTATATGACTCTAGTCTAACCTAGCCTAATCAATGGTTTGGTCATTAGACTCTAATTAGCAATAGGAATTAGAAAGTCATAAGTCATGGCTTATGATTTAGAGCCTTTGGTTAATCATTTAACACATAGCCACTTCTTTAGAAATTTATTTCAAGAGAAGAAAGAGGTGAGTCTCCATGTTCAAAAAACTATAAAAAATCCATTTTAGATCCTTTCCCCCCAAACAAGTTGCATTGGATCCTAATATTACTGTTCTTGCTGTTATTGGAGTTTTATTTCAGTTTGAGGTTGATTTGATTGGATTGGGATATCAAGAGAGGAGCTCAACAAAGGGGATTTTTCTTGGAAGTTCATCCATAGGTAACTTTCTCATTTCTCCATAAACTTTGATTTCTTTTCATGATTAGGAAGCCCTAGGAGTCCCCTAAGTATCTGCATTAGTTTCGTGTCGGGGTCCGTTCTGGACACGTATCAGACCCTGTTCAGAAGTGTTTGTCGAAATGCCTCAAAGGGCATTTCGATTTCATTTGTACAATATTTTTGAATAGGAAATTAAGTTTTATCATTGCTTATTGATTTCTATTCTTCTGTGGTGGTTTTGTGTCGGCTTGTGTCAATTTCGATGCATGGACACGCGTGGGCACGCGCGCGCGCGCTCGGGATTAGATTCCCTGCTGTTCGGGGGCTCTGGAGGACATGACACACATTTTTATGACACGAGACTCGACACATGCCATGAGGCCATGACTGACACGCCACGTGTCAAGTTTCATGTGTCCCCGTGTCGTATCGAAGGAGGAATCGATCGTGCACGTGGATTTTACTGCCTGTACACTGTTATTTACTAGCCACTGATACGACTCTCGTATCCGACACTGACACGACGTGGACACTGGCCAGTTGGCCTATAAGATAGCCCTATAGGTGGGCTATCTATGTGGATGATCACGAGACACTGTTGTGTCCTGTGTCGGGTGCACGACACGAGTGCACGTGTGCACGAAATAGTGCACTGGACAGTGCACTGTGTGTCTGTTTTGAGTTTCTTTGCATTGGACACGCCGTGTCCGACCTTGGGTGACACGAAATGGAGTATGGGATTTATGCACATGGGTTGTATTATTTACCAATCGATTGTTATTCATAAATTGTTTTAACTAATCAAATTTCCTTATTTTTCCCAATTCCTGAAATATGTGTTTCCTGTCATTCATTTCCAGTTTTCTAATATGAATTTGTTTGATGTTTTAACCTTTGTAATGATGTTAAATACTGGGTTTTAGATTCTAAATGTGTTTCCCTACATGATTCCCTATTGTGGTTAAGTTTGTGTAGTGATTGGTGGGTTTTTGATTTCAATTTGGGTTATGATAGGGTAAACTGAATTAAACTCAGTTCTATGAGTTTGACTTGGTTATCCTAATTCCTGTGCAGTTTAGGATAGAATCATAATCTGAAAATCAATGTATATTGGTGTTTGTTAGATATATGTTGTTGGGTTTCTGAATGATGAAGTCCAAGTTGTTTAAGTAGCTGTTAAGCTCCTGTCTTTCCTGAAAATCTGAGAATAGGTTCCAATATTGGGTAATGTAGTTTGGGTTATGTTTGATAGTTCAAACCTGGGATTAACACCCATCCACACACATGCAAAACTGAATCTATGACACTCATGTACACACATATAGCACACTCACACAAATCTGAGAATAGGTTTCCAAATTTGAGAATGAATTTGGGTTTGTTTGGTGATTAATTGATTAAGTAATATGGTTTTGGAGGAGGGACTGAAAACTGGGTTTCATGAAGTACCTTGATGCTTTAATGTGATTACTGTTAGTGGTATTTTATTATTGAAGCTATGAGTTAATTCTTCCTTTCCTTTTCAGCTGATAACTGAGCTGTTGATAACCTGTTATAGGTTTCCCTTCCTTTCCTGTTTGCTAGCTAACCACAGCCCTTGTAACACACACTTGACACACACACACAAGTTCACATATTTCCTGAACACATACACAAATTCACATATTTCCCATTTCCCACACACATCACTGTTTTTCTGTGCCCCACACACACATTCACACTCTCTCTCTCTATATTCCTATTATTCCAAATTGTAGGTTGAGGTATAGGTTGTATGCAATATATATATATATATATATATATATATATATATATATATATATATATATATATATATATATATATATATATATATATATATATATATATATATAACATGTATGTATATATGTTTAAGCCTATATCTATATGTGTATATATATATATATATCCATGATATGTGTTGTGCCTATACCTATGTATAGGTATATGGGTACCTAGCTAGTGTATTTACATGTGGTGTTGGATGACATATAACTTGTAGTTAGTCTAGATAGCCTAGTAGTGTGTGTACTAGCTAGTGTAGGTTGAGTGACCTAGTATTAGGCTAATGTAGTCTAGTGTAGACTAGTTTGACCTAATTTAGACTTGGTTGACCTAGTTTGACTTCTAGGGTTGACCAGAGTTGACCAAGAGTTGACTTTGGCCTAGATTGACCTAGAATCATGTAGAATGCATAGTAGGACTTCATTATTCTATTTTGGACTTGTTGTGACTTGTGCTGTTCTGATTAGGAGCCAGACACCACTCCTCGGACAGTACTTTCATATTGGACACTCAGATACCAGGCGAGTACATTCTCTGATCATTTCATATCCTGCTTAGAATTATTTTTTGTATTAAATTACTTTACTTGTACTGTCACGTTGGTCACATGGATTGGTACTATATGGATCCCTTCTTGAGATGTTATCCTTAGGAAGCATCGGGTACTACATGTTCTGTGCGTTTCACTTACATGGCGTATCACTATGCTTCACTGGTTCTTTGATCACTTGTGACATATACTCTTATGATCACAGAGTCTCCTAGAATCTCTTATCCCATTTACTGGGTATCCTAGAATCTCCTAGGATCCCCATTTATGGGACATCCATGTATCACCCTTCGGGGGCCTTGCATGGAATCATAACATAACCTGGCTGGATCCTTGTATATTGATTGGGGGTACGGGGGAGAAGAAATAGACATGTGAATACGATCTAAGTAGTGTAGTATCAGAATCTCTTCCATAGTGTAGCATCAGAATCTCCTATGCCATTTACATATCTATATTGTACCCTGACTCACTAGCCACATGTTAGTTCTCGATTTATAGTAGATATTTCTATTACAGCTTTCTCTCTCTGTTTACATACTGTACTTCTTTCAGTACTTGTATCTTACTTTACTGCATGATTATATCTTCTAACCTGCTATGAACTGTTGAGATGTACTGTACTCGCTCCTGTCCTGACTGGACCTGTTGAAAATATTACAGAGGACGAGGAGGAGGCCTGCCTGGACACTTTCTACGGGACAGCCTTAGATGACACCTGCGAGCTGGACCCTCAGGAGGACCCAGCTCTAGCTGAAGATATCACCCCCATTGCCTAGACTAGATTAGTTAGGCTTATCTTACTTTATGTAGTCTCGAGACATGTTTTAGCTAGACTTTATCTTGTTCTGAGTTGTATATATTCTTTCATTCTGTATCTGAGACCATGTACTTCTGGATATTTGCTGGGATTATCTTAGACTACTTTTCATCTATTTGTTTCCTTGAGTTCTATTTCATATCGTGCTATCTCTTCCTTAGTTGTGATTGAGTTTATTACTGCTATGTCACCCCCATTCGGGGAGTATAAACTGTTTAGATATATATTGCTAGATGTATGTTGACCTAGAACAGCGTTCTGCCGCCGACACTGCGGCATAGGCTGGACGTACCCACGTCTCGTGCCCTTACTCTAGGGTGCGGGTCGTGACACGTTTTTAGTGGTGGCCTATGCAGGTCTAGACTAGAAGTGTAGTGGTATTCGAATTAGAGTATCACTACAGCCTGCAGTAGGATATAGGACATTAATTTTAAGGTACTCAATCACTTTAGGAAAAATTCTTTTATTGCCATCTAAATCTATATTGTCAGCTGATCCTTTGAATTTTAGCTGTCCGCCTTTGTTATTTCGCTTCTTTCTCAGAAATTGATACTCTTGTTTGTCTATCTTCAGGATGGTAGAGACTCGATCGCAGCGTGCCATTCATGAGGATGCTATAGAGGGGACTGCTACCTCTCAGCCAGTACAGCGAGGCCAGGGGACTACAGCTCCTGCCACCTCTACTCGTATTGAGACCTCGACAGCCGCAGCAGGGGGTATGTATCCACCGACTCGGAGGCAGGACCCGGTCATTCCAGATGATCCCTTCCAGCAGCCACCGCCTACAGGATACGTAGATGCAGCGCAGATGTTCGCGTACTTCCAGCAGTTTATGGACCGGCAGCAGGCTCGACAGGACAGGGGTATGGAGCTGGCCCTTACGACGGTCGCAGCTCGACCGGTGGTTCAGCAGTCGAGGACACCGGGGATCGAACAGTTTCAGAAGATGAGCCCCAGAGACTTTCTGGGGACAGAGGGGATCCTATATGCCGATGAGTGGATCAAGCATATAGAGGAGAACTTCCACTTGGCCAGGATACCAGCAGATCTTTAGATCGAGGCCGCAGCTAGCCGGATGCGAGATCTTGCTCGTACCTGGTATCAGTCAGACCCCAGGGTGGGGGTACCTGGGCAGACTTGGGAGCAGTTCAAGGGCTTCTTCAAGAAGAAGTTCTTTCCAAATTCAACACTCAGAGCCTTGGAGTCGCAGTTCGAGAGCCTAGTCTAGGGGAGCCTTTCAGTGGAGGAGTACGCCGGGGAGTTTGGCCGCCTCGGCAGGTTTGTAGAGGGCTTGAGCGAGACGGCGAAGGCCCAGAGGTTCCGGAAGGGTCTAGTCAAGAAGGTCAAGTCCTTGACCAAGGGCAACCGGGATGCTACGTTCGAGGAGATCTTGACGGGAGCCTTGCGAGCAGAGGATGATCTTGGGCTTAGGCTCAAGAGGGGGCGAGACCCAGTTGGAGGCAACAGCAGCGGGGGCCAGGCCAAGAGGCCCTATTTTCGGCACCAGCAACTGAGGCAGTTTCAGCCACAGCCGATCCAGCAGAGGCCAGTTCACCAGCGGCACCAGCCGAGGCAGCACCAGCAGGGTCAGAGATAGGGTGGTACTTGTGCCTACTGCAAGAAGCCTGGGCACGTCTTCAATGAGTGCCGGAAGAGGCTGGGCCAGTGCCTGGTGTGTGGCTCAGTAGACCACCAGATGAGGGAGTGCCATATAGGACGATCAGTCCAGGAAGCAGCAGTCAGAGCTCCATCAGGCCAGCAGAAGGGACCAGCCCTGTCGATGCAGCAGCAGAGGTTCATCCAGCACCAGCAGCAGATCAGGGGAGGCCAGCAGGGGCGAGCTTTTGCTATGGCAGCTGAAGATACAGAGGTGATAGGAGAGCTGATTGTAGGTTCAATTCTACTCGACTCCAGTCCAGCTTTTGCATTATTCAATTCTGGTGCTTCGCATAGCTTCATATCAGTATCTTTTACGATTAGACACAGTATCATAGCTGAATCGTTGCCTAGGACTTACAAGATCATGACCGAGGGTGGCATTATCCTCGTGAGTGATGTTTGTAAGGGTCAGAGAGTAGTTTTGGGAGGCCGTGAGTTGGAGGTGAGCCTGCTCGTAATGCCATTACCGAACTACGATATAGTACTAGGCATGGATTGGTTGAGCAGGCACCATGCTAGCATTGATTGCAGAGAGGGTAGAGTTCTCTTCAGAGCACCGGGGGAGCCAGAGTTCGAGTACTCCAGACGTCAGGCAGAGCAGAGCAGCGGAGTCTTCTGTGGAGTCTCGGTCGAGGAGCAGGCGATTCCACACCCCTTGATAGTAGAGTATATGGATGTTTTCCCAGAGGAGTTGTCGAGATTGCCACCAGACATAGACATAGAGTTCTCGATAGACTTGGTTCCAGGAGCGGAGCCCATCTCTCAGCATGTCTATCGGGTGAACAACAGCGAGCTGGTGGAGCTGAAGAAGCAGGTGGATGAGCTACAGGACAAGGGCTTCATCCGCTCTTGTTCATCGCCATGGGGTGTACCAGTGTTGTTCGTGCCGAAGAAGGATGGGTCAGTACGCATGTGTATTGACTATAAGGCACTCAACAACCTCACGATCAAGAACAAATACCTTCTGCCGCGGATCGACGATCTATTTGACCAGTTGAGCGGAGCTCGGGTATTTTCCAAGATTGATCTGAGGTCGGGATATCACCAGGTGAAGGTGAAGAGGGAGGATATTCCCAAGACCGCTTTCAGGACACGGTACGGGCAGTTTGAGTTTTTGGTTATGCCGTTTGGGCTAACCAATACACCAGCAGTATTTATGAACCTTATGAACAAGGTGTTCCACCAGTATCTGGATCAGTTTGTGGTGGTATTCATTGACGACATCTTGGTATATTCCAAGACTAAGGAGGAGCACGAGGAGCATTTGAGGATCATGCTGGAGACTCTCAGGAAGGAGCAGCTTTACGGGAAGCTCTCCAAGTGCAAGTTCTTCTTGGACCGGGTGGACTTCTTGGGGCATGTGGTGACTGAAGATGGTATCTCAGTTGACCCCAAGAAGATTGTAGCAGTTGAGGCATGGGCAGCGCCGACTTCAGTTGCAGAGATCAGGAGTTTCCTGGGGCTGGCAGGATATTATCGAAGATTTGTGCAGGATTTCTTCCGGGTTACAGAGCCGTTGACTCGGTTGACCCGGAAGGATGCTGAGTTCGTTTGGTCAGAGGAGTGTCAGACAGCTTTTGATGAGTTGAAGAAGAAACTGACGACAGCTCCGATTCTGACATTGCCTTCAGGATCAGGTGGTTTCACTATTTATAGTGATGCTTCAGGAAAGGGGCTGGGTTGCGTCTTACAGCAAAATAGGAAGGTGACTGCCTATGCTTCCAGGCAATTATGTTCCCATAAGAAGAATTACCCTACCCACGACCTGGAGCTGGCAGCAGTAATATTTGCTCTGAAGCTGTGGAAGCATTATCTGTATGGTGAGAGGGTACAGATCTTCACAGATCACAAGAGCTTAAAATATGTGTTCACTCAGAAGGAGTTGAACATGAGACAGCATAGATGGCTAGAGTTGATAAAGGATTTTGACATCCTACTTCAGTATCACCCAGGGAAGGCCAACGTGGTTGCCGATGCCTTGAGTAGGTATCCGATAGCCATGTGTTTGACCATGGATCGGCATTTGCTTGCCGACTTGGAGAGCCTTGGGATTGAGGTAATCGTGCCCGGAGTGCAGATGCAGTTATGGAGGATACAGATTCAGTCAGACTTGGTGGAGAGGATCAAGTCGGCACAGTTTGAGGACGTTGCTCTGCGGTGTCTCCGAGAGCAGGTTCGAGCAAGATTGCTGGAGGGCGAGTTTTCTCTTGCAGAGGATGGTGCCTTGAGGCACGGCTCCAGATTATGTGTGCCCAGCGGAGATCTCAGAGAGCAGGTTATGCAGGAGGCCCACAGATCTCAGTACTCTATACACCCGGGTGCCAACAAGATGTACCGAGATCTGCGGGAGCATGTTTGGTGGTCAGGGATAAAGCGGGAGGTGGCTCGCTTCGTGGCTAGGTGCTTGCTCTGTCAGCAGGTCAAGGCAGAGAGACAGAGGCCCGGTAGATTATTGCAGCCGCTGCCCATTCCTGAATGGAAATGTGAGCATATTACTATGGACTTTGTATCAGAATTACCGCGCACACCAGGAAGAAAAGACGCGATTTGGGTCATCGTTGACAGGTTGACCAAATCGGCCCACTTCTTGCCATTTAAGGTGGGTACGTCTACAGAGAGGCTGGCGGAGACGTATATGCGGCAGATAGTCAGGATTCACGGGGTTCCAGTCAGCATCGTCTCAGATCGGGATAGCCGTTTTACTTCCCATTTCTGGAGGAGTCTGCAGACAAGCTTGGACACTCAGCTCAAGTTTAGTACTGCATACCACCCCCAATGGACGGACAATCAGAGCGGACTATTCAGACACTTGAGGATATGCTGCGGACGTACGTCCTGGACTTTGGAGGTTCCTGGAAGGATTATCTTCATTTGGTGGAGTTTGCTTACAACAATAGTTTCCAGGCCATCATTGAGATGTCACCTTTCGAGGCTCTGTACGGGCGTAGGTGTCGTACACCATTATCTTGGGATGATATTGGTGAGCGAGCTTTACTGGGGCCAGAGATGGTTGATGACGCAGCCGAGAAGGTGAAGCTCATCAGGGACAGACTTCGCATGGCACAGGACAGACATCGGCACTGGGTCGATAGCCACCGGAGGCCGTTGGAATTTGAGGTACAGATTAGAGTGGGATTAGATTTAGGTTTGTTTGTTTGTGATTTTTGATCATGTTTGTTTATTATAATTAATTGAGACCTTGCTTGTGATTAGGTCGGAGACCAGGTTTTCTTGCGTATATCTCCGACTCGTGGTACGATACGTTTTGGTGGAGGCGGGAAGCTTAGCCCGCGCTTCATCGGCCCTTTCGTTATCAGCTGGAGAGTCGGTGACGTTGCATACAAGCTAGACTTGCCGCCTGTGCTAGTGGGGGTCCACAACGTATTCTATGTATCATAGTTGAGACGGTACGTAGCTGACCCTAGCCATGTGCTCGATCATTCAGAGATTGAGGTTGGGCCTTCTCTCAGCTATCCAGAGCAGCCAGTGGAGATTCTGGATCGTCGGGAGAAGGTTCTGAGGAACCAGGTAATACCTTTGGTACGCGTCGCATGGAGGCATCATTCTCCAGGAGAGTCTACCTGGGAGCGGGAGGATGAGATGCGCGAGTGCTACCCTTATCTTTTTGGACCGTGAGGTATACTTTCTATCCTTCTCATCAGTTGTATTTCGCCTTTCAATTTCGAAGACAAAATTCTTTTAAGGAGGATAGATTTGTCACTACCACATTTCTAGTATGAGGGTAATTTTGACATTCTTGGGGTAATTTAAATTTATTAGAATTTATTTGAATTTATGGAAATTTTTAGGAATTATTTTAGAATTGTTTGGACTAGGTTGACTTTGACTAGTTTTGACCCTTGTAGACCACACCCTAGGAGCTAACCCTAGTTAGTATGGACTTGGTTAGGTTATATGACTCTAGTCTAACCTAGCCTAATCATTGGTTTGGTCATTAGACTCTAATTAGCAATAGGAATTAGAAAGTCATAAGTCATGGCTTATGATTTAGAGCCTTTGGTTAATCATTTAACACATAGCCTCTTCTTTAGAAATTTATTTCAAGAAAAGAACGAGGTGAGTCTCCATGTTCAAAAAACTATAAAAAATCCATTTTAGATCCTTTTCCCCCCAAACAAGTTGCATTGGATCCTAATATTACTGTTCTTGCTGTTATCGGAGTTTTATTTCAGTTTGAGGTTGATTTGATTGGATTGGGATATCAAGAGAGGAGCTCAACAAAGGGGATTTTTCTTGGAAGTTCATCCATAGGTAACTTTCTCATTTCTCCATGAAACTTCGATTCCTTTTTATGATTAGGAAGCCCTAGGAGTCCCCTAAGTGTCTGCATTAGTTTCGTGTCGGGGTTCATAAGTTTCGTGTCCGTTTTGGATACGTATCAGACCCTGTTCAGAAGTGTTTGTCGAAATGCCAGGCATTTCGATTTCATTTGTGCAATATTTTTGAATAGGAAATTAAGTTTTATCATTGCTTATTGATTTCTATTCTTCTGTGGTGGTTTTGTGTCGGTTTGTGTCGATTTCGATGCATGGACACGCGCTCGGGCGCTCGGGATTGGATCCCCTGCTGTTCGGGGGCTCTGGAGGACACGACACACATTTTTATGACACGAGACTCGACACACGCCATGAGGCCATGACTGACATGCCACGTGTCAAGTCCCATGTGTCCCCGTGTCGTGTCGAGGGAGGAATCGATCGTGCACGTGGATTTCACTGCCTGTGTACTGTTATTTACTAGCCACTGATACGACTCTCGCATCCGACACTGACACGACGTGGATACTAGCCAGTTGGCCTATGAGATAGCCCTATAGGTGGGCTATCTATGTGGATGACCATGAGACACTGTTGTGTCCTGTGTCGTATGCACGACACGAGTGCACGTGTGCACGAGACAGTGCACAGGACAGTGCACTGTGTGTCTGTTTTGAGTTTTTTTGTATTGGACACGCCGTGTCCGGCCTTGGGTGACACAAAATGGAGTATGGGGTTTGTGCACATGGGTTGTATTATTTACCAACCGATTGTTATTCATAAATTGTTTTAACTAATCAAATTTCCTTATTTTTCCCAATTCCTGAAATATGTGTTTCCTGTCATTCATTTCCAGTTTTCTAATATGAATTTGTTTGATGTTTTAACCTTTGTAATGATGTTAAATACTGGGTTTTAGATTCTAAATGTGTTTCCCTACATGATTCCCTATTGTGGTTAAGTTTGTGTAGTGATTGGTGGGTTTTTGATTTCAATTTGGGTTATGATAGGGTAAACTGAATTAAACTCAGTTCTATGAGTTTGACTTGGTTATCCTAATTCCTGTGCAGTTTAGGATTGAATCATAATCTAAAAATCAATGTATATTGGTGTTTGTTAGATATATGTTGTTGGGTTTCTGAATGATGAAGTCCAAGTTGTTTAAGTAGCTGTTAAGCTCCTGTCTTTCCTGAAAATCTGAGAATAGGTTCCAATACTGGGTAATGTAGTTTGGGTTATGTTTGATAGTTCAAACCTGGGATTAACACCCATCCACACACATGCAAAACTGAATCTATGACACTCATGTACACACATATAGGACACTCACACAAATCTGAGAATAGGTTTCAAAATCTGAGAATGAATTTGGGTTTGTTTGGTGATTAATTGATTAAGTAATGTGGTTTTGGAGGAGGGACTGAAAACTGGGTTTCATGAAGTACCTTGATGCTTTAATGTGATAACTGTTAGTGGTATTTTATTATTGAAGCTATGAGTTAATTCTTCCTTTCCTTTTCAGCTGATAAGTGAGCTGTTGATAACCTGTTATAGGTTTCCCTTCCTTCCCTGTTTGCTAGCTACCCACAGCCCTTGTAACACACACTTGACACACACACACAAGTTCACATATTTCCTGAACACATACACAAATTCACATATTTCCCATTTCCCACACACATCACTGTTTTTCTGTGCCCCACACACACATTCACTCTCTCTCTCTCTCTCTCTATATTCCTATTATTCCAAATTGTAGGTTGAGGTATAGGTTGTATGCAATATATATATATATATATATATATATATATATATATATATATATATATATATATATATATATATATATGTATATATGTTTAAGCCTATATCTATATGTATATATATATATATATATATATATATATATATATATATATATATATATATATATATATATATATCCATGATATGTGTTGTGCCTATACCTATGTATAGGTATATGGGTACCTAGCTAGTGTATTTACATGTGGTGTTGGATGACATATAACTTGTAGTTAGTCTAGATAGCCTAGTAGTGTGTGTACTAGCTAGTGTAGGTTGAGTGACCTAGTATTAGGCTAATGTAGTCTAGTGTAGACTAGTTTGACCTAATTTAGACTTGGTTGACCTAGTTTGACTTCTAGGGTTGACCAGAGTTGACCAAGAGTTGACTTTGGTCTAGATTGACCTAGAATCATGTAGAATACATAGTAGGACTTCATTATACCATTTTGGACTTGTTGTGACTTGTGCTGTTCTGATTAGGAGCCAGACACCACTCCTCGGACAGTACTTTCATATTGGACACTCAGATACCAGGCGAGTACATTCTCTGATCATTTCATATCCTGCTTAGAATTATTTCCTGCATTAAATTACTTTACTTGTACTGTCACGTTGGTCACGCGGATTGGTACTATATGGATCACTTCTTGAGATGTTATCCTTAGGGAGCATCGGGTACTACATATTCTGTGCGTTTCACTTACATGGCGTATCACTATGCTTCACTGGTTCTTTGATCACTTGTGACATATACTCTTATGATCACAGAGTCTCCTAGAATCTCTTATCCCATTTAGTGGGTATCCTAGAATCTCCTAGGATCCCCATTTATGGGACATCTATGTATCACCCTTCGGGGGCCTTGCATGGAATCATAACATAACCTGGCTGGATCCTCGTGTATTGATTGGGGGTACGGGGGAGAAGAAATAGACATGTGAATACTATCCAAGTAGTGTAGTATCAGAATCTCTTCCATAGTGTAGCATCAGGATCTCCTATGCCATTTACATGTCTATATTGTACTCTAACTCACTAGCCACATGTTAGTTCTCTATTTATAGTAGATATTTCTATTACAGCTTTCTCTCTCTGTTTACATACTGCACTTCTTTCAGTACTTGTATCTTACTTTACTGCATGATTATATCTTCTAACCTGCTATGAACTGTTGAGATGTGCTGTACTCGCTCCTGTCCTGACTGGACCTGTTGAAAATATTACAGAGGACGAGGAGGAGGCCTGCCTGGACACTTTCTACGGGGCAGCCTTAGATGACACCTGCAAGCTGGACCCTCAGGAGGACCCAGCTCTAGCTGAGGATATCACCCCCATTGCCTAGACTAGATTAGTTAGGCTTATCTTACTTTATGTAGTCTCGATACATGTTTTAGCTAGACTTTATCCTGTTCTGAGTTGTATATATTCTTTCATTCTGTATCTGAGACCATGTACTTCTGGATATTTGCTAGGATTATCTTAGACTACTTTTCATCTATTTGTTTCCTTGAGTTCTATTTTATATCGTGCTATCTCTTCCTTAGTTGTGATTGAGTTTATTACTGCTATGTCACCCCCATTCGGGGAGTATAAACTGTTTAGATATATATTGCTAGATGTAAGTTGACCTAGGACAGCGTTCTACCACCGACACTGCGGCGTGGGCTGGACGTACCCACGTCTTGTGCCCTTACTCTAGGGTGCGGGTCGTGACAGCTGCAGTATCGACGTTAGTCAGTTGTTCCAGACATCAATAATCACCAAAGGATCAATTTTTTTAATCACAAAGACTAATAAAACAAGAAAACTAAAATCCAGTATACACACGATCACCACAGTCTATTATTACTTTTAGTATATAATGTCACGCCCCGACACGGAATCACCCGAATCATCGTCATTGCGCTCGTGCAAGGCAAGATGACAAGTTCTCAAATGGTTATCTTTGAGTTGAACATTAACAACGAAAGGAAAACAGAGTATACGAAACGATTCTCTTTATTGATATTCGAAATCAGATAACAAAGGCTTCGATAGCCCAACGGAATTTGCCAGATTGGCTACAACACTCAGGTTCTCTCTTGCCCACAAAGGATTTCACCGTTCCATACATCATGCCTTCTATATCTCGGTCGCATTAATCCTGTTGCATATTCGAGCGTTAATGCGATTGCACGCTTCAATACGCTTCGGCATTCCAAGCCTCAACACGTTCAAGCGAAGCTCCGCCGCGAGCAGACCAATCCCTGAACCTGATAGCAAACTAGTGGGGCATTAGTACTTTCGTCCTCGCTGTACTGATTAAAAACCCACTTAACAAACCGACATTTAGTATTGTATTGATTCATACAAACATACAATTTAGTTCTCTTTCTATGTTCTCCTTAGGATGAGTTCATGGCATATTCGAAGACTGTAATGCATGGCAAGCATGTTATTCAATTTGCATAAGTAAACAGGCAAGCAATCTCGTGTTTGTTTCGTGGTGCGACTTACCAATATCGACGCACTCGCCCTTGCACCGACGCAAGGTGAATACGCCTATCTGTTTTCCCTGTCATAATATAAGTGCCCTCTATTTAAGATCCATCCATGCAGGATATGCGTATACCTTGCACTTCCAAACCCATCGCCCTTAACTATATGAAGGTCACTAGCTTTTCGGGCTAGAATGGACTTATATTATCGAATCGAATATGTAAGACGACAATCACTCATTTGTGGTTGCTAACCACAATCAGAGGACCCCCGAAGTACTCGTGTAAGTGGCTTATCACATTCACTAGAAAGTTGCTACCCGTCTAGTCGAAGTGCACCAACAATACCGATTTTATCGTAGTCCCTCCTAGGTCGAACGGTCCCAGCGCCCTGGTGATCACGTTCGAGGGAAGATAACACCCGTGCACGGGCAATACGTCTTTAAGCCCATTTGACCATGCAACGAATCTTATCTTTTATACAACCAAGCAAGTTCGCTTATCTCTATTTCGATTGGCACAACGCCCGAATGTCCTCAACGAACGCCCGAAGGCCATGAACATTTCAAAGCCACCATGCCGCATTATCATCTCGTATTTCTTCTATTAACTTTCTATGTTCTTACGTTTCATACTTCGTTTCAATGTTCAATGGCATTATGCCTCAACTCAATGTTCATCAACCGAACGACCCGAAGGTCCCGAACACCTTTCGAGGCATTATATCATATCCGACAGTTCCGCCACATTCATGCCACAACTGTATTCTTTCGCAACAAAGCCATCTTTTATTATCTCGTGCACGTAGGCATGTTTTGACACATTTAACATCCATCTTTCGTGTCGTGCACTTGCTGCACGGGTCGAAGCCGTATTTCCATGCTTTAGTATTCAATGTTCGTGGCTTGCGCGCTAGGGCGCTCGCCTATTGTCTTTCAATGTTCTAGCCGTTCTAACTCGTGCGCGAAGGCACGGTATGGTTCGTGCACTAAGGCACTCGTCGAGTACAGTTATCCCATGTTCTTGCGGCTTGCGCATCGAGACGCTCGTCCTTGCGATATTCAATGTTCCGAAGCGACTCGTACACTTGCCGTACGATTCATTTCAATTGTTCTATCTTAGTATTCGACACGCACTATATTTAACTCTCTATCAAGCCACGCCCGTGGCGTTGATAGGTTAACTCAGCATACAATGATATGTATTTTACTTAAGCATGACGGAGTTGGAAAGAGAGTCAATGTCCCCCCATATTGAGTCTATTTGCCTTGTTGTTTTGCCGAGCCATTGCGGCTCGATTTTATAACTTCGTTGCACGGGCAACTCTCCTGACTTAGCCATTTGAGCACTTCGTGCTTCATTGAATTATACGTCCTTTTTGGCTTACCGTGCCAATGCTTCAGTCCGTCGCAAGGCGACGATTTGCTTTCGCGGACCCCTTACTGAATAAGGCAAAAGATCGACCTCTAACATTTCAGCGTAAACGTATAGCCTGTACATGAAACCAACTAAAATCAATACTTGCATCGATTCAGACTTGCGCCTTGGTCGATTCGATTTCTTAGAATCTTCGAGCCGTCTCAACGCACTTATCCTTCGAGGCAACGCGGCACTTCGCATCGATTCACTCGATGCATTCTTTGGGACAAGACAACTCTTCGCATCGACTTAGCTCGATGCATTGCTCGGGACAACTTAATACTTTGTATCGATTCGCATCGATACGTAATCGGGTCAACGCAACTCTTCGAGTCAACGACTCAGCATAATGTACCGTGCGGAGTGGGGAATTACATAATATATCACTCAAAACAAGGTTCGTCCCGAACCGAAACCAATACTAAATTTCTAAGGGTTTCATTAGATCGCTTCACGATCTCGTCTCACTATCATTTGGATCGTACAACTTAGTTTGGAATCATACACATATTTTAGGCGTTCCACCAATATATGCATTTCAGCTAAGCTCAGTTGTAAGATATTGGAACAACACCAACACGTAACTTCTTATTCTCAATAACTTGCCATCTCGTATTCTCGATCGGACTTGGCTCTATTACTTGTTCTCGCAATTCTAGCGCACGTGCATATTGATACAAACGCGATTCGCCAACAAAAGTTAAGGCACACGATGCGATTCAAAAATCATATTTCTCACTTTGTATATTTTATCGGGACTATCAATTCTACGCATCGCGTCAAGCCGTCGCACATCCGATCACAACGAGTCTCTGCAACGCCATGCGTTCGGCGTCACTATCCAACGATTTCCGATGTTTTACTTCGTATCCTATCTCGACATGATTCTCTTTTGTTGACTTGCAAAAGCATCAACATTCAGGACTACGTCCGCTAGGTGACTTACCTAGATACCGTGCTTAAATCCTTTCGACGCAACTTTAAATTGACATTGCATAAAGGCCACAATCTATTCGACTCAAAAGTTTACATCAAGACGACGGTGCTCAAGACAACGATCGTCTTGACACGAAGGTCTTTACGATGCACCTTACATTCGATTCCTAACGAGTAGGAATTCACTAGCCAAATTCCCAACTTATCTGTCTCGCAACATCGAATGTAAGTTTTAATTCACGCAAGCTCAATTGCAAGGTGAACCCGAATCTAGCGACATGACTCGTAAGTCATTCCCTTATCGTTCCCTCTCATGCATAGCACGATTCTCGCCATCGCCTATCTGAATCACCAAGTTCGTTGGTGAATTTCTAGTTCGATCGTCGACCGACATGACCATTCGAGCACTCGTCCAACGAATACTCGAATCTAACTATATCATTCTCAATCGATAGTTGTTCCAATAATTCTCGATTGCCTAGACTTATTGTCAACATGCACCGTGTTATATTTGTTATCGGTACAAATCTCATATGCGATATCACATGGTTCGTCTTACGGTCTGCAACATTCAATTTGATTTGGCAGTCAAGTCTTCTAGGGTTAGCTGTCCCGAAGCTACGCTCGATAATTGTAGATCATCACCGAAGGACAGTTTACTACGAACCATGCTATATCTTATTTCGAAGCCAAATCACGTTCCGACGATTTCTATGCGACTACCCAATCCGTAGATAACCATTTCTATCGACGCAACTGCTGCACAACTATCCTTTGAGTAAAGTCATGCACGGCCGTCAATGATTCTGTAATTTACGAACATCTACTCGTATCGAGTTCGAGTCTATCTTATTTGTGGGTCGACACACGAGATGCTATACGCATCGAGCAATCGTCGATAACTTATAGTCTTGTCTTGATCAATCACGAAGTTCATGATCAACCATTTCGCTCCTTCTCGTATCATTATTTACAAAACTTTAATAGCGCAAGGCGCACTCCATTTTGTATTCCCACATCGTGCTTATGTTTCCTTACGTATCGATCTTGATACATGTATCAATTTCGATAGCGTAAGGGTCAACTTTGAATCCGTTTCAACGTCAACAACGCGCATCGCATACATCCAAGTTTACAACAAACTTTTCCATACGCATCAACTCTTTCTCCGATTTGCCGCATCCCGCTATACTTTGATCGCGTAATTGAGTTACCGATTATCCAACATCGAACCCTTAAGTCATACGATCTCGTCCTCTAAGTTTTGCGTGTTTTCAGTCGTACTCAAATGAGTTTTTGCCGTAACGTAACCAACTATTTCTTAGGCACGATTACTCGCGTCAACCAACTTTCTTACCGAAGTCGCACATCGTGCGATCTGATTACGTTTTATCTTGCCCAATATTTCTTATCGAGATCGTAAGTCATGCGATTCGATTTTACTTAGCATCGGCTAACATTTCTATCGAAATCGCAAGTCATGCGATTCGATTATAATTTGTATCGCCCAACATTTTCATCGAGCTCGCAAGTCGTGCGGTTCGATTTCAATGTTTCGAGTTTCCTATCCCGTCGATCCGATTGTTGCCTCAAGGCATAATCGTTTCGCTAGTTCCCGTCATTCGAATGACACATAATTTTTTTTTCAATCGACGTATCATTCAATATTACAAGTCACGCCTTACCGTTCTAACCGATCATCGAAGAACACTTGCATCAACATGCCGTTATACAAATTCTCATTCGAGACTCGGTGCTATCCCGTTCGTTGCGGACAAACCTTCCGCAATTCTCATAATACGTTGATGCAATTCATCGCATAAGTGGTATTGCATATACCACTCGGAATCGAGCCATTCATTGCATCAGTGGTATGCCATATACCACCCAAAAATCAAGTTACTTCCATCACAATCTACTCTTTATGAACCAACGATCTCTTCCGACTCACGATTTCCGTAGTGATCGTGCTTGATCACAATCGTAACTCTGATTAATCAAAATCCGACGCAACTCGGCCAATGCATTCATTTGCCAACACAAGCTCGGTGTGCAATCGAACCGATTTCGTTTCTTGATTTATAACTTTTGTTTTCTTTCATTGCATCTTGAGCAAAATTCATTCTCAATATCTGTTGCACTTCGTGCATAGATTTCACTTTCATATGCGTTGCACCACGTGCAACAATTTACTTTCAATACGCGTTGCACATCGTGCACCGACTTATTTTTGACATTCGTTGCACTCGTGCAATCAATTTATTTTTGATATCCATTGTACCTCGTGCAACAATCTATTTTCGATACGCATTGCACTCGTGCAATAATTTATTTCCGACATTCAAAGTCAATACGTTAATCCGTTTCGACACATTTGATATCAACTTATCACTTTCATCGCAACGCACATTCAAAATCAATATGTGAATCCGTTCAACACATTCCATATCAACTTTTATTTTCTTTTCAACGCATCATTTACAATCAGTACGTGGCAATTGCTGCAGCAACGTTCCACGACTTTCATTGTATTGATGAAACGAACTTTTCTCATATCGATCGCTGCAAACAACAAATATCTCAAATTACAATTCACGATGTGTTGCATCCGCGACAATAAATCCTTGAATTCATATCTCGCAACTCGTTGTACTTGTAGCAACAAACCTTTCACGACTTTTCCAGCAAACACCATGTAATTTCCAAAACAACAAGCGGCAAAATTACATGATTTCTATTAGACTTATTGTATGGAACATCCAATGCGGCATCGAGTAGAGTCAAGAGTGATTTTGATTGGTGGTGGGCAACTTTTTGGAATTGTAATAAAGCAAGCGTCCAGAGGAAATTGAGCCTAGAGCTCTGATACCAATTTGTCACGCCCCGACCCAGAATCACCCAAATCATCGTTCTCGCATGGGGCGTGATGCCGCACGAGCCTGGAGTTGCGCTCGTGCAAGGCAAGATGACAAGTTCTCAAATGGTTATCTTTGAGTTGAACATTAACAACGAAAGGAAAACAGAGTATACGAAACGATTCTCTTTATTGATATTCGAAATCAGATTACAAAGGCTTCGATAGCCCAACAAAATTTGCCAGATTGGCTATAACACTCAGGTTCTCTCTTGCCCACAAAGGATTTCACTGTTCCATACATCATGCCTTCTATATCTCGGCCGCATCAATCCTGTTGCATATCCGAGCGTTAATGCGATCGCACGCTTCAATACGCTTCGGCATTCCAAGCCTCAACGCGTTCAAGCGAAGCTCCGTCGCGAGCAGACCAATTCCTGAACCTGCTAGCAAACTAGTGGGGGATTAGTACTTTCGTCCTCGCTGTACTGATCAAAAACCCACTTAACAAACCGACATTTAGTATTATATTGATTCATGCAAATATACAATTTAGTTCTCTTTCTATGTTCTTCTTAGGATGAGTTCATGGCATATTCGAAGACTGTAATGCATGGCAAGCATGTTATTCAATTCGCATAAGTAAACAGGCAAGCAATCTCGTATTTGTTTCATGGCGCGATTTACCAATATCGACGCACTCGTCCTTGCACCGACGCAAGGTGAATACGCCTATCCGTTTTCCCTGTCATGATATAAGTGACCTCTATTCAGGATCCATCCATGCTGGATATACGTATACCTTGCACTTCCAAACCCATCGCCCATAACTATATGAAGGTCACTAGCTTTCCGGGCTAGAATGGACTTATATTATCGAATCGAATATGTAAGACGACAATCACTCAGTTGTGGTTGCTAACCACAATCAGAGGACCCTCGAAGTACTCGTGTAAGTAGCTTATCATATACACTAGAAAGTCTCTACCCGTCTAGTCGAAGTGTACCAACAATACCGATTTTATCGCAGTCCCTCCTAGGCCGAACGGTCCCAGCGCCTTGGTGATCACGTTCGAGGGAAGATAACACCCGTGCACGGGCAATACGTCTTTAAGTCCATTTGACCATGCAACGAATCTTATCTTTCATACAACCAAGCAAGTTCGCTTATCTCTATTTCGATTGGCACAACGCCTGAATGTCCACAACGAACGCCCGAAGGCCGTGGACATTTCAAAGGCACCATGCCACATTATCATCTCGTATTTTTTCCATTAACTTTCTATGTTCTTATGTTTCATACTTCGTTTCAATGTTCAATGGCATTATGCCTCAACTCAATGTTCATCAACCGAACGACCCGAAGGTCCCGAACACCTTTCGAGGCATTATGTCATATCCGACAGTTCTGTTACATTCATGCCACAGCTGTATTCTTTCGCAACGAAGCCATCTTTTATTATCTCGTGCACGTAGGCACGTTTTGACACATTTATCTTCTATCCTTCACGTGTGCACTGGCTACACGCGTCGAAGCCGTATTTCCATGCTTTAGTATTCAATGTTCGTGGCTTGCGCGCTAGGGCGCTCGCCTATTGTCTTTTAATGTTCTAGCCGTTCTAACTCGTGCGCGAAGGCACGGTATGGTTTGTGCACTAAGGCACTCGCCGAGTACAGTTATCCCATGTTCTTGCAGCTTGCATACTGAGGCGCTCGCCCTTGCGATATTCAATGTTCCGAAGCGACTCGTACACTTGCCGTACGATTCATTTTAATTGTTCTATCTTAGTGTTCGACACACACTATGTTTAACTCTCTATCGAGCCACGCCCGTGGCGTTGATAGGTTAACTCAGCATATAATGATATGTATTTTACTTAAGCATGACGGAGTAGGAAAGAGAGTCAATGTTCCCCCATATTGGGTCGATTTGCCTTGTTTTGCCGAGCCGTTGCGGCTCGATTTCATAACTTCGTTGCACGAGCAACTCTCCTGACTTAGCCATTTGAGCACTTCGTGCTTCATTGAATTATACGTCCGTTTTAGCTTACCATGCCAACGCCTCAGTCCGTCGCAAGGCGACGATTTGCTTAATAAGGCAAAAGATCGACCTCTAACATTTCAGCGTAAACGTTTAGCCTGCACAAGAAACCAACTAAAATCAATACTTGCATCGATTTGGAATTGCGCCTTGGTCGATTTGATTTCTTAGAATCTTCGAGCCGTCTCAACGCACTTATCCTTCGAGGCAATGCGGTGCTTCGTATCGATTCACTCGATGCATTCTTTGGGACAAGGCAACTCTTCGCATCGACTTAGGTCGATGCATTGCTCGGGGCAACTTAACACTTTGTATCGATTCGTATCGATACGTAATCGGGTCAAAGCAACTCTTCGAGTCAACGACTCAGCATAATGCACCGTGCGAAGCGGGGCATTACATATAATACATATCCAATCTCCAAAGACAAATCCAGTAAAGTATATCCTCTAAGAAATAATGATACATCTAATACATTTGTCTCATCAAAACCATTTAATACATCAAAAGTAATCTATTCTAATCTTCTAGAAGCTTCCAATAGTCGTCGTCCAATCCAATGAAATCCTCATGCCCCGCCCTAATATGTCAACTATCCAGTCAAAAAAAAGAGTAAAGTGCATCCAAACAAATGTTGCATGATACAAAATAAATACAAAAAAAAAACTAGAACATGTGACACTGAATGATGTCATGCTTTGCAACCTACAACAAGAAAAATTATAACAACAATAATGATCAAGAATAAACATGAATAGAATCTAGTGCAATCGAAATACCGTGTTTAATCAGACTAGGGTAATCTGGCACATCCGAAGATGGCTATTAACGATTGGATCCGGCACGACATACGTGAGGTGTATGCGTGCTATTAACGATAAACATAAACAATATGGGTGTGACCACATATTTACTTAGTGTTCCCCCTCCAATGAGATGAAACAATATCAACATGATAATGAAACACGAAACATGATCAATACATGTAAACCCCCCTAAATTGTATATAGGTATTTACTTAATTTATGATGAGGTGATATTATTTTAGGAAAATTTTTATATATAAAGTGAGATGGGAGTGTAGTATGTAAATGAGTAAATATATGATGGTAGCTTATATAGATATCCTTCAAACATTTAGAAACATTTTTAGGAATTTTTCTAGATTTTATAAGCTTATTTAGGATTTATTCAACCATAGATATAGTATATTACCTAAAGAAAAAAAATATAACTGAAGTCAATTTATCACGAGATTTTCAAAATCTCGTGATATTAAATTCCCAGTCAAACCCGACCAAACCCGAGCCATCAGCGAGAAATTTTCCGAAGTAGGGATCAATCCAAAACCCTAAATTTTAAACCATTTCGACCCAAATCTTTTGCCGTAGAAACCTTATCATATCCTCTATAGGATCAAGTCAAATCCAATCCAAATCGGAATAGAATTCGATTCAAAAGCTAATTAGAAACCCTACGTATAAATACCAAGATTGTGCGAGTCTTTGTAAAATTTATCCTCAAAGATCGTGCCCTAACCCAATTCACCAAGCCCCAACGAACCCCGACATCCCGACGCGCACCCCTGGCCGCCTGCCCGCTGTGGGCCGCTGCTGGATCGTCGAGAAGTCGCCAATTTTCGACCGTACAACAAGAACTACCCCTATTCTTGATAGCAGCAGGTACACGACTTCATCCCCAAATTTCTTCATACATGCTCAATCGTTTTCGACTCTGCAAAGTTCCCTAGAAAGCCTATGTGACCACCTACGAACCCCCTAAAGGGATTTTAGCATAACCCTGTAGTTCGAGTGAAAACGCGTGTCGAAGTTGACAACTTTCCGTTTGAAAAACATGACAGGAGGCTGTATAAAACCACCACTTTGGAGTTGATTTTTTTAATCTGTACAGTAGGGTATCATAGAAACTAATTACAAATA
Organism: Iris pallida; assembly: GCA_029216955.1. Lineage (NCBI taxonomy): Eukaryota > Viridiplantae > Streptophyta > Magnoliopsida > Asparagales > Iridaceae > Iris > Iris pallida. The sequence continues at coordinate 6,501,959 of JANAVB010013597.1, read as the reverse complement.
GTCAAAGACAATCTAACCAAGAGTAGAACTCAACTTGTAGATTTGAATTTTGTTGCATACGCAGAAAGTTATTCGATTTCAAAGATGCGAGAAAAACTGCTTTTAGAATATTAAAATTCAGTAAACTTTTTCCGATACGGCACGCGCCCCGATAAATCGGACGACTTGGTCGCGCACTATACGCATCGAAAGACGGGTATGGATTTGCCGACGTGTGAGAACAGACGGAACTTGATTTCGTTGCGCGACGAAATCAGTGCGTATCCGTCGAGATACCCCCGTATCGACGTTTTACAAAATTTACCATAACTTCGTACATGTTCGTCAGATCGATGCAAAACTTATGCCATTAGGACCGTATCAATTTTTTGGTCCTGTGTGCCAAGTTTGGTCCGATTATGAGAAGGTTGATCGGAACGCCAAATTGGCGGGCCCACAACCTGACCCAACGGGCGATTTTGTGCATGGCTCATCAGAATTCAAAATTGGACATACGGTTGGGTTCGTCTCCTCAAACTAGATCCGTAGAGATGTAGTTTGATGACTTTAGAGACCATAAACTTTGGCACGCATTTTGGTGCAAAATGGGTCCAACGACGGACATCGTTTTGACCCAAAATTTCGATTTTGCTCATGTTCCTAAAGTAGACTTTTGGATAGGCATTTCCTAGAGTTATCTTTTACACCAAAAATGTTCTTGATGTTTGTTTCGACATCCAGAGCCGTTTGTGGATTCTGAGGTTTCTTGCTGACGTGACTGATTGCTTGAAGTTGCTTTTTCCGCATTGCCAGGTAAGATACCTTGCCACCTTACTCTGTAATTTACATATTCTTATTTTCAGTATTTTATATTTATTGTTATTAATATAAAAATTGTGCGTCCAAGTCACACTTGGGTGCAAGCGACTCTATCGGTCGTTTTATTGCTTTTCGTTTATTTCTCATGTATTGACTTAGTCTAGTGACCACTCATTGATGATAAGATATTGGTATATCTCATACGGCCTTAACACATAATTATCACTTATTGTGATTCATATGTAGGACACGTGCTCGCATAGTCAACTGGCCACCGATACGTATGAGGCGTGCGACGGTTAGGAGTAACTGCCAATAGAATTACATGCTAGTAGACTTGGCAATTACTAGAGGTTTTATGAGTCATGGATGTGATCCTACTAGGCATTGGTGGGGAGAACAGTTCCTTAACGTATGGGCCACGTATGCACTTTCCTATTCCTGATCCTGCTGGCCTATGACATTCGAGGAATGTCATGCTTTGAGGTCCCTGGTATCCTGGTGGGACCATACCTGAGTTTCCTACAGCCAGAGTGCCCATGCGTTAAAGGTTTGTTCTTAACTGCATTATCACTACAGAACTGGTAGGCACCCTATTTGCGTTCATCTCTTCTTTATATTATATATCATAGTTTATATGGCATGGTATTTTCTTGTATCTTGTTACGTCCCGCTGAGAACCTGGTTATCTCTCTAGGGTTTGACGAGTTTCCACAGGAGTATGTAGTGGCTCTGGATCCATCCTACATTGATGGTGAGGCACCCCCTGCTGACGTCTAGATTATTCATCTATTGAGACATTAGTAGATATTTTTACATCTCTTTTCTTTCTATTTTTGCGGAGGTTGGACTCCGATCTTACGAGACTATTTTCATAGCTATTTGGAGTGAGTATGTTCACCCGGCTATTTCTTTGCTGCACTCATTTATTAGTTGGACACTATTATCTTCTGTGTTGGGCTGCGGTGAGATTTAGATGATTATATTCTGGCCTGTGATTATTTATTATATATACAGCTTATGTACGTATACGACGATTCCATATATTGGAGTATTCTTCGTATATGTGCAACTGGCATGTCTACATAATTTGTCCTAAGTTTTTTGGGATTGTCGAACTTGACTTGGAGCGTGCTTGGGATGCGGGTCAGGGCAACACAAGATAAAGGATTGTCCGGTGCAATAGTCCTTAGTTTATGTCCAGCAGAACCCAAGACCGACAGCCCCAGCACTTTTAGCACCTCGCCCACCATTTCTACCTCAGTCAGCACAGTTCGAGAGGGCTAGAGCTCAGGGTCCAGGACAGAATTTTGGGTAGGCATTCTCACTTGCTGTGGAGGATATAGACTGAGGCAGAGGTCATAGCAGGTATGGTTTTAGTTGCTTCATTTTCTTTCATTATATTATTTGAAACTGGAGCCACTCATTCATTCATGGCCACTAGTTTTGCCACTAGACACAACATTCCCATCACACCCTTATCTAAGAATATTAGAATCCTCACTAGAGGAGAAGTTGTACCTGTTAGTGGTGTTGTAGACTTTGCCCTGTAGTGATATGTGGTAGAGAGATGAGAGCACGACTCCTTGTATTTCCTATGCCTACGTTAGATGTGGTTCTTGGAATGGACTGGTTGAGCCAACACTTTGTTCTTATAGACTGCCATAGGGGCAGTATCGTCTTTAGATCCCGAATGCGAAGGAGTTCGAATTCACCAAAGAAGAATGAGACAGTTGTGATACACCTACATTGGGGACTCACATGATGATGCAAGACACCCCTCAGCACCCTGTCATCACTGAGTTCAAAGATGTATTTCCCAAGGATCTGTCGGGACTACCACCTGACCGGGACATCGAGTTTTCTATTGAGCTTATTCCCGGAGCCGAGCCTATTTTATCTCGAGTATATCGATTAGCACCGAAGGAGTTGGTAGAGATGAAGACATAGAATGATGACTTATTGGAGAAAGGCTTTATTCGTGCCAATACGTCCCAATGGGGAGCACCCGTTCTTTTTGTGCCAAAGAAAGACGGGACAGTGCGCATGTGTATCGACTACAGAGCTTTGAATGCAGTGATGGTGAAGAACAAGTATCCTTTGCTGCGTACAGACGATCTATTCGATCAACTAAGTGGAGCAAAAGTATTCTCCAAGATTGACTTACGATCGGGCTATCACCAACTGAAGGTTCGGAAGAAAGACATTGCAAAGACAACTTTTCGATCGAGGTATGGACACTACGAGTTCTTGGTCATGCCTTTCGATTTGGCCAACGCTCCCGCAGTCTTCATGAATGTAATAAACAAGATCTTTCACCAGTAATTGGACAAATTTGTAGTCATCTTTATAGATGATATCTTGATTTACTCCACGAGTCAAGAGGAGCATGAGCAGCATCTATGGATTGTTTTGGGAACATTGAGGAATGAGCGACTTTACGCGAAGCTTAGAAAGTGTGAATTCTTTTTCGAGGAGGTATCATTTCTTGGACATATTGTCACTGGTGACAACATATTAGTAGATCCGCAGAAGATCACAACAGTCAAGGCATGGCCGCACCTACATCAGCTTTCGAGGTGAGAAGTTTTCTTGGACTTACGGGTTATTACCAAAGGTTCGTAGAAGATTTCTCTTGAATAGCGGGGCTTATGACTCGACTCACTTGCAAGGATCAGGAGTTTGTATGGACAGATGAGTGTCAAGCCACTTTTGATGAGTTGAAGAAGCGCTTGACCACGGCACCTATCTTGATACTATCTTCAGGACCGGGAGGATTTGTGATCTACAACGATGCATTCGGGAAGGGATTAGGATGCGTATTGATGTAGCATGGTCATATAGTAGCATATGCATCGAGACAGTTGAGAGTGCATGAGAAAAATTATCCGACACACGATCTAGAGCTCGCAGTAGTTATCTTTGCTTTGAAGCTATGGAGACACTACTTGTACGGTGAGAAGGTTGACATCTACACTGATCATAAGAGCCTCAAGTACGTATTCACACAAAAAATGTTGAATATACGACAGCGACATTGGTTGGAGTTGATGAAGAATTACGAGATCGAGCTATATTATCATCCGGGCAAGGCTAATGTCATGGCAGACACATTAAGCCGTAAGCCCATGGCACACTTCTTGACTACGCAGAAGGAGTTGATTAGAGACTTGTAGCAGGTTGGTATTGAGGTATTATTGCCTAGAGTATATGGCATATTAGCCAATCTCCAAGTGCAATCATCATTAGTAGAGAGAATCAAGGCGACATTGCCTACGGATGCTAGATTTTGACAGCTTCGAGAGAGGACTGGGGCAGGAGAGCAAACAAGATTGAGGATTCATCCCGATGGGACATAGCGGTGTAGTGATTAAATTTATGTTCCTAATGGAGAGCTACGACAGAAGTTGATGACAGAAGCACACAGTTCGACTTACTTTATTCATCCCGGAGGAACTAAGATGTACCGGGACTTACAACAGTATTATTTGTGGTACGGAATGAAGCGGAAGATAGCTCGTTTCGTGGACAAGTGTTTTGGTGTGCAAACAAGTAAAGGCCGAGCACCAGAGGACGACATGATTATTGCAGCCGCTACCCATTCCAGAGTGGAAGTAGGAGCACATTACGATGGACTTCGTCACAGGATTTCCTCGGAGTCCTAGTGGATGCGATACGGTATAGGTGATTGTTGATAGACTTACCAAATTGGCCTATTTCTTACCTTTTAGAGTGGGGCAGTCCACAGAAGTTTTAACGAATATGTACATGAAGAAAATAGTGAAGCTACACGGTGTACCAGTTAGCATCGTGTCGGACCGTGACTCGAGGTTCACCTCGCACTTCTGAAGGAGTATGCAAGAGAGTTTAGGTATGCGTTTGAAGTTTAGCACAACGTACCATTCGCAGACAGCCAGTCAGTCAAAGCGTACTATTTAGATGCTCGAGGACATGTTAAGGGCATGTATGCTTGACTTTGGCGAATCATGGGAGGACCACCTTCATCTTGTGGATTTTTTTACAATAATAGCTATCAAGCAAGCATTCAGATGGCTCCATTTGAAGCATTGTATGGTAGGAAGCGTCGATCTCCTGTCTGTTGGAGCGACATCGAAGAGCAACAGATATTGGGTCCCGAGTTGGTTTTGAGCACAATGGAGATGGTCAAGAAGATACATGACCACTTGCGAGCAGCACAGGATCAACAGAAGTAGTGGGCAGATAATCGTCGTCGACCTTTGGAGCTCGAGAAAGGCGACCACGTGTCCTTATAGATATCCCCCACTAGAGGCATGATTCAATTTGGAGGACGTGGCAAATTGAGTCCAAGATACATCGGCTCTTTTGATGTCTTGGAACGTGTTGGAGAAGTTGGTTATAGATTGGCCTTGCCACTGTCATTAGAAGAAGTACATGATGTATTCTATGTGTCGCAGCTGAGGCAATACGTGGCAGACAGCAGTCACGTTCTCAATCACTCCGAAATTACAGTTGTACCGAGTTTGTCGTACCAAGAGCAACCGGTAGGTATCCTTGATCGCCGAGTGAAGGTGTTGCAGAATCGATCTATACCATTGGTTCGCATGGCATGGAAGCATCATTCGTCGGAAGAGTCTACTTGGGAGCGCGAGGATGACATTCGGAGTCGCTACCCGCATTTGTTTGACAACCAAAGTATGTAAAAAGTAATCATGTGTCACAATTTAAAACTTTAAGATATTTCTTAAATAGATTTCATATCCCAATAAATCAAAACTATTTAACAATCATAAATCAAAATTTGTTTTCTCAATCCTTTATAGAATCTATCAATCTTCTAGTAGTATCAAAATGAAATTTATCTCCATCTCTACTACCCAACTTAGAATTAAATAATCCTTAAGTTTACTAATGCCTTTATGACTCAATTAAGACCTCAATGCATACTAACTGTCAACGTAATCCTAGTGTTTGACCTATGAGCATATACTAGTGTAGTCATCTTCCTAGCTGTCACTAAGCATAAAAAATAAGAATTTATGGTAGAAGGAGTTCAAGCTGGATGCATAACAAAGATGGTAACGAGAGTTCGATATTTGAAGCAAGGAAGGAGGTCAAGCTTGTGGATGAGATCCTAAACTCTAATCCTATGTGCAGGTTCATATCGGTATAGTCATATAACCGAAGTGATAACTGGACCTGCATGGGCCACCACAAAAATATGTAACGCCCCAGTCCCAAAATACTTAGGACCAAGTACGTCGACTTGCCAGCTGCATACATACGAAATATACTCCAATATAAGGAACCATCGTATGTATACATAAGTTGTAGCATGTAGTAACCATGAAACTAATCTCATCCACAAATAAATATATTATAAAATCAACTTATAATGCCATTTGCACAAAATGTTGGGCGGAGACAAATCTACTACAAACTAAAAGATAGTAATACATAGCAACGAAAAAAGAGTCGAGCGAAGCAAAAAGACGATCTGAGAGCTATCATCGCGAAGGTAGATTGTAAACTATGACCTTGTCTAGAGCACCTGCAAAAATCACAAAACATACCTGGAGAAATCACCAGGTCCTCAGAGGGACGTAATAAGACACATAATATCATGCCATAAACTGAATATAAATAGCTCAATAAAAAAGTACATAAACCTAAACAGATAAGGTCCCTAACCATTCTATATGAAACCATGCACTTTTGGAGACAATGTTCTACGCAGGGGATGTATGATAAGCCACACAAATAAAAGAGGATTGGCAACACGTAGCGCTCATACGAGACACTATCTGTCCTGGGCCACAATTAGCACTCATCTGAGTTACTATCAGCCCGAAATGTGCATAAAAATAAAATATAGCCCCTATGGTAATAGCTGTCTCCTCCCTTCCCATGATACTATACATGCGTTGTCTCCACGACACACAATATGAATCACTTCCACGACATAGTTTTAGTCTTAATAACTGCTAGGTCTTATATACAAATCTATTAGCAGTTATATCCTAACGCACGGCCTGTATGCACCAATGATCAGTCAGCACGCAAGTCCGTATCTATATGCGACTCACGACTTCGTGGCACACAAGTATCGAGGCCAATGAATGCAACACACACAAAGGGTGGTCCCTTAACTCTAGGCCAAAATGCAACAAGAAAACTGAAGTATAGTAATATGCATCTACATACAGTTTTGAAAGAACAATTTTACATTTGCTAGAAATAATTAAAAGCATGCATGATATTGAGCAACTAAATAAACAGTAAAGGCAAGGTATCTCGCCTGATGCTACGCCTGGTGTTCTGACATGTTCCGAACAGTCCAATAGCCATGTTTGATGTGTAAGGATCCAGAATTCATGAGAAAATACGAGTAGGAATTAGTCATGATCAATGTAGTATTCGAAGAGAATTTCTAGATATAAGTACTACTACTAATTTTAGAAAATATTATAATACCAGAAACTAACCTTATTAGTCAAAATAGGTTTTTAGACCAATAAAAATGAAAACTCGTTTCTAGGAAAATACCATAGTTTTGTAAAAATAATTTATAGATAGGAAACTAGTAGTTAAAAATAATAAATATTTGTAATATTTGGAAATCGTCTTAGGGAAAAATTTAAGTTTGTAAAATATACAAATATTGTAGAAAAGCTAACTTTTCATTAGTCAAAAATATTTTAATGAATTTTAGAAAAATATTGTCTATTTATTTAATAAAAACATATTAATATAATATTAGTACTTCTAATAATAAAGTCATAATATTTTATATACTACTAATATAAATCATCCTATACTAAATACTATACTTTATAATGTAAATACTAGTTAAAATAACATCATCTACAGTAATATAAAGATATTAATTCATAATAAAAGTAAAATAATAATAAAACTCCTAATAATCACCTGTTTGCTTTCAATAAATTTTGTGCTGCTCCTCGAGAGAGGAGAACACATTAATTGAGAGGCTTTAAGCAAGAGAGAGAGTGAGGATAACGGATGAGGGGAGTAGAAGAGGGGTTACTAGAGGGAAAGAAGCGGACGGAGCTCGACCGCGCTGGGCTGAGGTCGCGGAGGCCAGGGCGGAGTTGGGGGCGTGCTCGATTGGAGGAGAGGGAAGTCGCGCAGTGGCGCGCCGGAGAGGGCATTGGTGCGGTGCGGCGGCTCACCGGAAGGGTAGGGCAGCGCCTACTCTGGCTGGTGCGAAGACGGGATCGCCGACGGCTGCACGAGGGGGTCCTGGCGCGGCGAGGAGGGAGGCTGGCGGATCGGGCGCTCACCGTGGAGGAGGCTGGAGCTGCCACGGGTCTCCAGCTGGGGCACGCTCTAGCGGAACGAGGGGGCGTAGGAAAACCTACCTCGGGTTCGCGAAGGCGAAGGCGAAGGCCGGAGCACGGAGAGCGGTACCGGAGGTGACGTATGGATCTCGGCCAGGTTAGGTTTCCTCCCCTTCTCCTTTCCATCTGGTAGAGGCCTCGCTGGTGGTGTCGGCGTGTGGGGGAACAGAAGATGATGGTGGTGGAACTGTGGTGTCGGAAGTGGTGGTGTGGGAGTGTGTGGCTGACGGGTCACGACGGTGACGGTGATGATAACGGGGATGGGGGCGGTTGCACAGCTACATCGCACACGGATGGTGTTGTCGGTGGCAGCTAAGTTTTTGGCCACGATAATAGTGGTGGCAGGGGCTGGGTCCGGCCACGGTTGTTCATTCGCGGTGATGGCGATCTTGGGGACGGGGCAGTGTTGTCGCGACTCGGGGCAGGGGTCGGATAGGGTCGATTGTATGATGTCTGCGGATGTTGATGGCACAGGTGTTGATCAATGAGGCGGGGTCGGAGCACGAACATAGAGGGAGTCGACGACGAACGTGCTGCCGAGGCCGGGGCAGTTGACTGTGGTGGTTTTGGTCATCTTTGTCGTCGTGTCCGGGGTGATGGACACAACACGGATAACTGTACAAGAGTTGGAATAAGATTGACACAGACACGATACACAACTTGTAGAAATTTGAGTTGTGGAATTGATGAAGAAGAGAATAAGGGATCTCTCCTTATATAGGAGGTGGATACCCTATTTGGATAAGGATCGAGATTGTTTAAACTTCCAATGGGTAAAATCACTCTATTAATTTAAACAACTTAAAGATCTAGATCAATAATATTTATAAACTATAAAATATTATTTTAATTCAAAAAAAAAACTACTTTAAGAAAATATCGATAAAATCCAAATCTCGGTTTAAATATCAAAACTCAAATTTAGGATATCCTTTTATGACTTGTAGAAATTAATATAATATTAATTTTGAAAATCACAATAAATATTTATATATTTGGATTACCTTTTATAATTAATTAAAGTATTTACAAATAATTTTCATAAATCCAAATAGCCATGTATTAAATTATGCATCTCGTAAGGATTATATTTATAATCATAAATCGCTAGTCTTTTTATAATAATAAATGACGTTTGTCAAACCTCGACGTGCCTTTATAGCATCACTCTTTTAAATAGAAATTTTGTATAAAATATATCATCTCGTAAATTCGCACGCGATGTACAAAAACAAAGAATGCGAATTCGCACGCGACGTACGATTATAAAGAAAATTGATACCAATCTAAGAAAAATTAGTAGAAATTTAGGAGATTTACATCCTACCCAACTTACAAGAATTTTGTCCTTAAAATTTAGGAATATATAGGGTTGACCAGATAGAAGGAGATAAGATCAAATTATTGAAGGAGGCAAAGAAATGACGTTCAACACAAGCATGCAATTAGAGAGTCATGATTTCGTTATCAACGAAAATACATCACGAATATGGAATTGAATGGGGGTTGCTAGTTAACCAATTAAATAAGGAAGAATTAAGGGTTAAAGTTTAATCATGATAAGACATGAAATAAAGAGATAAGGAATTGACTAGATTAAGGGCAAGCAATTGAGAGAATATAGTCGTCTAGGTTTAGATTTGAATCATTCTCAAGTTCCAATAAGGTCACAAAAATGAATCTAGGGTCGAAGAAAGAGAGATAGTAACTCAAGACGGGGATATAGTCACATTGGTGGGTCAGTGGCTAACTATCTCCATGTATATACAAATATCAAGGTCATAGGAGTATAGTTTGGCCTATCTATTAAGTACAAGCTTTGTCTATAATAGGTAAAAGATGAAAGCCAACAAGAGTTCAAGGAATATGTTTTGAATACCAATATGTGGTTCAAAGGCGATTGAATAAATTGAAGAGAATTATCAAGGCAGTCGCGGATGAGACTCTAGGGACAAGTTTAACTATGTTTCCATCCACGTAGAATGATATACGAAAAGCGAACCAAGATACACTAGGTTGATCAGACCATAATGCATCGGTCTGATTAGACAATATGTTAGTGGGTGCGCACCCAATAAAACATGTCATCATCAAGCTTGGTAAAGAAATAAGCTTGTAAAACTGAGGCTAAATTAGCAGCATAAGATAGTCAATAAGTAGGGGGTAATGACGAAAGAAATCAAATAGATCATGATTATTTAAAATCTGAGTCTTGCCCGAGGTTTGGGCCTACGTAGTTGTCCTAGTGTTTCCTTATATATGGCTTGGTTGTCTAGATGAGTTAGGTTCCTCTGAATTCTATAGTCTAAGTAAACTTATCAATATGGGTCACAAGGATAAAGAGTTTGTTAGGTCGTGAGGTATTCTACCCAACTTACAAGAGTTAAACTAGTAGTACGATGAGACAATGGATCAAGCAATCAAGATAATGTATAAAGTTAAGCATTGAAGGAATTTAGTAGAACACAATCACATAACGGTTCGAAAGAATTGAGTCGAGGTTGAGTCCCTATTCGTGGTCGAAAATATATTGGTATCATGGTAAAAGTTATAGTTTAGTCTTTATGACCCGAAAGTCGTATCATAAAAATAGGGTACAAAGGGATGTGTTTTAGTGGGACATGATATACCTACATGAAGGTGGGCTTGTCTAGGTCTTGCATATGAAATTTGTTGGAAGGTAACAGCTAGTATTACACTCCGAATGTTAAAGTCACGATAAGGGACGCCAAAAGATCTAAAATAGAAAGTGGGAGTGCATGAGGTGCAAAAATTTAAGTTAAAGCACGAAATCAAGATAATAAGGAAATCTTGTAGATCAACTAAAAGAAGTTAGAGACACAGTTTCTAGAGAGGAAATAGTCTCTTAGATGGATACGATCAAAGAGCGATCAAACCATTTTTCAAATTGCAAATGGTTAGAAGGTCACGAGGGAAGGTCGAGTGAGTCAAGATTGAGATATAGTCACATGGTTTGGTTGATGACTAACTACTCTTGAGTATACACTACTATCATGGTCATGAGTGATATGTCATTTAATATGGCATACTTCTGTCTATCTTGGTTGCCTATCAATATAGATTCTAATTCTATGAATTTGAGTTCCTCAGAAGTTTCCTCAGTGCAACTCTCAAGGTAATCTACCAAATATGTCAAACATGATCATAACTTTTAAAATTTAAATTCCTTTAATCAATTTCAATTAACCTTTTTCATATCGAATGTATCACAACTAAACTTTCATAACCAACCATCACTTTAAAATTTCCATTTCTCAAATATACCTCGAGATAAACTCTTAGCCTATTACACTCAATCCAAAACTTAAGATCAAGATTTTTAAATCATTTCATTAATCGTAAATCATGCGACTCAAAAATTTTTTTTTTCCACAATTTTTGATTTCCAATATCGAAACCTTAAACTCAAAACCTAAATAAATTTATAAATCATAAATCATAGGGCACAATTTGAAATTTAAAATTTTCCTTCAAAGTCGGTTTCATATCTTACAAAATATTTTAAACCAAAAATTTACTAGCATCTCTTCAAACGCAAAACCTAATAAACTTATAAATCGTACATCATACGTCTCAGTTCAAAAACTTAAGCTCTCTTTATATATATATATATATATATATATATATATATATATATATATATATATATATATATATATATATATATATATATTATATTTTATATATATATAAGCTCTCTTTATATATATATATATATATATATATATATATTTTAATATATATATATATATATATATATATATATATATATATATATATATATATATATATATATATATATATATATATATATATATATATTCTACTAAACTTCCACCTTCTCTATTCGTCTACGAAATCATAACTTATGATTTAAAACTCTTTAATAAATCTCGAGATAAACTTTAGCATATTACAATCCAAACTTAAACTGAACCGTAATCATGCGTCACAATTTAAAACTTTAAGATATTTCTCAAATTGATTTCATATCCCAGTAAATCATAACTATTTAACAATCATAAATGAAAATTTGTTTTCTCAACCCTTTATAGAATCTATCAATCCTCTAGTAGTATCAAAATGAATTTTATCTCCATCTCACTACCCAACTTAGAATTAAGTAATCCTTAAGTTTACTAATGCCTTTATGACTCAATTAAGAGCTCAATGCATACTAACTGTCAACGTAATCCCTGTGTTTGACCTATGAGAATATACTAGTGTAGTCATCTTCCTAGCTGTCACTAAGCACGAAAAATAAGAATTTACGGTAGAATGAGTTCAAGCAGGATCCATAACAAAAATGGTAACGAGAGTTCGATATTTGAAGCAAGGAAGGAGGTCAAGCTTGTGGATGAGATCCTAAACTCTAATCCTATGTGCAGGTTTACATCAGTACAGTCACGTAACCAAAGTGATAACTGGACCTGCATGGGCCACCATAAAAACATGTAATGTCCCAGTCCCAAAATACTTAGGACCAAGTACGTCGACATGCCAGCTGCATATATACGAAGTATACTCTAATATATGAAACCATCGTATGTATATATAAGCTGTAAAATGTAGTAACTATAAAACTAATCTCATCCACAAATAAATATATTATAAAATCAACTTATAATGCCATTTGTACAAAACGTTAGGCGGAGACAAATCCACTACCAACTAAAAAGAGAGTAATACATAGCAACGAAGGAAGAGTCGAGCGAAGCGAAAAGATGATCCGAGAGCTATCATCGCGAAGGTAGATTGTAAACTATGACCTTGGCTAGAGCACCTGCGAAAATTATAAAACACACCTAGAGAAATCACTAGGTCCTCAGAGGGACGTAACAAGACACATAATATCATGCCATAAACTAAATATAAATAGCTCAATAGAAAAGTATATAAACCTAAACAGATAAGGTCCCTAACCATTCTATGTGAAACTATGCACTTTTGGAGACAATGTTCTACGCAGGGGCTGTATGATAAGCCACACAAGTAAAAGAGGATTGACAGCACGTAGAGCTCATACGAGACACTATCTGCCCTGGGCCGCAAGTAGCGCTCATCTGAGTCACTATCAGCCCGAAATGTGCATAAAAATAAAATGTAGCCCCTACGCTAATAGCTATCTCCACCCTCCCTATGATACTGTACATGCATCGTCTCCACGATACACAACATGAATCGTTTCCATGATACTGTTGTAGTCTTAATAACTGCTAGGTCTTCTAGAAAAATTTATTAGCAGTTATATCCTAACGCACGGCCTGCACGCACTAATGATCAGTCAGCACGCAAGTTCGTATCTATATGCGAATCGCGACTTCATGGCACACAAGTATCGAGGCCAATGAATGCAACACACACAAAGGGTGGTCCCTTAACTCTATGCCAAAATGCAACAAAAAACTAAATTATAGTAATATGCATCTACATACAGTTTTGAAAGAATAATTTTATATTTGCTAGAAGTAAGTAAAAGCATGCATGATATTGAGCAATTAAATAAACAATAAAGGCAAGGTATCTTGCCTGATGTTACACCTGACATTCTGACATGTCCCGAACGGTCCAATAGCCATGTTTGATGTGTAAGGATCCAGAATTCACGAGAAAATACGAGTAGGAATTAGTCATGATCAATGGAGTATTCGAAGAGAATTTCTAGAGATAAGTACTTTTACTAATTTTAGAAAATATTATAATACCAGAAACTAACCTTATTGGTCAAAATAGGTTTTTAGACCAATACTTAGAAAAATGAAAACGCGTTTTTAGGCAAAATACCATAGTTTTATAAAAATAATTTATAGATAGAAAACTAGTAGTTAAAAATAATAAATATTTGTAATATTTGGAAATCCTCTTAGGGAAAATTTTAAGTTTGTAAAATATACAAATATTGTAGAAAAGCTAACTTTTCATTAGTCAAAAATATTTTAATGAATTTTAGAAAATTTTTGTCTATTTATTTAATAAAAGCAAATTAATATAATATTAATACTTCTAATAATAAAGTCATAATATTTTATATACTACTAATATAAATCATCCTACACTAAATACTATACCTTATAATGTAAATACTAGTTAAAATAATAGCATCTTCAGTAACATAAAGATATTAATTCATAATAAAAAATAAAATAATAATAAAACTCCTAATAATTACTTGTTTTCTTTCAATAAATTTTGTGCTGCTCCTCGAGAGAGGAGAACATATTAATTGAGATGCTTTAAGCAAGAGAGAGAGAGTGAGTAGTACGGATGAGGGGGGTAGAAGAGGGGTTACCAGAGGGAAAGAAACAGGCGGAGCTCGACCGTGCTGAGCCGAGGTCGCGGAGGCCAGAGTGGAGCTGGGGGCGTGCTTGACTAGCGGAGAGGGAAGTCGCACAGTGGCGCGCCGGAGAAGGCGTTGGCGCGGTACGGCGGCTCGCCGGAAGGGTCGGGCAGTGCCCACTCCGGCTGGTACGGGCGACGAGATCGCCGACGGCTGCACAAGGGGGTCATGGCGCGGCGAGGAGGGAGGCCGGCGGATCAGACACTCACCGTGGAGGAGGCCGGGGCTGCCGCAGGTTTACGAAGGCGAAGGCGAAGGTCGACGCACGGAGGGCGGTACCGGAGGTGACGCGGGATTCTCAGCCAGGTTAGGTTTCCTCCATTTCTTGTTTCCATATGGTGGAGGCCACGCCGGTGGTGTCGGCATGTGGGGGAACATGAGATGATGGTGGTGGATACTGTGGTGTCAAAAGTGGTGGTGTGGGAGTGTGTGGCTGATGGGTCGCGACGGTGACGGTGATAATAACGGGGATGGGGGCGGTTTCACGGCTACGGCACACATGGATGGTGTTGTCGGTGGCGGCTAGGTTTCCAGCCACGATTTTGGTGGTGGCAGGGGCTGGGTGCTGCCGCGATTGTTCATCCGCGGTGATGAAGATCTTGGGGACGGGGCCGTGTCGTCCCAGCCCGGGACAGGGGTCGGACAGGGTCGATGGTGTGATGTCCGCGGATGTTGACGGCAGGGGTATTGATTCAATGAGGTGTGGTCGGAGCACGAACAGAGAGGGAGTCGACGACGAACGTGCTGCCGAGGCCAGGGCAGTTGACTGTGGTGGTTTTGGTCGTCTTTGTCGTCGTGTCCAGGGTGTCGGACATGACATGGATAACTGTACAAGAGTTGAAATAAGATTGACACAGACACGATACACAACTTGTGGTGGAAATTTGAGTTGAGGAATTGATGGAGAAGAGAATAAGGGGTCTCTCCTTATATAGGAGGTGGACACCCTATTTGGATAAGGATCGAGATTGTTTAAACTCCCATGGGTAAAATCACTCTATTAATTTACACAACTTAAAGGTCTAGATCAATAATATTTATAAACTATAAAATCTTATTTTAATTCAAAAAAAAAACTACTTTAAGAAAATATCAATAAAATCCAAATCTCGGTTTAAATAACAAAACTCAAATTTAGGATATTATGACTTGTAGAAATTAATATAATATTAATTTTGAAAATCACAATAAATATTTATATATTTGGATGACCTCTTAGAATTAATTAAAGTATTTAAAAATAGTTTTCATAAATCAAAATAGCCATGTATTAAATTATGCATCTCGCAAGGAGATATTTTTATAAATATAGTTTTCCAAATAATTATTTATATCATAAGTCGCTTGTCTTTTTATAATAATAAATAACGTTTGTCAAACCTCGATGTGCCATTATATCATCACTCTATTGAATAGAAATTTTGTACAAAATATATCATCTCGTAAATTCGCACGCGATGTACAAATACGAAGAACGCGAATTCGCACGTGACGTACGATTATGAAAAAATTGATACCAATCTAAGAAAAATTAGTAGAATTTAGGGGGTTTACACATGTTGATTCTTCAATTTGCTGCATTGCATTCGATCCCCTATCTTAGTTTAATTTCGAGGACGAAATTCTTTTATGTTGAGTAGGATGTAAACCCCCTAAATTGTATATAGGTATTTACTTAATTTATGATGAGGTGACAGTGTTTTAGGAAATTTTTGATATATAAAGTGAGATGGGAGTGTAGTATGTAAGTGAGTAAATATATGATGGTATTTTATATAGATACCCTTCAAATATTTAGAAACATTTTTAGGAATTTTTCTAGATTTTATAAGCTTATTTAGGATTTATTCAACCATAGATATAGTATATTAGCTAAAGGAAAAAAAATTATAACTGAAGTCAATTTATCACGAGATTTTTAAAATCTCGTGATATTAAATTCCCAGCCAAACCCGACCAAACCCAAGCCATCAGCGGAAAATTTTTCGAAGTAGGGATCAATCCAAAACCCTATCATATCCTCTATAGGATCGAGTCATATCCAATCCAAATTGGATTAGAATTTGGTTCAAAGGCTAATTAGAAACCCTACGTATAAATACCACGATTGCGCGAGTCTTCGTAAAATTTCTCCTCAAAGATCGCGCCCCAACCCAATTCACCAAGCCCCGACGAACCCCAATATCCTGACTTGCACTGCTGGTTGCCTGCCCACTGTGGGCCACAGCTGGATCGTCGAGAAATCGCCAATTTTCGACCGCACAGCAAGAACTACCCTTTTTTCTTGATAGCAGCAGGTACACGACTTCATCCCCAAATTTCTTCATACAAGCTCAATCGTTTTTGACTCTGCAAAGTTCTCTGGGCAGCCTATGTAACCACGTAAGATCCTGCCGAATGTATTTTAGCATAACCCCATAGTTCGAGCGAAAACTCGTCTCGAAGTTGACAACTTTCCGCTCGAAAAACTGGGCAGGAGGCTGTGTAAAACCACCACTTTGGAGTTGATTTTTTAATCTGTACAATAGGGTTTCATAGAAACTAATTAATAACAGTCAAAGACAACCTAACCAAGAGCAGAACTCAACTTGTAGATTTAAATTTTGTTGCATATGTAGAAAGTTATTCGATTTCAAAGATGCGAGAAAAACTACTTTTAGAATATTAAAATTCAGTAAACTTTTTCCGATACGGCGCACGTTCCGACAAACCGGATGACTTGGTCGCGCACTATACGCATCGAAAGACGGGTATGGATTTGCCGACGTGTGAGAACAGGCGGAACTTGATTTCGTTGCGCGACGAAATCAGTGCATATCCGTCGAGATACCCCCGTATCGACGTTTTGCGAACTTTACCATAACTTCGTGCACGTTCGTCGGATTGATGCAAAACTTGTGCCATTAGGACCGTATCAATTTTTTAGTCCTGTATGCCAAGTTTGTTCCAATTCTGAGAAGGTTGATCGGAATGCCAAATTGGCGGGCTCGCAACTCGACCCAACGGGCGATTTTAGGCACGGCTCATCGGAATCCAAAATTAGAAATATTGCTGGGTTCGTCTTCTCAAACTGGATCCATAGATATTTAGTTTGACGAATTTGGAGACCATAGACTTTGGCATGCGTTTCGGTACAAAATGGGTCCAACGACGGATATCGTTTTGATCCGAAATTACGATTTTGCCCCTGTTCCAGAGTTGGACTTTTGGATAGGTGTTTCCTATAGATATCTTTTACATCAAAATGTTTTTGATATTTGTTTTAGCATCAGGAGCCGTTTGTGAATTCTGAGGTTTCTTGCTGACGTGACTGACTGCTTGGAGTTGCTTTTTCTGCACTGCCAGGCAAGATACCTTGTCACCTTACTCTGGGATTTACATATTCTTATTTTTAGTTATTATTTTTAGTATTTCATATTTATTGTTATTAATATAAAAATTGTGCGTCCAAGTCACACTTAGGTGCAAGCGACTCTATCGGTCGTTTTATTGCTTTTCGTTTATTTCTCTTGTATTGAGTTAGTCTAGTGACCACCCATTGATGATGAGATATTGGTATATCTCATACGGCCTTGATATCTGGTTATCACGTATTGTGAGTCACATGTAGGATACGTGCTCGCGTAGTCGGCTGGCCACCGATACGCATGAGGCGTACGACGGTTATGAGTAACTGCTAATAGAATTGCATGCTAGTGGACTTTGCAGTTACTAGAGGTTTTATGAGTCATGGATGTGACCCTACTAGGCATTGGTAGGGAGAACAGTTCCTTAACGTATGGGCCACGTATGCACTTTCCTATTCCTGATCCTGCTGGCCTCTGACATTCGAAGAATGTCATGCTTTGAGGTCCCTGGTATCCTGGTGGGACCATACGTGAGTTTTCTGCAGCCAGAGTTTCCATGCGTTGAAGGTTTGTTCTTAACTGCGTTATCACTGTAGAACTGGTAGGCACCCTATTTGCATTCATCTATTCTTTATATTATATATAACAGTTTGTATGGCATGGTATTTTTTTGTATTTTGTTACGTTCCACTGAGGACCTGGTTATCTCTCCAGGGTTAGACGAGTTTCCACAGGAGTACGAAACGGCTCTGGATCTATCCTACATTGATGATGAGGCACCCCCTACTGACTTCTAGATTATTCATCTATTGAGACATTAATGGATATTTTTATATATCTTTTCTTTCTGTTTTTACGGAGGTTGGACTCCGATCTTATGAGACTATTTTCATAGCTGTTTGGAGTGAGTATGTTCACCCGGCTATTTCTTTGCTACACTCATTTATTAGTTGGACTCTATTATCTTCTGTGTTGGGTTGTGATAAGATTTAGATGATTATATTCTGTCCTGTGATTATTTATTATATATACAACTTATGTACGTATACGAGGATTCCATATATTGGAGTATTCTTCGTATATGTGCAGTTGGCATGTCTACGTACTTGGTCTTAAGTATTTTGGGACTAGAGCGTTACAATACACGAAACACGATCAAAATATGAGTTACGATCAATATGCATGATCACGATCAATAATACGAATGATCACGTGTCAAAACCGTATCACAATATGAAACATAGCTAGACGATAAAATGATGCATTTATAATGTATTAAGATACATAAGGAGTGTACTTACCTTAAATCCAAATTGCTGACTTGGTGAGCCTAGTCCAAACCTATAAAATACGAAATTCCAATGTAAGATTTCTACATCCCTGAAATGTTTATTTAGATTCTAGAAAACCCTATTTATATAAGCCCATTTAATCAACCAAGGCCCAAGAATTACCTCACTAAACTTCAAAGATCCATAATGAATAACTCACTCTTATTGATTTCTTATAGCCCAATACCATAATCAGCCGAGCCCAACAATTAAAATAAATCTCTAAACATAGTATCTGGCCCAAATCTTCTTCTGGTCCAAGTTAAGCCCATTATAATTAAAACAAACATATTGACAATCAAAGCTTTAAAAGTCAATCAAAAAGTCCAACCCACTTACTTTAGCCCTAAATTAGAAACCCAAGCTCAGAACCCAGTCAAAACCAACTAAAACCTAAAATATTAAACTATTGTTCTCATAAAGAACAAAAAGAATGACAAAATTAGAAAAAAAAAGAGTTAGAAAAAGTAAGCAGTGAGAGAGAGAGTGAACATAGAGATAGAAAAAGAGATAGTAGAGAGTGAGAGGAGATCGAGAGAGAGACTGAGATCGAGATGGGAGTGGCAGAAGCTCACTGCTTGGTGCGCTGGGCACGAAGTGTTAGCCTATTGGTCACGGTCGAACCTGATTTTAATAATTGATCTAACCCTGTCTCGATATAAGGGCTACTTGGACGATTACTAAGAACTGATACCGTTCTGTTCAAGATCGAAGATGTTTTGCCACATGAGTCTGTATTTCATATTCAATATAATTTTCACATTTTATTTAGTCTAGGAATACAATGTACACCAAGTCGTACTAGTAAATAGGCTATCCCAAAATGTTTTTAAAATATTCTTTGTTTTAAAAATAGTCCATTTTACAAAAAGCTCCTGACTGCCTTTAAACTTTTCAAAAAGGCCAAATTTCGATTTGCAAAAATTCCAAAAATCAAACTCTGGACCCTAGGAGAATTTGGCCCGAGTTCGACCCGAATTCTCCCCGAGTTCGTTTAGTGCCCGTTGAATTTTGAACTTGGTCATCCCGTAGTTACGGATGCAATGACTATTTGCCGAGATTCTCTCAAAGAATTCTTCCCAAATTCAGTCCGAATTCTGTCTTTGAAAAAACTATAAATAGGGAAGAATTTTCCTTATTTCAACACACTTCTCTTCTTTTCTCTCTAAGCTTAATACATTCTTCCAAAGTATTCTAAGCTCTTTCATTTTCAGATCCCAAGTCAGTTACAATCATCTAGTCGATTTGCCAGTGCGGTATGGTCTAGAAGTTTCATAGTGATTGTAATCAGAGGCTTGATTAAAGAAAGATACTTTACAATTGAAGTTGGTCGAGTACTGTGGATCAAAGCTCGTATTGTAGAAGTTGCAAGAACTTCGGAGAAAAAATTACGGTATTTTTCTATAGTGGATTCAACTGGAAGCTAGAGTTCTTTCGATTGGAATAGTCCTCACAAGAGAAAAACCAGTATACATCCTTGTGTTTGCGTTTGCTTTCTTCTCTCTGCTTTTCATTTACATACTTTTGATATATATTATATGATCTTGTTTCTAACATTTTTAAATAGCTAATTTTTTGCTGCCTACTCTATTCACTCTCCTCTAGAGTATAACGCTTTATATTTCGTTCCTACAATTGGTATCAAAGCAGGTTATACAGGTAAAGCAAGGTAACACAGCTATTATATTCTTATCTATACTGCTGTTACATATATCATTTTATATCACACATGGCAACTGTAAAATTCATAAGTGAAGACCAGGCCACAAACAGACCTCCACTGTTTGATGGTACAAATTATACATACTGGAAAACACGTATGAGTTTCTTCTTGAAATCTCTAGATTTGACTTGTGGTCTATTATGATTGATTTCTATAAAATGCCTGCACGTATTCTTGTTGATGGAGAGTTGATTGAGAAACCCCATAAAAAATATTCCGAAGCTGAAAAAAATATGCCAGTCTTGACGCACGTGCTATTAACGCTTTGTTTTGGGCTTTAGACATATGAATTTAACAGGGCGTCTACATGCACAACATCAAATGAAGTGTAGAAACTTTTCGAAGTTACTCACGAAGGCACAACACAAGTCAAGGGGTTAAAGATCAGCAGACTTACTCAAGAGTATGAGGTGTTCAAGATGAAGCCAAACGAATCCGTCACTCAGATGTTTACAAGATTTTTGGATATTGTAAATCCTCTGTCTTCATTAGGCAAGGAATACAACAACCATGATAAGATTTGCAAACTTCTACGAGCTTTCACGAAGAACAAGATTCCAAAGGCTGCGACAATCATTGAAGGGAACGACCTCACTACTATATCTCTTGAAACACTCATGGGTATGCTACTCACTTACGAGCTGGAACTTAAAGACTTTGAAGAAGTTGCACCAAAGGAGAAGTCGATCGCCCTCAAAGCTCAACACAGAAGAACTGTCAAAGATGATTCCGACGACAGTGACTCTGACTCTGAAGATCAAGCTCTCATAGTAAGAAAGTTCAAGAAGTTCATGAGATTCAACACAAGAACAAAAGAGTACAACTGCAGCAATAGCAACAACGAAGAAGATCCAATCTGCTACGGTTGTAAGAAGAAATGACACATCAAAAAGAACTATCCAATAGCATCATCATCAACCAGAAAAAGTAATAAGTATGACAATGGTTACCTGAAGAAATCAACATCCAGAAGGTATGCCAACACAAGCATATGGCATAAAAGTGAAACTAGCGACTCGGAAGATGAACAATCAGATAACGCTACAAATGTATGCTTAATGGCATTTGATCAGGTAAACACTATCCCCATGTTTGATATATATGATGATTTTACCTTTGAACAGTTAGGTGAAGCCATTAGTGACCTCTTAGGTGATTACAAAAAATTGCGTAGCAAATAGCAAAACTCTAAGAAGGTACTCAAAGAGTACAAAGGTAAAATATGAAGACTTATCGACCTACTAGTTGAGGTTAGAAGTAATGATAATTCTAGTGAGGTAGGTGAGCTTTCTTCTGTTAAGTCACAATTACATGAGACCACAAGGCTATCCGAAGAGAAAGACAAGACCATTACCAAACTAGAGAAAGACCTACTCAAAGAGAAGAAGTGTCTTCAGCAAGCACTAGTTAGAAATGATGCACTCAGTGCTGACTATAATACATTATATAACACTTCCAAAAAGTTGAAAATTAGGTAAGGAAAACAGCTTAAAGTTGATCCTTCCTACCCTAACACGTGTCACTTACCGAAACACTGGAATACTTTCAAACCCAACACCGTTAGACCAAACCCAACCAAACCTTTGCCCAAGAAGACTAATAGGCATGCATTTTATTATCAATATCCAACTAGAAAACCAAGACCTACCAATCATGCACAACACAATGCATCTAACACTCAACATGCTAGATGTCATTATTGCGGCACCATTGGTTACATCTCTCCTGCATGTAGAGTTAGAAAGTTTGTTGATTTAAAGATATGTGCATGGATACCGAAGACTAACATTTCAGGACCTTATAAGAAATAGGTACCAAATGTTTCATCTGCAAATTCTTTTATAGGTGGAACATCCAACGCATGCTAGAAGCAAGTGGATCTTCGACAGTAGTTGCTCACGGCACATGACCGATGACGCTACATTATTCGCAACACTGTCGAAGAAGAAAGAAGGATACGTCTCCTTCGATAATAATCTTAAAGGGTATATAGTAGGTATCAAAAATATTGGTAAGGCTCCCTATCCTGTGATTAAAGATGTCTATCTAGTAACCGAGTTAAAACATAACATACTCAGCATAAGCCATTTAGCTGACCATGGTTATGGTATTAATTTTATCAAAGACAAATATACTATAGTTGATAGCTCAACTAATAGTACTATCTTTGACGGTATTAGGGAAGACAATATATATGTTTTCTATCTACTGGAAGAGGCTAACAAAGCAGGTAGATGTTTAATCGCCAAGAATGATGAGAGTCAACTATAGCATTTGAGACTCGGTCATAAAAATATGGACACAATTTCAAGACTATCCACAAAGAAGTTGGTACAAGGCTTACCGAACATCACTTTTAAGAAAGATACGGTATGTAGTGAATGTGAAAAAACAAAGCTATCTGATCCATATTTAAGTCCAAGAACGCTGTAAGTACCACTAGACCTCTACAATTACTGCATATGGATTTATTTGAGCCTAGTAGAATTTCTAGTCTAGGTGGTAAGTTATATGCTTACGTAATAGTAGATGGTTTCTCTAGATACACGTGGGTATATTTTCTTGTACGCAAAAATGATGCATTGTCTGAATTCGTCTCATTTTGCAAGAAAGTTTAGAATGAAAAAGGTTTCATGATCACTCGTATTCGAAGTGATCATGACGACGAATTTGAGAATACAAAGTTTGAGAAATTTTGTGACATATGATTATCTGCATGAGTTCTCCTGCCCTAAGACTCCGCAACAAAATGGAGTTAAGGAACGTAAGAACATGACTATCTGAAATGGCTAGAGTTATGTTAAACCAGTTTAGTCTACCTAAATACTTTTGGGCTGAAGCTATTAATACAGCTTGTTATGTTCTCAATAGGGTTCTAATTCGACCTAAATTGAAGAAAACTCCCTATGAGTGTCACGACTCGTACCCGAATATCGGGCACGAGTTCGTGGGCCACATCCAGCCTACGCTGCAGTATCGACGGTAGAGCGCTGTCAAGTACCCATCAATTATCTCAACATCTATATGATCTATAATAATAATATGTACTCAAATTACATACAACAAAAGAAGATATGAATAAGAAGAGATATGTGAAACTGAACAGTGGAAAATGAGGAAAATCATGTGAGCATGTCATGGTAATAATGTACTGTAAGTAATTGTAACTCCTAATTTTTTTTATCTATTCTATATATTTTCGAAATTGTGTTTTGGAACAATTTCTCCTTGAAACTTGTATCTATTATTATCTTTGTATTTCTAGAAGACTATTATGGTTCAAGATAAATAAATAGAGTTTTGATAAAATATTTCTTGAAATTTATCAGTGGCATTATTGGGTTATTAGCTTTTAGATATTCAAGTTATTGACCTTGAAAAATGATCTTTTGAAAATTATAAATATTTTATAAGAAAGTTGACTAATAAAAATATGTTTTTATCAAATATTATTGTTAGTGATGATCAATTCTTGTTTTAGTTTAAAAATAGGTTATTTGGTAAATACTAAATATGTTATGTTGATCATCTCTAGATTTAAATTATATGACTTAGTTACTTGACAATATATGTAATAGTTGAAATATGTTTTAAAACGATCCTATAGTCACCGATAAGTATTTTCAAGTTATTACAAGAATCCATTAATTAAGTTTTGATTTCATACGATCGAAATTATTTTAATATTTGAGCATTAATTATTGTTGTCAAGCGCTATAATTATATTTGATTAGTTAATGTTTAAAAAAAAATCTATTTGAGAATTAAGCTTATGAAAGAGATTAAATTCGAGTCTTATTTGGATGATAATCCCAACCAAACTCTGAAGTTCTTAATCTCTATTCGTTTAACCGGATATCTATTTAAATAGATATTTACCAAGCTACTAATCTTTCTAGATAGCCATATATTTTCCTAAGAATGATAATCCTCCACTATATCTCCTTATTCTTTACGCTCCCTGCCTATATATATATGCTTCGACCAATACATATATGCTTCGCCCGACCTCTCTTGACCATCTTCCTCTCTATCCCTTTCTCCTTATGAATATTAATCGCCAACCCCTGCATACAAGCCTCCCCGCAACGCCGATGACTCTCCTCCGCCACCACCCTCGACAAACCAATACACCACCACCACCATTGCCAGTACCATTACCATCAACACACACCAAACACCAAAATTCTGTACCGTGTCCGGACCTATGTTGCGTGTCCTTGCCTCCACCAAATTCATTCATTCTTGTGTCCGGCCTTTACACCACAGAACATAATTCTCGTGTCCGACTTGGACACGATCCATCGACACATCCAAACAAAACAACAAAACCCAAACCCCAAAGCTAACCTTCCCCGAGAGTCCATCGCGGCGTCTTCTCGCTCCCTGTCACCGTCGCAATCGCCATCTTCACCACCACGACATCGATCACCCAGCCATAAACTGCCAACGCCACGCAGGTAGCACCCAGCCTTGGCGTCCAGTCCAGGCACCGCATCGCCACTGCCAAGCTAGCGTTGTGTCGCAAGCCACCGTTACCACCATACCATCACCGCCCGTCACCGTCTCCATAGCCGACACCGCAGCCATCACTACCACCACACAATTACTCACCTGAGCCCGCTTCAGGTGATGTCGCCGAACATACCACTCTCCGCCAGGGGCCGTCCTAGCGCCACGACGCTAAGCCTCTGGAGCCGTTGAACAATCGTGTCCGGCCGCCTCTCGATCTCGAGAGAAGACGCCCCAGATCTAGAGTACACGCCCGCGAAGCCGTTTCCTTTGCTCCTTCCTAAGCGTCCACTGCCACCATCATGCCCCGAGCGACCGCCCACGACGAGTCCTGCCGTCGTCGGACCGGTTGGGTCCCGGCACGATAGCCACGCACGATAGCCGGTGAGATTTTCTCTCCCGTCTCTCTCTCTATATAATTTCTCCATGTAATCTCTTCCCCTTTCCTTTTACTTCCTCTTTCCCTCTCTATTCTCTCTTTCCTAATCTAAAGGTCAGCAGCAACTGCTAACTTTTAATTCATGGTTATTTCGATGTTTATTATCAATGTAACAGTATGTATAGGAATTACTTCTTTAAACACAATATTGACTGTATCAATGTTATTAACTAATCATAGGATTACAATTATTTAGTAAAAACTTTTGCAAATATGAAGCTAGTAAATATTTTGTTAAGATGACTAACAATATTGACATTATTAGTACTGTTCAAAAATATATATATATATATATATATATATATATATATATATATATATATATATATATATATATATATAATTTTATTTTTTCTTTAAAACTAAGCGGCCGTGTCAAAGACACCCAGCCACCGCTTAGCCCGGGGGCCGTGGGCGAACCACCAAGCCGCCCCCGTGGGGGCTCGAACTCCGTCCGATGCCCCAAGTGCCGGAGCACCTAGCCACTTGAGCTACAAGCGCTATATATATATATATATATATATATATATATATATATATATATATATATATATATATATATATAGATATATATAATTCCAAATTAATATTGTAAAATATAGAATTGGTTTTAGCCTTACAAATGATTTCTAGATTTTGTATTATTTATTTGAAATATTTTATAGTGAGGATATAGTTCTCAAATATAGTAAATATTTTCCAAAAATATATATAAAAATATATTACTTCTAGCTATTTTCAAAATAAAGTATTTGGCTAGAAGCTAAAAATATGGTTATACTTTTATGGTATTTTAATATAGTTTTAAACTAAGGGTCATATTTGACAAAATTAGGAAATTAGATCTAAAAGGGTTTTCTATATTTTCAAAAATAGTTATCTAAATATTTTGACCAATATGAATATAGTCTTCTAGAATTATAATTATTTAATTATATCTCCTTCAAGTCTCATCTAAACCTTGACAAGTCATATGTCCATATTTCTGTGATTCTGACTTCGTAATATCGACCCTAGGCTAATCGGACTGTCCCGGACCCAATGGCATGGTCTGTTCCATCATTAGGGGCTGTCTTGCACAATTACAACATCCATGATTATTCTGGACCCAACAGGATCATCGGTATCACTAACAAAGGATCCTAGGCAAATACATTTCTGGTAGTTTTTATATTTGATCATCTCTATGATTCATCTATTTAGTAGTGTTTTACATTGATATTCTGTTGATTCTCGACACGATGGTTCACGATGTAGTATGTATGGATTCCTTTCATGTTATCTTTCGTGACTTGCATGTTTACCATGTTCGTGACTTGTTGAATCCATGAGTACTAGTCGGACGAGGAAATGTATTAGTAGACATATAAATATACCCAAAAACATCCCATTTGTCTGATCGTGTCTAATAGCAGTCGCACAATTCACATATGGGGTGCCGAATTTCCTTCTTAGCCATTTTACATATCGAAAGTGTATTTCAACTCACTAATTTGATGCAGTCATGCTTTATTACAGTTACTTCACTGTCTCTACTACCATGCTTTTCTGTTTTTTACTCACATATTTCTTTCCATGATTCTCTGTTTTTCCACTCATCATGTACTTCAGTATTATTTACTGTTTTATAGATTTTGTCAAATTATTGGAACTGCTGTTAGAATGTACTCGTTCCATTCCTTACAGAAAACCAACATTTTTAGGTTAGTCGCAGCTTCTCTTAGCATTTGGGAGACATGGGTATGCGAAGGTCAACCTAGAAGATTAGTTAGCTAGATTAGTTGTTTATTTCATGATGTGAGACTTGTAAATTCTTCAAATATAAAGCTGGTAAATATTGTAAATTAATTTAATTTTATGAATGAGCAATTATTGTGGTTTTTGGAGAATTGTGGTCTAGACGGCGTTCTACCACCGACGTTGTGACGTAGGCTGGCTTGGACATGCACTCGTATACCGAAAAGCGGGTGTGGGTCATGACAGTAATCATGGGTACAATGAACATCATGTGATAATCTGGAATAGAACATGTACTACTACTAAAAAGTGCCTTGAGATATTAGTTTATTATGTGATCAGCTTGGGTCCAGATCAGGCTGTTCTATTTGACCGGCTATGCACAAGTACGAGTATAGAGGATCAGGTCGGCCACAATGGAAAGCTATGTACAAGTAGTATCAGGTCAGGGTATACCCTACATGTGGCGAGGGTAAGCTATACACAAGTGAGTAAACAAGTAGGGCATGATCACATAATCTTCTAATATCTCCCCATCCCTCGACTAGTATAAAGGATCCAACCATAGCACGTTACGACACAGTGTAGAAGCATGAAAAAGAAGAGAAAAATGATCCATGCGGCCAAGAAGCCTCATGCGGCTCAGGAGTCCCATGCGGCTCAAACACATAGACAGCCTGAGTGGACTCCATGCGGCCCGCAGAGGGAAGCCACGTGTCTTTTCAGAACAGCTGTACCCAGCGTCATTCAAACACAATTAATGCTCTGACGGCTGACAGCTGACAGCTGACAGCCCTGACGTAAAATAGTCATGATGACTGACACACGAGCACTATCTTCCTAGGGAACTGGAGAAAATCTTTGCAGCTTCGAGGTAAGTTTATGCGGCCATATTAGACGAGTTCACGCGGCCAGTGCAGAGAAACCTATGCGGTTCAATCATGAAGGTCCCCCATGCGGCTCGGCCATGAAGAAACCCATGCGGCTCGGTCACAAAGACTCTCATACGGCTCGGCCATGAAGACCCCCATGGGGCTCGGCCATAAACATATTCATGCGGCTCGGTCATGACAACCTTCATGCGATTCGAGTATAGAGACTATTCATGCGACTCGATCATGACGACCTTCATGCGGCCCAAATATGAACACTCCTTATGCGGCTCAACAATGATGACAGGACACGTGTCCTAAAGATAATCAAATTCTGGGTCAGATCCCAATAATTTGGGACACGTGGCAAGAGAATGAATTAAATTGATTCATTTAGATTTGCGGACATCAGCAAATCATCATGATGGGGATTTATTGCAATCAACATTAATTACTGACATGATTTGGCATAATCCTCATTAATGGCCCAGATCCTTCACGCTCAAGATTAATAGCCCAGATTGATCATTTACCAGGCCGCCGCCACTTTAAGAATGGGTAATCATTGCAAACCCTAATGATGCCCCCTACTATTATAAATAGCAAGGTGCCATTCCCTTGCAGAGAGGCCCCCCCAATAATCAGAGAGAAAAAAATACACAGAGATCAATCCAGAGAGAGAGAAGAAGCCAGAAGAGCAATACGAAGAGAGCAAGAAGAGCATTTCTTCGTCGACGCTAAGCATCTCGTCACAGGAGCCAAGGCTACGTCCGATCGTCCAAGGAGTAAGGCAGAGCTGCCGTCACTTTTCTGAGCCTCTACCGTCACCCCCCAGAATCAAAAATAAACAATTATACTTAGATTGCTGTACCTAGGTTTTCGTCCCTAGGCTTTCTTTGTACAAGCGAGTTTGTAACGTGAAGTAAAAGTCCAGTCCTCCCATAAAACTGTTCTGCTCTTTTATATTTTATGGCAAACACGATGGCGACTCTGCTGGGGACAAACTTCTCCATGGCTGAGGAGTTGGTGATGCAGTCGGATGCAGCCAAGCTTGGCTCTACGCAACAGAAGATGGTCGTCCGTTTCGACCAACAGGCGTTTGAAGGAATGCTCTCCGACAAGAGCGCTGGCCCGGTCCAAAAGCAAGCCCGCACGAAGAAGGCCCGCAAGGAGTGGAGACCCCGATCATTCGCTCCTACTGAAGCTCTTGCAGAGATACCCTCAGTTGCTCAAGATGGCGGAGAAGACTCTCCTGCGGCCCCACTTCAGACCGTAGACAACTCTGTTGTCCCCAAGTCTGGCAGAAGAAAACACTATGATGTTGGACTTGCAGTGGCAAAGAGGAACTCTATGCGATCCGAGCCGCATAAGGGTGCTAGCCGCATGGAGAAAGTTCATGCGGCTACATCTGCCAGTCGCATGAAGAAAACTCTTGCGGCCATATCTGTCAGCCGCATAGCTTATACGGCTACAGTTGCCAACCGTATGGATGAAACTTATGCGGTTACTGAAGTCAATCGCTTGCAGAAAACTCATGCGGCCACAATTGCCAACCGTATACGGCCAGCCTGTACGGTCGTGACTCCTAGTCGCACAAGAACAACTCATCCGACAGCTAAAGACAGCCGCATGCAGACAGCCTGTACGGTTTCCAATCCTAGCCGCATAGCGTCTGTTCTACGCTTCTCTCGATCAGTCTTCGACCGTCTCTCATGCGGTCCTGACCCTGATGGTTCTCTGGATGATAAGCCAGACTCTGTAGTATTCAACTTGGACTCTTCCTATTACGCACCCGCAAGGGCTAGAAGAAAGAAGTCTAGGGCAGCGCGGGCGCATCAAGCCCAGTCAGCTGCCCCAACCTCTGACTATCGGAGCGTCCCACTGATTATCACGCGGGCCTCTAATGGAAAGTTGTATAAAGCTACTCGTATCCTGCCCCCTACGGCCAATGGACGGGATAGTCATCAAGCATCTCCCAATAACGAACGAAGACAAGTATACGAGCTACCTTCGAATCAGGGAGTAGGCGGGAGGCCTACACACTCGCGTGCCCGGAATTCTCGAGCCAGCAAAGCAAGTGACTTGCGTGAGGCCATCCTCCACAAATGCAAGGAAAGAGAAGATGCATCGGGGTGCAAAGAGTCCTTCCACGGACGTCACTGCACCCAAGTCATCGTTAACTGCTGCTGCAATAGCATGACGATGCAAGAAGACCGGCAGTCTGTCTTTCAAAGACTACAACAGCCATCTTCAGAAGACGAGGCACTACCCGTCGTCTCCTGCAACTCTGCTCGGAAAGTCCCCGCTGATGGAAGGGGAAAGAAGACGAATGTTCCCAGCCCAAGGATCTCAACCACTGCGACTAAAAAACTGTCATCTAATCGGGTGCCCACCACCGGAGTTTTCTAAGGTACTCGCTCTAAGACGAAATCTGCTACAGTAGGGGATTCGTCGTCCATAACGCAGAGGGTTGCTGGGGCTAGGGGTAGCACCCCTCCGAGCCTCCACAGCAACCCGATGTTCCAAGAAGATGAGCCAGGGGAGACAAATCTTCCATCCGATGTAGTAAACCTCGACGTCCCCGAGGACGTCCACAACTCCCATGACGAGGCGAACTCAGAGACTGGGGGCACTGTTCCTTCCGAGTCTGAGTCAGAAGGGAATATACCCACATACCCCGATGACTTCTCGCTACAGGGATACGATTCAGAGGGCGCTTCCTCCACCGCTCCGTCTATCTCTCCTCATGTGAAGACGGTATTCATGACAGACAGCAACCAAGGTGGTTCCAGTGATCGCCAACGCATCGACACTCTAGAGGCCATACTACATGCCTTGGTTAAGTTTGTAGACGAGATCAAAGTGGCCCATCCAAATCTCCAAGGAGGGACGCTTGGCCAAGCAAGTGCGGGTCCCGCGGTTAATGCGGATTCGAACTCAGCGGCACCGAACCCGGGCAACAATCCTTCGGAAACAACGGCCCCCACCGCCGTAGACGAAGCACGCGAAGCGAGAAAAGAGGTCCAGGAGGTCCGAGCCATGTTCCACGCTCGAGAAAACTCTCAAGACCTCAGAATACGGCAACCATATCCTGCTGTATGGAGGGATATTCCATTCCCACCAAGATATAAGCCGTTCAATATCAATCCTTATGATGGCAAGACCTCAGCAAGTCGGTACATCACTTACTTCGAGGTCACCACCGACCATCTACCCCATGACGATGCCATTCTCACACGATTATTCATCGGGGCATTGGAAGGAGTCGTCTTCGACTGGTATCGCAACCTGCCGGACAACTGCATCCACTCCTTCGTCGGCTTCAAGTGCATGTTCTTGGAGAGATTCTACGAAGTAGGGCAGGACATCACCATGTCCACCCTCATAGACGTCGTCCAAGGGGAGAAAGAGCTGACAAGGAACTACATCGAGCAGTTCCGCCAAACCGCCATGAAGTTGCCCTCTGGAAATCTAAATTCCTCCTTGATTGAAATTTGCCAAAAGAGACTCCTCCCAACAATCAGTCTCTGGATGGGCAAAGTCAATTCAAGGACTGGAAGACGTTCATCATCAGCACCACAAGCGCCGAAGAATGATTGAAGAAGGCTCGCCAACTGGGATTGCACATCTCGGACGGAGAGAACAAGGGCAAGCGTCCCAACAACGATAATGGGGGTAGCCCCTCCAACAATCGGAAGAGCAGGGGTAAGCAGGCTATGGTGGCCGACACAGCACAGAAACCTAAGCCAAAGCCAGCAGACAAATAATGGCCGCAAATTATGTACTCCTTCCAAGACGGTCATGTCAAGCCCATCTTGGACATGCTCATACAAGGGGACAGAATTCAGCCCAAAGTACTGCCATTATTATCGCTACGTCCACCATGCTACACATGACTGCTACCAGCTAAAACGGTACATCCAAAATCTTATCGATTCGAACGCTCTGGCTATCGATTTCGAAGAGGTAACCGTGGCAGCCAATATGGTATCCGTACAATTCGGCAGCTTCCCTCCGACGAAAACTCAAGACGGGATGGTCCCCATCCCTCTGGCGACAATGGAGATTGCTAATCTTCCACCTCCCCGAGATCAGGCTGCTGGTCTAGTACCCCTCACCACATGACGAGGGGAGGTCATGTGGATCCATCCAGACTTGATATCAGAAGTGACTCGGCCCACACCATCTTCCACATACAAGAAAAAAAATGGAAAAGTCAGGACCTGCCACACAATTTTGGCAGACATCGAGGAAGCTACAGCCGTCGTCACGCGGTCTGGGGCACAATCCCAACATGGGGCTGATAATCCAGCTGAAGATTATCAACCCACTACAACTGATGCTCCGGGACCGGCTCAGCCTCCGACGACCGACAAGCCTAGGCCGAGGGAGACTCGCTTTGACAAATCCCTCCGAAAAAAGGCAGCCCAAGGGCTGGAGAGGCCCTACAACTTCGATATCTTGGCACAATTGGCCAACACACCGGCCAAGTTGTCATTATACGAGCTCCTGAGACTCTCCAAGGATGTTCGTACGGCTTTGAGCGATGCACTCCAAAATGCCGACGCATACCTGGCTCAAGTTAACCTCACGAGAGAAAACCCGTCTGCAGATCTCCAAGATAGCGCCTGCACGAGAGCAATGTCCAACATCGTCTTCACTCCGCAGGACATGCTCATCAAAACTAATCTGCACGATCGCCCACTATACTACAATGGATACATCGATGACATAAAGGTGGATCGGATGCACATTGATCCTGGCTCCTCCATAAGTATCATCCCGAAGGGTCTGCTACATCATCTTCGCATCCCAATGCACCGCCTGACGCCTACAAGCACCGCCATCAGCGGTTTCAATTCAGACATGAGCTACCCTACTGGGAAGATTCGTCTGAAGTGTCAAATTGGCGACCTCCAATCCGAAGTCACCTACTACGTCATAGATGCAGACACTTCTTACAACATCCTCTTGGGGCGCCCGTGGATACACGATTAAATGATCGTACCTTCCACGCTGCACCAGTGCTTCAAATATGTCGACAAACACGGCTTCATGAGAATGGAATTTGCTGATATCGATCCCTTCAAAGGGGTCGAAACTTACTACTCAGACTCCTGCCTGTACGAAAAATCGAAGAAGCATATTGGTGAAGGAGATGTATAAGCTAGTACCGAGACAGCCACAGGATCAGAAGAGCCTCTGACGATCCACCTCCAAGCTCGCAAACCGGGCAGGTCTGCACCCCTTACCGCCACTCTGCGTAAGGACGCAATCAGCCTCTCGGCACAAGAAGAGCAGATGATAATCCGGCAGCCAAGGTCTGGCCAAATGCCAAGATCCACAACGGGGCCACTAACAATCAGATTGCCGAGAGTCGGTCAGCCCCAAACGGAGAAGCTCAATCCCTCCGACAAGCCACTGACGATACGCCTTCCCAAGAAGGGTCGTCACCCCGATGCAAGGTCTGACACTTCTAGCGAACCAGCCACTCCCTGCCCCATATCGAGTACCAAACTGGGGGTCGCTAGTCTGCCAACAACTCCACACTCAGCACCATCAGCTGAACCGCTGACGATTAAGCTCCCTAGGTCGTCCTCTCAGTCTTCATTCACACAGGGGGTAGCCGAAGAGGAGTCGTAGCTAGCCAAGTATGTGGCTGCCCACACTGATGTTCCCTCCGCAGATGATGTAATCCCCCGAAAAAAGATACCTTACTTCATCAATAAAGGGCTATCTTTGAACTACCTCGAGCTTAATAAGCTTTGTACAATGTACGCTATGGAACACGGTATAGGCACTCACCTACACACACAGGTGACAAATGTCTACACCACAATCCAGCTTACTCCAGTAGAAGACGCTTACCGAATAATCGAGGGAGGGGACCATCCAATCATCTTCGGCCGGAAGGACGATTCGCATCCCTTCACCATAGAAGAAGTCGACCTTGGATCGGATGCCGGGAGACTACCTCTGTATCTTTATAGCCCCCAAGCTAAAAACCTCATGCAGAAACAGGGGTATGATCTGGAAACGACACCGGGTTTGAACTACGGTACTGGACGACGATTACCTTTGAAGCCCCCGGTCCCGGCTGGCAAACCACAGGACTACTATAGCAAGACTCGATATGGATTAGGGTATGTGACATCCACAACGACCCCTGAAAGTTCAGATGAAGAATGTAACTGGCATTCACATTCGACCGGGTCACCAACTTCTGACTCGGATACCAACATCGGAGACGTATTCAGACAAGTCCTGTCAGTCAACATGGCATTCGCCGACACTTATGAAGAAGATAAAGACATTCCGAAAATCCTTGAGCAGAGCCGTGGGCCCAACAGCTAGATGAACAATAGGAAAAGCATTTCGAACAAAGAGAACCTCCCACCGAGGACGAGGTCATACAAGTTAATCTTGGTGATGAAGCCTCCCCGAAACCAATCTTCATCAGCCAGAGTCTGACAGATGAAGAGTGAGAGTCGCTGCTCTAACTCGTCAAAGAGTACATCGATGTGTTCGCCTGGAGCTATGAAGATATGCCAGGATTGGACCCCGAGATCGTACTCCACAAACTCAATATTCGTCCGGATACAAAACCTGTCAAGCAACAGCAACGACGGTTTTGCCCCGATGTCATGAATGCTATTGAAGCCGAGGTCAACAAACTGATAGCCAGCGGCTTCATTCGCGAAGAGCAGCATCCGTACTGGGTAGCCAACATCGTACCAGTTCTCAAGAAGAACGGGAAGATCCGAATATGCATTGACATCTGGAATCTGAATGAGGCATGCCCTAAAGATGAATTCCCTCTCCCTATCACAGATATTATGATCGACAACACCTGCGGCTTCGAACGTATGTCCTTCATTGATGGCTTCTCAGGATTCAACCAGATCAAGATGTTCCCTGACGACGAGAAGCACACATCATTCCGAACACCGATTGGTACATATTGCTACACCGTTATGCCTTTCGGTTTAAGGAATGCTGGCGCTACTTACCAGAGAGCTATGAGTGTCATTTTTAGAGACCACTTGCGCAAGACAGTGGAATGCTACGTCGACGACATCGCCGTCAAAAGCCGTTCAAAGGAAGATCATCTGCAAGATCTCAGGACAGTGTTCGACCTAATGCGAGCACACAACTTAAAGATGAACCCTACGAAATCATTCTTGGGAGTCTCCAGCGGGAAATTCCTGGGTTTTGTCATTACTTCTCAGGACATTCACATCGACTCCGAGAAAATAAAGGCAATCATGGATGTGGGTCCCCCGAAAAATCTCTGCGAACTCCGTGGCCTCCAAGGCAGGCTAGCTTACATCAGGAGATTCATCTCTAATCTCTCTGGACGATGTCAACCATTCACCCATCTCATGAAGAAGGGAGTCTCTTTCATATGGGATGAGGAATGCCAGCGCGCTTTCGACAGCATCAAAGAATATTTGTCGAACCCCCCAGTCCTGGTAGCTCCTGTTGCTGGGAAGCCATTCCTGCTCTATGTGCGGGCTATGGAACATTCTCTTGGTGCTCTCTTGGAACAGAACAATGATGTGGGCCACGAACAAGCTATATACTACCTCAGTCGAAAGATGATTGGGCCAGAATACCGGTACACGGCCGTAGAGAAGGAATGCCTTGCTCCCGTGTTCGCAATCCAGAAGATGCGACACTACGTCACGGGACAAACCAGCCACGTGATATCGCGGATCAACCCCCTCAGGGTCCTCATGACCAAACCTGGGGCACTCAGCTCTCGCCTTGCTACCTGGGCGATATTACTATCACCATACCACATGATCTTCGTCCCGCAAAAGGCTGTTAAAGGCCAGGCTCTGGCAGACTTTCTAGCAGCCCATCCAGGTTTGGAGACGACTAGGGTATATGAAGAAATACCGGACGAGGTCACCAGTTCAAATGCAGTCTCCCATGATGCCATCTGGCGAATGTTCTTCGACGGTGCTTCAAGAACTGGACCCAAAGGCAACATCGTCGCTAGAGTTGGAGTGGTGCTGATTTCTTCCTCCGGCTTGGTGATCAATCGGGCCTACTCACTCACAGAGCCCTGTTCAAATAATGTGGCCGAGTACAATGCCTTGGTCATTGGCCTCCGGCTTGCGAAGGAACTGGGGGTAGAGTATCTTGAAGCATACGGCGACTCGCAGTTAATCGTCAATCAGATTCGGGGGTCGTACGAGGTCCTCCACGAAGACATGATCCCGTATCATCAAATAGCAATCGACATCATCTCGTCTCTGGGAGGATTCTTCATAGAACATGTTCCCAGACTCCAGAACATTGAGGCTGATGCCCTAGCTGGTTTGGCCGCTTCCCTAGCTGTGCCAAATTACCCTCATCATCAGGTCGACATAATAGGCCGTGAATGGTCTGTCCTAAGGATAACGTTCGATGTATTGAAAGCTACTCCGCCCTTTCAGTCGACGAAGCACCAGACTGGAGACAGCCGTTCATCGACTTTGTAGTATTCGACATCCTGCCAGAGAATCCGAAGGAAGCTACTTCTATCAGAAGACGTTCTCTCAGATTTTTCTATGATACGGAGACGAAAATGCAGTATCGTCGATCCTATGATGGTTTACTGCTTCAGTGTCTATCAAATACAGAAGCCAAGGAAGCCGTACGCGAAGCCCATGATGGTGTCTGCGGAGCCCATCAACCTGGCCCGAAACTGCAAGACCGCCTTCGCCGAATGGGCTATTACTGGCCCACGATGGTTGCAGACACAATAGATTATACACGAAAGTACAAAGCCTACCAAATCCATGCCGACTTCATCCACCAGCCATCTGAATTCCAACATCCGACTGTGGCCTCCTGGCTATTCGAAGCATGGGGTATGGATATCGTCGGCCTAATCACCCCGCCTTCATCCAGAGGACACCGATTCATACTCGCAATCACCGATTACTTCTCCAAATGGGTGGAAGCCATCCCATTGGCAGAGGTGAAAACTTCAAACGTGATCAGTTTCCTTAAGCATTATGTCATCTACCGCTTTGGACTGCCCCGAAGGATCATTCACGATAATGGGCCACAGTTCGCAAGCCACGCATTTTATCGGTTCTACGATAAGCACCGAATTCAGAACATTGCTTCGACACCCTACAACCCAGCAGCCAACGGGTTAGCAGAAGCATTCAACAAAACCATAATCAAGCTACTCAAGAAATTCGTGTCCTCTAACAAGTGCGACTGGAACGAGAAGCTCGGCGAATGTTTATGGGCGTATCGCACCACAGTTCGAACAGCCACCGGGAATACACCATTTTCCCTGGTGTACAGGAGTGAGGCAGTCCTCCCATTAGAGACTCAGATCCCCTCACTTCGCATCGCCCTCACACATCAGTTAACGACAGACGAAAACCACCATCGCCGACTACAGGAATTGGAGGCCCTAGACGAGAAACGCCTGTTAGCTCAACAGCGAATCGAACTATATCAGGCTAGAATCTCCGGAGCTTTCAACAAGAAGGTCAAGGTCAGAACATTCCAAGTAGGCAATCTCGTTCTGGCGGTTCGGAGGCCGATGGTTATGACGCATAAAACCGCCGGTAAATTCCAACCAAAATGGGAAGGCTCGTTCATCATCGAAGCTGTATTCTCTAACGGCGCCTACCGCCTCGTAAAGCAAAATGGAGACTTGCTCATGTTATCCATCAACGACAAGTTCCTGAAGAAGTATTATGTCTGAAACAAAATCTTCGAGACATCTCAGAGTGTCGAGTTATGTACCTCCCCGTACCGCTGAACTTACATTCTGGTTCCATACATAGAGTCATGTACCTGCTGGTACCTCTGAACTCATTCCCACATTTTCCATTCATACGAGTCATGTACCCGCCGGTACCTCTGAACTCATTCCCATATTTTCCAATCCTATGAGTCATGTACCCGCTGGTACCTCTGAACTCATTCCCATATTGTCCAATCATACGAGTCATGTACCTGCTGGTACCTCTGACTCATTCCCACATTTTCCAATCATAAGAGTCATGTGCCTGCTGGTACCGCTGAACTCATACTCACATTTTCTAGATCAACGAGTCATGTACCCGCTGGTACCGCTGAACTCGTACCCACAAAATTTCAGATTGCCGAAGTTATGTACCCGCTGGTACCGTTGAACTCACCTGATCTACTGCCCGCATTCTTAATGCACAAAAAGGGTAACAGATCCACAAAATTCCTATACAACCATGTCGATGTTACCTCTGAGTTGTTCCACTTCCACGAAAAATAAACTGCCCCCTCGCATAGAACTTCCACGTCCTCCTACCTCTGAGTCGTTCTATGTATCCTTCATTGAGCCCACTCCTGCCATGTCCCCGTAATCTTTGAGTGGGAAGGCTCCGTCGAAGAAACCATTCATGCTTGCCATGTC
The DNA here is from genome assembly GCA_029216955.1 of Iris pallida. Taxonomy (NCBI): domain Eukaryota; kingdom Viridiplantae; phylum Streptophyta; class Magnoliopsida; order Asparagales; family Iridaceae; genus Iris; species Iris pallida. Next base: position 6,463,094 of record JANAVB010013597.1, on the reverse strand, counting down.
CTTACACCTCTGAGTAAGTATGATGGTTACCCCTCGACCTATTATCCGTACCCACGACCGGAGTACGCCAAGGATAGTAGGTCCACAAATATCCTCCGTTGAATCCACTCCTGCCATGTCCTCACTAACTCTGAGCAGGAAGATCCCACGGTAAAGAAATCCCCATACTTGCAATATCCTCACTACCTCTGAGTAAGTATGATGGTCCTCCCTCGACTTATTATCTGTACCCACGATCTGAGTACGCCCAAAGATAATAGGCCCACAAACGTCTTTCGATGACCACAAATGTCCTCAGTCGACCACAGATGCTGTACTGGGTCTCTAGTACACGCCCATCCCTTCCCTATCATGCCTGGGAGCCCAGTTGCTCCCTGGCATTCTCTCGAATACCAAAAACTTCTATAGCTGTCTTATCGCGAAGTTGTTCTAGGTATTCTTCTCCAAAACTTGTTACTCGTACCTAAAACCAAGGTACGTCAAGGGCAACAGGTCCACAAATAATCCTCCAGCAGGTCCAGTTCCACAAACACCACGAGTACAAGAAAGAGAAGATGAGTTGAAACATGCTCATTTATTCAAAATTCAAAGTGCTACATCATTTGGGATCACATCCCTTACAAAATGAAAACAAAAGAAAAAGAAAAAAAAAGAAAAAGAAAAAAAAAGCAAAAGAAAACAGACAACTGATCACTGCTCCGGGGCACATAACGTCGTGAGACGGTCCGTCAACAAGGCAACCGACCGCTCAAACCTCTGTTTAGCTCGACGCTCCGTATCTTGGGTCAGCATCGCCGCGTCCTCCAGATGAGCATGAGCTTGTCAGTTGTCCTCGAATTTCTTGAAAGCCTGCTCCAGGTTAACAGAAGATCGGGAAACTTTCTCGGCCTCCCGAACGATTGACTCCTGTTCTGCATGAGCAGCCTTCAGCTCCGACTCTAGGAAGGCCAATTCCCTCTGAAGTGCGAGAATCCGCTCCTTCGTGTCAGCTATTCCACGAGAAGCAGTCTCTTCCCGAGCCCTACAAGCTTGACTTCGACGACCCAGCCTGTCATACGAAGCGGAAAGCTCGTCAAGGTCCCCCTTCACAACTGGCCCGGTAGTGTCTCGAGCGAGCTTTATCCTATCCCGAGCGGCAATAAGGAAGCCCCGCTCCCGTTCAATCGCAGCAGGCAAGTCAGCCTGCCGTAACACCAGCAATCGGGTCACGAGCTGAACAGCCTCTGCCAACTTGGGCTCCAGGAGCGCAGCCAACCCCACCCCTCCAGGAAGAGCCTTCAAAGTTTCACTCTGACCCCGAGTGCACCGCAGGGATAGAGAAAAAGGGATCCCCCGTTCTACGGCAGCATCTACACTCCTCTTTAAATGGCGATAGAAGCTGTCGACCACATCCTGCGACACCTCGTCCAGAGCCTCCGAAGAAGCCGGCGTCAACGGGAGTGTAGCTGGCAATACTGAAGAAGACGTGACAGAATCTGCCGCTCCTGCCACAAGGGAAACAAACTCCGTGCGGAAGGACGCATGAACAGCGGCCAACTCCTCTTCAGTAGTCCGTAGAACTTGAATGCTCGGCAAGGTCGAGAAGTCAATCTCCGAAGCCGTATAAGCAGCAGAGGATGAGGCGGAGACCATCGCTCCCGGACAAGCTCCACTCCCATCTGCCCGGAGCTGGCGGGAGGCCCCTCGACATGAGTCGGTAAAGGAGAGGAAACGCTCCTTTCCTCCAGATCGCAGCAGGCCGAGCCTTTCCCAAGAACATCCGCTGTGGGAAGTAAAGGGTCAGGACCTGTAGGGCCAAGACAACCATGAATCGATTTGACCTGGAGGATATGTCGATAGAGAAAATAAGCCCCCTCACTAGTCAATATTTGGCTTATCTTACCAGCGGAAGAGTGTGGAGGCTAAGGTTCGCCTACGGCCACCACAACCTCTCCACCAGCGGCTCCGAGTCAAACGAGTCCATACAAATCAAGTCCAGATGAGCGTATGAAGCCTCTACGGTTTGGATTTAGAAGGGCCTATGTGGTTCAAGGTTCACATGGACTCTACAGACAAACCTAGGCGCTGATGCGGCTCGGATTCAGGTGAGACTATGCGGTTCAAAGTCCACGCGGACTCATGTGGCCCAGAACAGACAGACTCATGCGGCTACAAGCAGATGAGCTTATGCGTTTCAAAAGTGAACTACGCTCATACAGCCCAAACCGAAAATATATATGCGGTTCAGATCGAGTATGACAAGCCCATGCGGCCCCCTGGGCGAAGTGCTTATGCGATTATATCGACGAACCTCGTACATGCAGCTTGTGCATAAATTATGCAACAGAGCCATGGCAGTTAGGATTCTAAGGCAACGCCCTTACCAGCAATAGGTGGATGAACGTCGGGATAAACAGAGTGAATAGCGGCCGGCGGAGGAGTCGCCACGTTCGTCGCCGCAGTTGCCGCAGAAGGGACCGCCTTGCCCTTCGCAGCCTTCGACACAGCAACCTTCTTGGGAGCCATAGATGCTTGGAAGAGAAAGGAGTTAGAAAGATCGAAGAGAGCAAAGAAGATTCCCCAGAACGAAGGTGTTCCTATTTATAGACAAAGAAGGAACGCCTCGATCCGCGTGCAATATGATGACCGACTTTTCGGTCATCGAGGCAAAACGGCTGAATAATAGCCTGACTCTTGGGATCCTGGCCAAAAAGCGGCTCTTAAAATCTGACAGCAAATCAAGAGCATTAAATGCAGAAGATTTACAAAAGATTTGCACACGTGGTAGGAAGACGTGGCATGAAGCTCCTGTGGCCAAAACAGCCCATGCGGCTCAGAGAATTATGCGGTTGAGGTAATCATGCGGCTGGACAAATCCATGCGGCTAGGACAGAATACATCCATGCGGCTCTGGCATAACCATGCTTCTTATTTAAATTATTCCAATTTTGCAAATGGAAAACTTTGAAGGGGATCTTGTAGAAGCATGAAAAAGAAGAGAAAAATGATCCATGCGGCCAAGAAGCCTCATGCGGCTCAGGAGTCCCATACGGCTCAAACACATAGGCAGCTCGAGTGGACTCCATGCGGCCCGCAGAGGGAAGCCACGTATCTTTTTAGAACAGCTGTACCCAGCGTCATTCAAACACAATTAATGCTCTGACGGCTGACAGCTGACAGCTGACAGCCCTGACGTAAAATATTCATGATGACTGACACAAGATCACTATCTTTCGAGGGAACTGGAGAAAATCTTCGCAGCTTCGAGGTAAGTTTATGCGGCCAGATTAGACGAGTTCACGCGGCCAGTGCAGAGAAACCTATGCGGCTCAATCATGAAGGTCCCCCATGCGGCTCGGCCATGAAGAAATCCATGCGGCTCGGTCACGAAGACTCTCATACGGCTCGGCCATGAAGACCCCCATGCGGCTCGCTCATGACAACCTTCATGCGGTTCGAGTATAGAGACTATTCATGCGGCTCGGTCATGAAATCTTTCATGTGGCTCGATCATGACGACCTTCATGCGGCCCAAATATGAACACTCCTCATGCGGCTCAACAATGATGACAGGGCACGTGTCCTAAAGATAATCAAATTTTGGGTCAGATCCCAATAATTTAGGACACGTGGCAAAAGAATGAATTAAATTGATTCATTTAGATTTACGGACATCAGCAAATCATCATGATGGAGATTTATTGCAATCAAAATTAATTACTAACATGATCTGGCATAATCCTCATTAATGGCCCAGATCCTTCACGCTCAAGATTAATGGCCCATATTGATCATTTACCAGGCCGCCGCCACTTTGAGAATGGGTAATCATTGCAAACCCTAATGATGCCCCCCACTATTATAAATAGCAAGGTACCATTCCCTTGCACAGAGGCCCCCCCAATAATCAGAGAGAAAAAATACACAGAGATCAATCCGGAGAGAGAGAAGAAGCCAGAAGAGCAATACGAAGAGAGCAAGAAGAGCATATCTTCGTCGACGCCAAGCATCTCGTCACAGGAGCCAAGGCTACGTCCGATCGTCCAAGGAGTAAGGCAGAGCTACCGTCGCTTTTCCGAGCCTCTACCGTCATCCTCCAGAATCAAAAATAAATAATTGTACTTAGATTGCTGTACCTAGGTTTTCGTCCTTAGGCTTTTTTTGTACAAGCGAGTTTGTAACGTGAAATAAAAGTCCAGTCCTCCCATAAAACTATTCTGCTCTTTTATATTTCATGGCAAACACACATGATTCTCTAAAAGGGTAGCAAATCCCCATAGGAATAGGTGTCTATACAAGTACAATTACAATAGTCAAGAACGAGACATGTACAAGTATACCAGGATGACCAGGAGTAACATCTCATGACGGGATCCAAGCTATACCAATCTGTGTACTCTCGTGCCAGAAATCAAGCATAACACTACAAACTGATATCATATAGACTATCAAGAAAATGAAAACTATCAGAGAATGTACTCGCCTCAATTTGGTTGGAAGTCGACGTGCACGACATGAATACGTCGGCACAGAATAGGTATGAGGCTCTGCTCCACAAGAAGGTCCCAAATGACGGCACAAGCGGTTCCATTGAGTCCAAAATAGTCCAAATAGCCTAGTTTGGTATATAGAAGCCCAAATCAGAGTCCGGTACGATATTCAAATCAAGAATTAGGAAACGACTCTAATAGTCACTGTAGGTCCTAAAAAATCAAGTTGCACCCATCAACAAAGCCATAAAATCAAGAAATACAACTATAAACTGCACAGACATCAGATTGCGCATCATTCAGATTGCGCATACTAGACTGCACACACTTTCAACTGTGCAAGCTGACGTGGCCATATCATCATTATCTGACACAATCAAATCTTCTGACAGCTGACAGCACAAAGAACGAGGAGACTGTTCGTTTATTGTGCCGCACAACGCTCGAGGATAGCTGTACATGCAGCGAAATCTGTTTGCTGTGTACTCTATCCTAGCGCAATCCACCCTAGCGTAATCCAAAGTCAGCACAATTCATGTGGCACAATTCATCATGACAACTGATAAAAGTACACGTGGCATTCATGCCATCAATTGCTCGTTACGTGGAAACTGTCTTCACATGATCATACGATGCCATGTGTCCAAGACAGTTGGCCCACGACCAGACAACTGCATGTGCAGTCTGATGCTGCGCAATCCAGTTCCTGCGCAATCCAACTTGCGCCATTCAGAATAACTAAAAGTTAGTTATTTCCAGAACTCTATAAATAGAGTTTCAAGTCTTCATTTAAGGGGATCAGACATAAAGTTCAGAAATATCAGAGAGTTCAGGACTTCTTACCCAAGTGCTGCTGTATTCTTCCGAGGCTTTTATCTTCAACTTCAGAGGCTACCGTCTTCAAAGTTCACATCATCCAAGAGATAAAGCAATCATCTTCTAGATTAGATTTCTACAGTTGTACTTTCCCAGAATTCTTGTAATCTTTACAAAGTTTGTATCAATAAAGTTCATACTTTTGTTTTTACAAACAAAATAGCGACTCTGCTGGGGACGACTTTCTCCTCCGACGAGGAAGTGACAACTCAATGTGACGTTGTATCTTTCGGAAAGACGCAGAAGATGCTGGTTGTGCAGGTCAACCAGACGGCCTACGAAGCCATGATCAACTCCAGGACCATCCCTCGCACTGCAACAACTTCTGCCACAAGCAAAGTGCGCCCAGTGTGGGTCCCTAAGAATGCTGTGCAGTCTGTTCCTTCTGCTAAGAAAACTATTGTGCAGTCTGCTGATTCTGCCTCTAAGACAGTTACGTATTCTAATGTTTCTTCTGTCAAGGATGCTGCACAATCTGCTATTGCCAGTGCACAAAAGACTTTATATGCTGCCCTATCAAGGTGCAAGACTCCTCTGCCCTTGGCGCAGTTGGCTGCCAATCTTCCTGCACAAACTAACACTCCAGCAACTAGAGTGCACCCCAAACACTCTGTGGCCAGAACTTCTGATGCGCAAACCACAGTGTCTGTGGCCAGAACCAGAAAGTCATCTGCCAAAGACTCTCATGCGCAATCTGCCAGTGCGCCATCAACTCATGCGCAAACTATGCCTGCGCAATCCAAGAGAGACAGCCCCTTGGCTAATCTCTCTTCTTCTCACAACAAGGAGAAGAGTGCTGCTCCTCTCCAACACCCTGCTGCTCCTGCATAATCTACTGGGAGTAGTCTTTTGGCTATTCTTTCTCCTCTTCAGAACAAAGAAAAATGCCCTTTGGTCTTTTCTCAAACTTCTTCGTCTCTTGACTTGAAAGACAACAGAGGGAAACGCTCTTTAGCTAACCCTTCTTTCCAAAACAAAGGAAAAGGCCCTTTGGTCTTTTCTCACTCTTCTTCGGTCTCTACTATAGAAGTTCACACTGAACGTGCCTCGGCATCAGTCAGTACAAAAACTCTTTCAAACAAGGATTCTTCTCTCCATGTTAAAAGAACTTGTACTGATCAGAGAGGTATTCTGCCTACTCCGGTAGCAGAGTTCCAAGATCTCCCAACTCTCAAAATCTCCCGTTCAAGTCAGGAAAAATTACTAGTATCTCAAACAGAAACCCTTGGGGGTGAGTTTGCTGATCTAAGAACCTATCTCAATCGGCCAACTTCGGCAAAACAAAAACAGCCAATGCCGAAGACCAAACATCATCAAAAGCAAACTTCCAGGATCAAGAATTCGGACACCTATGCCAATGAAATGAGCACTTCCCTGTACACTCAAGGGACAAAACATTTGAAGAACCGGAACCATGTTCCGAATGTTATTAAAGAACATATCCTTCGAACTTCTTCTCGTCCCGTTGCTGTTCCCGATCTCCGAGAACACCTCAAGCAAAGGCGGGACAACACTTCAACACTTCCAATTCAACCAAGTGATCATCATCATTATAATCACAAGGTTGTCATCAAGTATTGTTGTCAAACAACCAGACGATCTGTCTTCGATCGTCTAAACTTTTTTAACTCTGAACCTATGTTGGAAGATGAAGACGAGGTTTTGTACGCTTCCGTCAACATGACTTCTAGGGACACTGGGGGTAGGAAGTGCTCTAAGCACGGGAAGCCTCGCAAGCCAAGCCAACGGTATTTGGATCTACTCCAGGAATCTTCTGAAGGAGTATTCCAACATACCAGATCCCGAAGCCGAGACATAATCGGTCAAAGGAATCTTCAAGATCCCTCCGGTCATCTTCCTCCTTCTCATTCAGGAGATGATTCTTTCTCCGACTATGATGCATACAGCGAAAGCTCAGAACAAACAGTGTCCTCCACTGTACCAAGAGAAGTGACAGCTTATGTTGTCAATGAAGATCCCGATGCTTCCAGTTTAGCCATCCAAGAACAAAGAATAGCTGCACTAGAAGATAAGTTGAAAACCATGGCTGAGATGGTCGCAAGTATGTATTCCATCATTGTGGCTCAGTACACAGTGCCACCGACCGTACCTCCTACAAATTCTGAAATCATAGCATCGTCGGTGCCTGTCAATACAGGGCTGGGGGTAGCATCTCTTCCAGTACCTCCTATACAAGTCCAACCTACACCGAGTCAGTTAGGTGCTGGGGGTAGTGCTTCTCATGCTGTTCCTCTTCCTAAGACTGTGGTTCAGCCTGCTCCTTCTACATCAGTGGAAGATGCCAATGAAGCTGTGAAGCTTCTACGAACTCAGTTCAAAACTTTCAAGGAGAAGGACAACTTGCAGAGATTGGGGATCAAGAAACCTTACCCAGTTGAATGGAAGGAAGTTTCGTTTACTCTGAAGTACAAAATCCCAACTATCTCGCTGTTTGATGGCAGCACATCTCCCAGTCAGTTCATTAACCACTTTGAGGTTATGACTGTCCAACTTCAACCAAATGACGCTCTTTTTACCAGAGTATTCGTCGGCTGTTTAGCCGGCGTAGCATACGATTGGTATAGAAGCTTGCCCGATGGTTGTATCACCTCCTTCTCTGGCTTAAAGCAAATCTTCTTGGAACGATTTTACGAGGGGATCAATGACATGACTATGTTGTTGGCCCATTGGTTATAGTCAACCTGATTTTAATAATTGATCAAAACTCTGTCTGGATATACGAAGCTTGTTGGGACATCTCAGCTTCTTGGACATAAGCAAGATTGGATATTCACTCCGTTCAAGACTGAAGATCTGTTTGCCTACTTGAGTCTGTACTTCCTATGCAATGTAATTTTTTACTTTATTTTGAGTCTAGGAATACGTTGTACACCGAGTCGTACTGGCAAATAGGCTATCCCCAAAATAGTTCAAAATGTTTTTAAAATGACCTATCAAAATGTTTACAAAAAGGTTTTCAAAAAGGTTTTCAAAAATCACTAAAAATCTATTTTAAAACCCTAACCTAACCCTGACAGAACTCGGCCAGAGTTCGGCCAGAGTTCGGTTGGTGGTCGTTTGATTTTTGAAATTCTCTGGAACTTGGTCCTCCTGCAGTTGCGGATTTGACCGAGATTTGCTCATCGAGTTCTGCCCGAATTCTGCCCGAATTCTGACAGAGTTCTCCCTTTGGAATTCCTATAAATAGAGATGGATTTCGATCATTTCAATTCACTCATTCACTTTCAATCTTCTCTCTATCTAAAAAGCTTTCTGCCTTCCAAAGAGTTTTCTAGAGCTTTCATTTTCAGATCCCAAGCCAGTTACAATCCTCTAGTCAATTTGCCAGTGCGGTACGGTCTAGAAGTTTCTGAGAGATTGTAATCAGAAGGCTTGATTGAAGAATACCTCTTCACATTTGAAGTTGGACGAGTTCTTCGTATCAAAGCTCGCGTTGTAGAAGTTGCAAGGACTTCGTAAGAAAACTTGCGGTTTTTCCTATAGTGGATTCAACTGGTAGCAAGAGTTCTACCGACTGGATTAGTCCTCAACAGAGGGATACCAGTATACATCGCTGTCTTTGCGTTTGCTTTCTGAACTCTGCCTTTACATTATTTCAACTATGATTATATACTGTGATTGTGTTGCTAACATTTTTTTAATTAGCATTATTCCGCTGCCAACTCTATTCACCCCCCCTCTAGAGTATTACGCTTTACTATATCGTTCCTACAATTGGTATCAAAGCGGGTGTTACAGGTAAAGCGAGGTAACAGTGCTATTATTTATTCATTATTTATTAGATCACAGCACATCACATGGCTACTACGAAATTCATAAGTGAAGGTCAGGCCACAAACAGACCCCCTCTGTTTGATGGTACTAACTACACTTATTGGAAAACACGGATGAGTTTCTTCTTAAAATCTCTTGATTTTGACTTATGGGCTATTGTTCTTGATGGCTATCAGAAGCCACCTCGTATAAATGTCGAGGGAGTTTTGGTTGAAAAACCCCAAAGCAGTTATACAGAGGAAGAAAAGAAAAAGGCCAGTCTTGACGCACGTGCCATTAACGCTCTTTTTTGTGCCTTAGACAGAACAGAATTTAACAGGGTATCTACATGCACAACTGCAAATGGTGTGTGGAAGCTTCTCGAAGTTACACATGAAGGCACGACTCAAGTCAAGGAGTCAAAAGTCAGCAGACTTACTCAAGAGTACGAGGCGTTCAAAATGAAGCCAAATGAAACAGTCACACAAATGTTCGAGAGGTTTTTGGATATTGTAAACCCTTTATCCTCCTTAGGCAAAGATTACAGTAACCACAAAAAGATTCGCAAACTCCTGCGAGCTCTCACCAAGAACTGGATTCCAAAGGCTACAGCTATCATTGAAGGAAACGACCTCACCACAATGTCACTTGAAGTACTCATGGGTAAACTATTCACTCATGAACTGGAGCTACAAGATTTTGAAGAACCTGCACCAAAGGAGAAGACTATGGCCCTCAAGGCTCAGCACAGAAAAGCTGCTGAAGATGACTCAGACAGCAGTGGATCTGACGCTGAAGATCAAGCTCTCCTAGTAAGGAAGTTCAAAAGATTCATGAGACATGAGAAGAGAGTCAAAGAGAACAACAGCAACAACTGGTACCAAGAAGATGCTGTCTGCTATGGCTGCAAGAAGAAGGGACAAATAAAGAAGGACAGTCCCATCAACTCATCATCGAGCAAGAAGAACAACAGGTATGAAAAAGGTAACCTGAAAAGATCAACGTCTCGAAAATATGCCAACACCAGCATATGGCATGAGAGTGAAGCTAGCGACTCAGAAGATGAACATTCAGAGGACGCTGCAAACATCTGCTTCATGGCAATCGATCAGGTACCTACTGAACCTGTAGAAACATATGATGACTTCACCTTTGAGCAATTAGGAGATGCCTTCAGTGACCTGATGCTTGACTACAGGAAACTGCATAGTAAATATCAGACCGCTAAGAAGGTACTCAAAGAGTACAAAGAAGAAATAGAAAGACTTACCGACCTACTAGCTGGGGTTAGAGCTAATGTTAGTGAGTCTGGTGAGCTTTCCTCTATAAAGCTCTTATTACACGAGACTAAACAGTCATCCGAAGAGAAAGACAAGATTATAGACCAATTGAGAGAAGATCTTTCTAGAGAAAAAAAAGTCTTCAATCTGCACAAATCAGAATGGAATCACTCACTTCTGATTATACTAAGTTATATGACACTTCCAAAAGGTTGGAAATTAGATTAGGAAAACAGCCTGAGCCTGCTGCTTCCTATCCTAACACGTGTCACTTACCGAGAATTCGGAACATTCCCAAGCCAAACACTGTCAGACCAAACCATATAAAACCTTTACCCCAAAAGGTTAAGCCCAAACATGATCATAGGTATGCATTCTTCTATATTAGAAAACCTAAACCTACCAACCATGCACACCACTCAGCTTTCAACACTCGACATGCACAATATCATTATTGTGGCCTCATTGGTCATATATCATCTGCATGTAGAATGAGAAAGCTTGTAGATTTAAATGTTTATGCTTGGATACCTAAAGCTAACAATTCAGGACCCTACAAGAAATGGGTACCAAAGGTTTCATCTGCAAACTGTTTTGTAGGTGGAACACCCTTCACATGCTAGAAGCAAATGGATCCTCGACAGCGGTTGCTCACGGCATATGACCGGTGACGCTACCCTATTTGCAACACTATCGAAGAAGAAGAAGGAAGGTTATGTTTCTTTTGGTAATAATTTGAAAGGGTATATTATTGGTATCGGTGATGTTGGTAAGTCTCCCTATCCAGTGATTAAAGATGTCTGTCTGGTTACCGAGTTGAAACATAATCTGCTCAACATAAGTCATCTAGCTGATCATGGTTATGGTATCAACTTTGGCAAAGACAAATGTACTATAGTTGATAGCTCAACCGGTAGTACTATCTTTGAAGGAATCAGGGAAGACAATATATATGTTTTCTATCTGTTGGAAGAAGCTAACATTTCAGGTAGATGCTTAATGGCCAAAAGTGATGAGAGTCATCTATGGTACATGAGACTCAGTCATGCAAACATGGATACAATTTCAAGATTATCCACAAAGAAGATAGTACGCGGTTTACCAGACATAACATTCAAGAAGGATTCGGTATGCAGCCAATGTGAAAAGAACAAGGCTATCAAATCCATATTCAAGTCTGTAAACGCAGTATGTACTACTAGACCTCTACAATTGCTACACATGGATTTATTCGGTCCTAGCAGAGTTGCTAGCCTCGGAGGTAAATTATATGCATTTGTTATTGTAGATGATTTTTCTAGATACACGTGGGTATATTTCTTGACACGCAAGAATGACGCATTATCCGAATTTGTCGCCTTTTGCAAGAAAGTACAAAATGAAAAAGGTTACATGATTACTCGAATTAGAAGCGATCATGGAGGCGAATTCGAGAATGCTGATTTCGAGCAATTTTGTGACACACACGGTTTCATACACGAGTTCTCCTGCCCTAGAACTCCACAACAAAATGGAGTTGTGGAACGTAAGAACAGAACTCTAACCGAAATGGCCAGAGTGATGTTAAATCAATTTAGCCTACCCAAATACTTCTGGGCTGAAGCTGTCAATACAGCTTGCTTTGTGCTCAATAGAGTTCTAATTTGACCCAAATCGAAGAAGACTCCATTTGAGTTATGGTTTGATAGAATTCCTTCAGTTTCTTACTTTAAGATTTTTGGCTGTAAGTGCTTTATTCTTAATACTAAAGACAACCTGGGAAAGTTTGACGAAAAGGCCGATGAAGGTATATTTCTAGGTTATGCGGCCAAGAGCAAAGGTTACAGAGTCTTCAACAAACGTACCATGATCATCGAAGAATCAATCAACGTCACTTTTGATGAAATAAACCAAATGACTCACGATGATAGTGATGAAGATCTGCCTACATCAAGTTCAACATCAGCTGAACCTGAACCAAGCTCTGCACTAGCTGAACCCCCTAGAGGAGATCCAGGAACCAGCTACCTACAGAGTCTACCGAAAAGGTTAAAATTCACAGCTGATCATCCACAAGATTTGGTAATTGGTGACATTACCAAAGGAGTAAGTACTCGATCATCCAGTAGAGATATTGTTTCTAGTGTTGCATTTATTTCACAGCTAGAACCTAAATCTATTGATGAAGCATGTAGTGATAGTTTCTGGATAGATGCCATGCAAGAGGAATTGAACTAATTCGAACGAAATCAAGTTTGGGAACTTGTTCCCAAGCCTATTGATCATCCGGTCATTGGCACCCGTTGGGTATTCCGAAACAAACTAAATGAGGATGGTTTAGTAACTCGTAACAAGGCTCGACTCGTAGCTCAAGGATACAATCAAGAAGAGGGTATCGACTACGATGAGACTTATGTCCCAGTTGCGAGATTAGATTCCATTCGAATGTTATGTGCATTTGCATGTTTTTATGATTTCAAACTTTTTCAAATGGATGTAACAAGTGCTTTTCTAAATGGCTTTATAAAAGAAGAAGTTTTTGTAGCACAACCTCCGGGTTTCACGGATTTCAAAAATCCTGACCATGTTTTCAAGTTGAAGAAAGCCTTATATGGTTTGAAACAAGCCCCTCGTGCTTGGTATGACCGTCTAAGCTCTTTTCTACTTGACAACGGTTTTTCAAAAGGAAAGGTTGACACTACACTATTTATTAAATCTTTTAATGGCAAGCTGCTTTTAATTCAAATTTATGTTGATGATATTATTTTTGGATCCACTGATGAATCTCTTTGTCAAGAATTTTCTAAGTGTATGCAGAATGAGTTTGAGATGAGCATGATGGGAGAGCTGAAGTTCTTTCTCGGATTGCAAATCAAACAAACCGACAATGGGACGTTCATTAATCAAGCCAAGTACACAAAAGATTTGCTAAAGAAGTTCGATCTGGACAATGTTAAACCTATTGGTACTCCGATGGCAACTTCAACAAAGCTTGATTTTGACGAACAAGGCAAGCCAGTCGACACACGTAAGTATCGAGGTATGATTGGTAGTTTACTTTACTTAACTGCTAGTCGTCCAGATATAATGTTTAGTGTTTGCCTGTGTGCACGTTTTCAAGCTAACCCAAAGGAATCACATCTGATCGCAGTTAAGCGTATCTTCCGATACCTTAAGGGCACTTCTTCTGTCGGCTTGTGGTATCCCAAAACTAAATCCTTTGACCTTATTGGTTATTCGGATGCAGATTTTGCTGGATGCAAGGTTGATAGAAAAAGTACTAGCGGTACATGTCATTTCTTAGGCAAGGCTCTAGTCTCTTGGTTTAGTAAAAAGCAAAATTTTGTAGCCCTATCAACAACAGAGGCTGAGTATATCGCTGCAGGACGTTGTTGCGCTCAGATTTTGTGGATGAAACAAACCCTAGAAGACTTTGATTTATTTTTCACACATATTCCCATTTTCTGTGATAACACGAGCACCATTAATTTGACTAAGAATCCTGTATGTCATTCTCGTACTAAACATATCGAGATTAGACATCATTTTCTTAGAGATCATCATCAAAATGGAGATATAAACCTTGTGTACATAGATACTGAAAATCAATTAGCTGACATCTTCACAAAACCTCTAGCGAAAGATCGTTTCAATTATTTACGTCGAGAATTAGGAATTTTGGACGTCAATAATATTAATTGATTTTATTTTATGATTATATATTATTATGCAAAAACTGTGTTAGAGACAAGCTAATAAAGAGTCTGTCTGTCACCACAACTACGGTTGAAGCGAAGCGGTACTTAAGAGTTCCTCGGTAAACCTCCGCCAGCTGGGACAGTACTCCTACAGCTAATCTGAGACAGTCGCTGTGTAACGACATTTAATTCATAAAATATTATTAATTATGTTATTTGAAGACTAAAATAACTAATCTTTGAATTAAATATTTGCAACGAGTCAATGAAAAAGAAGTAGCACAAATCAACTTTGAAAGAACCCTAGGCAAATTCGGCCAGAGCTCTGACCGAATTCGGCCCGAGTTCGGTTGAGGGTGTATATGTATATATACAGAACCCGAGAGCTTCTTCTCTTTCATTACTTCCAAACTAATTACAACAGCAGCAGCAGCCGACCCCGACCTCCAAACCCTAGTTCTTCACCAATTTATTGCTTCCAATCTACTTGGTGAAATTCTTCCAAAATTTGGAATCGTGCGGAGATCGTTCTTCTCTACAACATATCTAATTTTCGTGAGGTATAACTCCCTCTCTCTCCACCTTTCAAATTAGTGCTTTTTATTTCAATGGCACCTAGATTTAATCCGTCTAAGAGGAAGAAGACCACTCCTAGTGAGGAAGGGTCCTCTTCGAATCCTCACACGGATTCTTTGTTTTCGCCAGTCCAAAAGAGCGACGGCGCTTTCGATGGGTTCTTCTTTCAAACCCGCGATCAAGCTTTATTATGGTACGGTGACTTTTCCACCCGTTCCATATGTAGCGGCGCTCCGGTTAAATGGACGGTATTCCCTGATCATCGTCACTTATTTGAGGCATTAGGGTTACACTTACTTGTTAAACTGTGCTTCCCAATAGCTACTAATGCCATTAGATTGTTCTATTGCAATCTCGTAGTTAACACTTTTGACGTGAGCACACGTGTTGGAGGCATAGACATTGAGTTCAATGATGTCCTCCTAGCGGAGATTCTTGGTATTCCCAATGAAGGTGAACCGCTAGTTGATATCACGGAATTCGATTTCCCCGAAGGCACTACACTCACGAGTTTTAAAACAGAACTCTGTGCACCTGACAGAGTACGTTCTGGAAAGTTTAAGGCTAACAACCTGAACTTATTTAACTACGAATTGCATCGCATCATCTACTCTACTCTTCTTCCAAAATCCACTTCCAAGGATGATGTGACTTCGCTTGAGCTGTCCGCCATGTACCATATTCTTAAGGGGATTTCTTTTTTCGCCCCTAAGACAATCATTCAGATGATGGGACGTTGTCGTGCTAGAGATCAAAATCTATCTTACGCGATGATTCTCCCTCGTATCTTTCAGCGATTCGAGATCGATCTATCGACTTGTACTCAGGACTCTGAGCACAAGTTACTCCAGCTTTCTCGTCGCAGTCGGACTGCTTCAGCTCCACCTCCTGCTCCTCCTACTGCACCATCTTCACCACATCAGCCGTATGCCATGACTTTTGAGGGCATACATCAGCATTTATCAGCTTTGCACGTCTCGATGACGGACATGGCTCGCGAGCGAGAGTTCCGCGATGTCACCCGTTACCAGGCGATGGCAAACTCCTTGGCCGATCTACATTTTGCCCAGACTGGTCACTCTGCTGCTTCCATCCCTCGTGATCCAGCTTTTTCGGGTTACCGCTGTGAGGATGAGGCTGTTCATGCCTACTTCCAGCCAGGTAACGCCTATGACTGGTATCGTGCACCTCGAGATTATGTTGGTGAGTTCTATGCTGGCGCCCCTACTCATCCTACTGGTGCTGGTACTTCTGGTGCTGGTACTTCCGGTCATGCTGGCCACGCTGCTGATGATATTGATGAGGATAGTGATGATGAGATCTGATTTGATTATTAGTGATATTCTATTGTATACTTGGAAATGCTCCGACATTCCAAGTTTTTATCATTTACTTTTTATCAGTACTTTGTAGTTTGCTATCAGTACTTTTTATCTTCATGGACATGTTTTTGATGTTTCATTTATGACATCTCAGTTTATTTCAGCATTTTGTTTAAGCACTATCTTTTTATACTGCTTCTCCATTTTAAACTGCCTGTGAAATAGCATGCCTGAGATTTTTTTTTATTTTTTTAAGCAATACATGCCTGTGATGATATTTTGTAGAAACATTACATACTTGTGATGCTATATCTCTAATGCTTATACTATATTTCTTTTATTTGTTTTCTCGCTATTTGTTACTTATGTATTGATTGCGGGGGAGTCTTCTGCATTTAATGCGGGGGAGCCTTCTTTTGTGCAATTATTTTGCTAAGTGACAAAGGGGGAGAAAATTAAAAATGATCTAACATTTTTTTTGAGTTAAATACAGGTTATGAACAATTTCTACTTTTTGATATTTTTTTGAACAAGCTTAATGTTATATCATTCATAGTTTGTCAATTATCAAAATGGGGGAGATTGTTGGCCCATTGGTTATAGTCAACCTGATTTTAATAATTGATCAAAACTCTGTCTGGATATACGAAGCTTGTTGGGACATCTCAGCTTCTTGGACATAAGCAAGATTGGATATTCACTCCGTTCAAGACTGAAGATCTGTTTGCCTACTTGAGTCTGTACTTCCTATACAATGTACTTTTTCACTTTATTTTGCGTCTAGGAATACGTTGTACACCGAGTCGTACTGGCAAATAGGCTATCCCCAAAATAGTTCAAAATGTTTTTAAAATGACCTATCAAAATGTTTACAAAAAGGTTTTCAAAAAGGTTTTCAAAAATCACCAAAAATCTATTTTAAAACCCTAACCTAACCCTGACAGAACTCGGCCAGAGTTCGGCCAGAGTTCGGTTGGTGGTCGTTTGATTTTTGAAATTCTCTGGAACTTGGTCCTCCTGCAGTTGCGGATTTGACCGAGATTTGCTCATCGAGTTCTGCCCGAATTCTGCCCGAATTCTGACAGAGTTCTCCCTTTGGAATTCCTATAAATAGAGATGGATTTCGATCATTTCAATTCACTCATTCACTTTCAATCTTCTCTCTATCTAAAAAGCTTTCTGCCTTCCAAAGAGTTTTCTAGAGCTTTCATTTTCAGATCCCAAGCCAGTTACAATCCTCTAGTCAATTTGCCAGTGCGGTAT
The DNA here is from genome assembly GCA_029216955.1 of Iris pallida. Lineage (NCBI taxonomy): Eukaryota > Viridiplantae > Streptophyta > Magnoliopsida > Asparagales > Iridaceae > Iris > Iris pallida. The sequence continues at coordinate 6,445,857 of JANAVB010013597.1, read as the reverse complement.
GGTCTAGAAGTTTCTGAGAGATTGTAATCAGAAGGCTTGATTGAAGAATACCTCTTCACATTTGAAGTTGGACGAGTTCTTCGTATCAAAGCTCGCGTTGTAGAAGTTGCAAGGACTTCGTAAGAAAACTTGCGATTTTTCCTATAGTAGATTCAACTGGTAGCAAGAGTTCTACCGACTGGATTAGTCCTCAACAGAGGGATACCAGTATACATCGCTGTCTTTGCGTTTGCTTTCTGAACTCTGCCTTTACATTATTTCAACTGTGATTATATACTGTGATTGTGTTGCTAACATTTTTTTAATTAGCATTATTCCGCTGCCAACTCTATTCACCCCTCCTCTAGAGTATTACGCTTTACTATATCGTTCCTACATATGTCAGCCCTCAATAAAATCAAACAAAGGCACAATAAAACTGCTGAGAGCTTCATTGAAAGATTCTGCCGGGAAGCTTTGAAAATGCCTCCTGGAACTCCGACTGCTGTCACCATAGACACCTGCAAGGCAAGTCTATTGCCTATCATCAGCATGTGGACGGGGTCTACTCAGTTCCAAGATTGGCCATCCTTTATTGTCAACGCTAAAGCAGCTGAAGTTAGCGCCGACAAATTCAAGCAGCTAGGGGTACAAATGTCTAATCCCGACCGGGATGAACATCAAATATCAGTTGGTGGCAATCGCCAGAACAATCGCAAAGCAAAAGAAACTTTGAACATCAATTTGAACAAGAATAAAGAATCTCTTGCGGTCAACGTAGCTCCTCCTACGTCTACTTCTACTCCTTCAGCACCTCCACCGAGAGAACCTCGTCCTAAAGTAAAATATTTCTTTGACGAGAATGACACAGCGAGCATCTTTGATTGCTTAATCAAAAGTAATAAAATCCAATTTCCAGATCCAAAGATGCCCGATAAAGTCGGTAAGACTGATCATCCCAAGTACTGTATCTATCACAGGTTCATCGGACATCCCACTCGAGCATGTTATGTGCTCAAAGGCAAAATCCAGGAGCTGGTCAACGCTGGCATTGTCACTCTGCAACAAGACGAGAAGACTGTTACCACAAACATGGTCTCAGTCCAATTTGGTGACTTTTTGCCCCAGATGGTGCAGCATGGTGCCATTCCTATCCCCAAAGCTACTCTTGAGATTGAGAATCTTCCTCCTCCACGAAATGAAGGTCTCGTCCCCTTGTCTCTTGACAATGGTAAAATAATATAGATTCATCCGGATCTTGCTTCAGAGTTCGAACTTCCCTCTTCCTCCAAGAAGAAAGACCGCTTTAAAGGCAAGACAAAGATTTACAACATGGTGTCTTTTGACCCCATAGTTGATGAAGAAATCCTGCTGGGTACCAGATCAGGGAAATCTTATTTAAAGGATTACCCCGAAGCTCAAGAGAATCCTGCTTCTTCTTCTGAGCCTGCTCCAGTGCAGCCTACTTCCACTGAGGATATTTGTTCTGTATCCTCACCTGTTGTGATACCCATTCCTCCCAAGCCGGTGGTCACTGACAAAGGCAAACAACAAGTCCGTTTCGACAAACCTTTGAAGAAGACATCTTCTTCTGGACTTGAAAAGCCTTACAACTTTGATATTTTGGCTCAGTTAGCCGATACACCAGCCAGGCTATCCATCTTTGAGCTCTTGCGCCTCTCCAAAGAGACTCGGAAAACTCTGAGCGAAGCTCTCATGCAAGCTGAAACCTGTTTAGCTCTTATGAAGAAGCCAAAAGCAGAGCTAGTCTCTTGCCTCCATTGTCATAGTGTGTTGGAGTTAATTCCAAACATAACTTTCACACAAGATGACATGTTGTTGGAAGATAACAGGCACAATCGTCCTCTCTACTATACAGGATACGTCGACTCGATGAAAGTCGATCGTATTCTGATAGATCCAGGGTTTGCTCTCAGCATTATGCCAAAGACAATATTGGATGCGCTGAAAATTCTAGTGCATAGTCTTTCCAGTACAATCACCACCATTCTCGGGTTCAATCAGTGAAGGAGTGAGCCTCTGGGCAAGATTCGCCTAAAACTCCAAATAGGCAATCTTCGCACAAAGGTTACCTTCTATATCATTGACAATCATGGTTGTTCCTACAATACTTTGCTGGAAAGACCATTTCTGCATGAGTATAACATTGTCCCTTCAACTCTCCATCAATGTTTTAAATATGTTGATGACAATGGAGAGGTCCAGAAGGAGGTTGCTGATCTCTATCCTTTCAAGGGTGTCGAAGCATATTGCAACGATGCTCGTATGTATAAGGATGAGTTCATGAAGGTTGTCCTGTCTTTGGATACTGAAGAAGAGCAAGAAACAGTGCCTAATAACACCCTTATTATTCCTGTCAAAGGGCATGTTTCTCGTCCTCTGTCCTCCAAGCCACTAGCTATTTACTTGCCAGTTCAGAAGCAATCAATTGATGATCAAGATCAAAGGGAGCTCACCTCTTCTGAGCCGCTTGTTATTGACTTACGTCGTAACAAGGATAAAAAGCAGCTCACTTCTTCTGAGCCACTTGTTATAGATCTATCTCATAACAAGGAGAAAAGGGAGCTCACCTCCTCTGAGCCGCTTGTTATCGACCTCTATCGTAACAAAGCTAATCCTCCTCCACGTTCTTCTTCTCCCCCTCTTGTAATTAATCTGACCAAGCCTGCTAAGACTGAAGGTCCTGCTGTAAATACAAATGTACAAATCAATGAAAAAGCATCTACTTTCCAGTATACTGATGTCATTTATCATGCTAAATGCTATTTGGATATGTTAGATAGCTTTCAGTCATTTACAATGGGAGTTGTGTAATCTCTTCAAACTAAAGTTTCATTTGAACACCTAAGGGATTCATATCGTATTGTTCCCGCTCGTAAGAAAGGCGAGAGTGCAATACTTTTTAGTAAAGGACCGGAGCAACAATTCAGCTATACGGATGATAGCAAAGTTAACGACACGAGACATCTTCAACTCCGTCGTTACAGTCAACAATCAAAAGATATCATCCGAAAGATGGGTTATGACTTTAAGAGTGGTCTCAACTACGGTAAAGGACGGAGAACTCCTATCCGTACAACTGTTCCGAAAGGAAAGTCAGAGAAGTACTACAGCAGGACCAAAAGAGGTCTCGGATATGCTTCCCCTCCAATGTTATCCCCAGCAGGCTCTGAATCTGATAGTGAGGAGTGTTCTAACTCTTCTGATTCCAGATCGTAGGATTCTGACACCAGCATTGGTCAAGTTCATTGGTTAACTGTATCTTCTAACATGGTCTCTGTTGAACTTTCAGAAGGCTATGACGAGGATATTGAAGAAAATTTTGAAACAGATCCTTGGGCTCAACGAATGGATACCCAGTGGGAACTCCGATTCGAACAAAGGGAACCTCCTACCGAAGATCAATTAGTTCAAATTGATGTCGGAGAGAGCGGGTCACCTCGTCCAATATTTATCAGCAAGAACCTTCCAGAGGCAGATAAACAAGAATTAATTCTTCTGATTAAAGAATATATTGATGTCTTCGCCTGGAGTTATGAAGACATGCCATGACTAGATCCTAAAGTTGCTACTCACAAATTGAATATCTTGCCGAATGCAAAACCGTTCAAACAACAACAACGGTGTTTCAAGCCAGAAATGATGGACGCAATCGACGTTGAAGTCAAGAAGCTCATCGCTTGTGGCTTTATTCGAGAAGAGCAGCATCCTGATTGGGTAGCTAATGTTGTCCCAGTTCTAAAGAAAACCGGCAAAGTTTGAGTCTGTATCGACTTCCGGGATCTTAATGAAGCATGTCCAAAAGATGAATTTCCTCTCCCTATCACGGACGTCATGATTGACAATACCTGTGGGTTCAAAAGAATATCTTTCATGGACGGATTCTTCGGATATAATCAGATTCGGATGAATCCTGAAGATGAAAAGCATACTTTTTTTCGTACTCCTCATGGAGTCTACTGCTATACCATCATGCCATTTGGTCTTAAGAATGCTGGTGCAACTTACCAACGAGCTATGAGTACCATCTTTCGAGATCATCTGCACAAGACTGTCGAATGCTATGTTGATGATATCGCTGTCAAAAGTCGTCTAAAGGAAGATCACATCCAAGACTTGAGAACTATCTTCAACCTCATACGCCAACATCAACTCAAAATGAATCCCACCAAGTCATTCTTGGGTGTCTCTAGTGGCAAATTTCTTGGCTTCGTCATTACCTCTAAGGGTATACACGTGGATCCCGAGAAGATCAAAGCCATTCAAGAGATGCGTCCTCCACGCAACCAAAAAGAGCTACGAGGATTCCAAGGTCGACTTACGTACATCAGGAGATTTATTTCGAATCTGTCTGGACGCTGTAGACCATTCACTCAACTCATGAAGAAGGGTGTATCTTTCGTTTGGACCGAAGAATGTCAACGAGCATTTGACGACATAAAGCGGTATCTCATGAATCCACCAGTCTTGGTGCCACCAATCTCTGGCATACCATTCTTAATGTATGTCCGTGCTATGGACCATTCATTGGGTGCTTTACTTGCCCAAAAGAACAAAGAAGGCCACGAACAAGCCATATATTATCTCATTCGTACTATGATTGGTGATGAACACCATTATAGTCCGGTCGAAAAAGAATGTCTAGCTCTTATGTTTGCTGTTCAGAAGACTCGGTATTACATCATTGGCCAAACTATTCATGTCATATCCCGAGTTAATCCTCTTCGGGTACTCATGAAGAAGCCCAGCACACTCAACTCTCGGCTAGCTACATGGGCCATTCTGCTAGCCCAATATGACATGGTATATGTTCCTCAAAAATCTGTCAAAGGTCAAGCACTGGCAGATTTCTTAGCAGCCCATCCTGTTCCAGAGACATCCAAACTTTACGATGAAATTCCAGATGAGACATTGGAATCTAATACAATCTCAGAAGAATTTCCTACTTGGCGTCTATTCTTTGACGGTGCATCCAGAATTGGACCCAATGGTGCCATTGTCGCAGGAGTTGGAGTTGTCCTTATTTCTCCGGACGAGTCAGCTATTCAAAGAGCCTACTCCCTGGATGAGCCCTGCTCTAACAACGTGGCAGAGTACAATGCTTTACTCAATGGCCTCCAGCTAGCCAAACAACTAGACGTCGAGTATCTTGAAGTCTATGGCGATTCCAAGTTAGTTGTTAATCAAGTTAGAGGATCCAATGAAGTTCGCCATCAAGATCTAGTGCCTTACTTTGAAGCGGCAATCAATATGGCTACATCATTCAAAGCCTTCTTCATTGAATATGTACGTCAAGCTTGCAATACTGAAGCAGATGCTTTGGCCAATCTTGCAGCAGTCTTAGCCAACCCTATCAAAAGACAGCAGGTGGTGGTTATCTCTAATCGAGAATTGTTCTGCGTCAAAAACAATCATAATATAGAGTTCAATAATCTTACTGAAACCAATGTTATCAGTGTAGATAGGAGAGCTCCCTTCATCGACTTCGTAGTTCATGACATACTCCCTGATGATCCTAAAGAAGCTACGAGTATTCGTCGACGCTCTCTACGATTCTACTACAATCAGACCACTAAGACTCTCTATCGACGAACTTATGACGGCCTACTCTTACGCTGTCTTGCTGGTGATAAAGCAAAGCAAGTATTGCGTGAGGCTCATGACGGTGTCTGTGGAGCACATTAACCCGGTCCTAAGCTACAGGATCGTATCCGACGCATGGGTTATACTGGCCCTCTATAGTATCTGATGCCATCGATTATGCAAGGAAATGTCGAGCTTGTCAAATCCATGCAGATTTTATTCATCAACCTTCGGAATTCCTTCATCCGACTGCTGCTTCCTGGCCTTTTGAAGCTTGGGGCATGGACATCATCGGTCCCATCAATCCTCCTTCTTCTAGAGAACATCGGTTCATATTGGCAATAACCGACTACTTCTCTAAATGGGCTGAAGCTATACCATTGGCTAAAGTCAAGACCAACAGCGTCATCAAATTCGTCAAACACCATGTCATCTATCGATTTGGTGTACCTCGATGAATCATCCATGACAACGGACCACAATTTATCAGCCAGAAGTTTACAAGATTCTGCGATGATCATAGGATTGACAACGTCGCCTCGACAGCCTACAATCCTGCCGCTAATGGATTAGCTGAAGCTTTCAATAAAATCATTATCAAGCTCCTCAAGAAGTTTGTGTCTACTAACAAACGGAACTGGAGTGAAAAGCTTGGTGAATGTCTTTGGGCCTATCGAACTACGGTCCGCAATCCCATAGGCTTTACACCTTTCTCTCTGGTGTACGGTTGTGAAACAGTTCTTCCTCTGGAACTTCAAATTCCTTCTTTAAGGATTGCCATTGCTAATGAACTCACTACAGAGAATAACGATCTTCTTTGACTTCAAGAGTTAGAAGCGCTCGATGAGAAACGGCTATTGGCTCAACAGCATATTGAGTTGTATCAAGCCCGTATCTCGAAGACTTTCAACCGCAAAGTTAAAGTCAGAGCCTTTCAGCAAGGAGAACTTGTTCTAACAGTAAGACGTCCTATGACAATGACTCACTCGAGCAAAGGCAAGTTCGATACGAAGTGGGAAGGGCCTTATATTATCAGCAAAGTCTTTTCGAATGGAGCCTATCAACTTTCAGAGTTAGATGGTCGAGTTACAATGATGCCTATTAATGGCAAATTCCTCAAGAAATACTATGTATAAATGTAACAGAGATTTTATGTAAATATGATCAGACAGTTCATAAATAAAGTTTGGTTTTTATTTCATCATAAACGATGTTACATAATATCAAGGAAGGTCACTATCGTCCTTCTCAACATTGGGACGTGGACCACTACCGTCCATATTAAAGACATAATCAGCAAAAGAACTGAGAACATCCTTGCTTGAACCTACCAGGAACTTGCAAGCAGCCATCGTCATGGCCTCCTCCTCTTCAGTCTTTCCTGGCTCAAGCAGAAAGTCCAGGATATCCCACGGTGGTTTGGGTGCAGACGAACCTTCGCCTACTCCTGCCTGCTTTGGCTGGACTAGATCGACAGGACGTTCTTCAGTGCCTACTTCAATCTTCGGAACAATTTCAGCCTTCTTGGATGCATCTCCGGACGACATCTTTATGTTGAAAAGTGGAAATAATTATTCCTTCCAGATTTCTGTTCTATTTATAGGCGGAGATTCTCAAAATAACGAAATGATACGTTCATCTAACGGTTCACCCATTCATCCGACGGCTTACCCATTCATCTGACAGTTCACCCGTTCATTATCATCATCTGACGGTTCACCCGTTTATCTGACGATTCACCCGTTCATTATCATCATCTGACGGTTCACCCGTTCACACATCATCTGACGGTTCACCTGTTCATTCCATCCATCCGACGGTTCACCCGTTCATCCGACGGCTCACCCGTTCATCTGACAGTTCATCCGTTCATTATCATCATCTGACGGTTCACCCGTTCATCTGACGGTTCACCCGTTTATTATCATCATCTGATAGTTCACCCGTTCACACATCATCTGACGGTTCATCCGTTCATTCCATCCATCCGACGGTTCACCCGTTCTTCCGACGGCTCACCCGTTCATCTGACAGTTCACCCGTTCATTCAATTCATTTGACGGTCCATCCGTTCATCCCGACGATTCATTTTGTTTATTTATTTCATTCACACCTTTTTGACGATTCATTTTCGTTCATTATCCATATCAGCAACTTATCGTCCTCGATTAAGTTGTCTATTTGAAATAATAATATTCAACAAATTATATTCTGCCATGTCTATATTACCTCTGAGCAGATATAATGAATATGATTATTTTCTAAAATCGAGAAATATATCATGTCCTGTACCTCTAAATATACTTTCTATCTCTATTATTTATATCTGAACAAGATATGCAACAAATAATAGAGGCACAACAAAATGTCTTTTTATTGATTGAAATTTAAGACATTACAAAAATATACATGCTGCAAAAGACAAGAAGATACAAGATATCTTTCTATTAAGCTGGTGGTGTCATCAAGCCGGTTATCTGTTGCCTCAGAGTCTGTAGACGCTCTTCGCGAGATTCCATCACTCTCTTCCTGGCCTCTTCTATCCCAGATGTCTCATTGAAAGTGGGCATGGTTACCATTCTGCGAATAATTTCGTCATTATGAGCTGCGGCATATTCGTCTCTTTCTTGGGTTATAGCACCGAGTTGTTAGATTGCAGTTTGATGCTCGGTAACTTTATCTTCCAATTCTTCTTGGAGATGGGCAATCTTCGCTCTCAGTTCAGCAATTCTTCTCTCTTTTCTTTCTGCAGTAGATGTCACAGATTCCACCTTAGAATTGTACTCAGCTGATTTAGTAGCAAAAGTATCCAAGAGAATCTGGAAATTTACTCTCTCAATTGCAGCTTCCTGAGCCATCCGTTCAAATTCCGCTTGAACTAAGGGTTCTACCTCCCCCTTATTGAGCTCTTTGTAGTTCTTTATTGAAGTCTCTAGCTCATTTAATATGTGTTCGAGAAAAGTGGCCTGAGGCTCGTCACCTTGCTCACGGATAGTGCATGAATCAATAAAAGAGGTTGGACCTCTAACTGTGTAAAAATCAGCATCCTCTTTTTCTATCACCCTATTGATCAATGGTCCCAATGAATCAAAAAAGAATTTGGTGAATGATTGGATGACGAATTAATTGGTCGCCAGAGCACCAGGAGTCGCAGCAACTCCTGTTGATGACGAGGCAGCAGGATGTTCAGTTTCTCGGACAGTAGGCTCTTTGAATAGAGGAGCTAAAGTGGAGCTGGTCGCTCCTCCTGGTTGTTCTTCTGCAAAATTAAATATTATCATTTTGCCTGTCATTTGCTATTGTCAAAGAGAACCAAAAATGAAAACAGTTTTACCATGGTTCGATCCGGCAACAGGCCTATCATCTGTTGGTACAGATTCTAGTTGAGCAAAAGTAGCCTCAGACACTATGGCCTGACTACTTTCTGCTTCGGAGCCAAAGAATAAATGGCGACTGTTACTAGCAATTGTCGTCGCAGGCACTATGTCCATGCATACTGGAGGAGCTGGAGAAGATCCAAGTTCTGTAGGGATAAGAATAAAGATGTTAGCTGTCAACCTATTTAAAGAAAATTGCTAATTTCATTCTATACCTTGGAGATCAACAGCAGGAGTTTCCTCCAGAGCCGCTTCTTCATCTGCTATCTTTTTTGGAGATGCTTGTACCTCAACATCCTTTTCAGGATTCAAGGTATTATCAGCATCTTCAGGAGAGATCTGCACCTCAATATCCTTCTCAGGATCTATGGTGTCGTCAACAGCTACAGGAGACATATGCTCTTCATTGTCCCCTTCAGGATCATGTGTATCCTCAATATCCTCAGATAATGAACTCTCTTCATTGTCATCTTCCTCCGGTACCTCCCCACTGGCAGTTGCAGCAGTTTGATCAATATAATCCTGTGAGCCAAAGTCACAGTCATATAAAGCCTCGATCATCAAATGATCCTCTTCCTCGCGGATTGCTCCCGGTGTAGCAGGAGGTTGAGTAGTATCCATCATCGGTAAAGGGGATTATAAAGCTTCATGCTCTGTCTCAACAATATTTTCTCTGGGCTCTATGGCCTCATTTTTCTCTACCCTCTGCTCGATCTCTTTCCTCTGTTATGGATTAGGAGTTTTATGCCCAGACTCAGAAGCAGGGGTAGGAGATGGCATGGTGATTCCAGCCGCAGCATTCATCACTATCGAAGACAAAATTTGCCTTGGAGGAGAAACTGTTATCTTATGTCTTCTGTGAGCTAGCTTCTTCCTTCTATGTAGAGGCCTCTCAGGACTCTCTACGTTTACTACATCGACCTGTTTCTGAACAGAGGTCGGTGTAGCTGCTTCATCCCGAGTTGTCACCCCCAGTTTTCATGAACAGGGGTATTTTGGTAATTTTCCACTTTAAAAATTATTTTGGAATTATTTATTTATTGTATTATTTTGGGGTTATTTGAGTCGGGTTCGAATTTCAACTCATTCCGACTTGTTTTGACTTGTTTCGGGGACCCGGGGTAGTTTTGACCTTAGCGGACCCACACACTAGCTAGCCATGGCCCACAATTTTACCATCAAAAGTTAGAGGGATTAGTCATGACCCCATGGATTAGGTTAGACCTAATTAGAACTTTAGATTTATATTTTTAACCCCCAAACCCTAAGCAAACTTGTATAGAGCTAATAAAACAATAGAGGGGCAAACTTGTAATTAGTGAAAAAGGAGGTATTGGAGCCTTGTGGCCGGCCACATGTAGGGAGTGGGGAGGAGAGAGAAAATCACTTCCATTTGTTCTCATCCACTTCTTCTTTTTCTTCTCCAAAGGTTCTTCCCATTTCTTGAGAGCTCCACCATTGTTCCATCTCCAAAAATAGGTAAACCCTTCTCTAAAAATAGTTTCCAGTTCATGTAGAATGGTTAGGAACCCATAGGAATGTGTCCCATCGTTGTGTCTCCATTAGAGACCATTTTGTGTCCTTTTGGACATTTTTAGAGGTGTCCAATATGTAGGATCGTGTCCCAATAGGAAAACCCCCTATTTGGACACATGGATATTGTTGTGCATTGGTTTTGGTGTGTTCTAACTATTATTCCAGATTTTTACATGTGTTTAGAATGTATTTTTCCATGTATCATATTCATATTTCCTATTTGTATATATATAAGGTTATATATATCATTCTCTATATATATATATATATATATATATATATATATATATATATATTTTTTATATATATATATATATATATATATATATATATATATATATATATATATATATATGTATATATGTATATATATATGTATATATGTATATATATATATAATATATATATATATATATATATATATATATATATATATATATATATATATATATATATATATATATATATATATATAATATATATAATATATATATATTTTATATATATATATATATATATATATATATATATATATATATATATATATATATATATATATATATATATATATATATATATATATGGCTTATATATATATATATATGTGGATATATTTGAGGTGCTGGTGTGATGCTTGTGTTGGTTGGGGGCTTGACAGGTTCGGCCAAGAGGGCATGGGTTTGTGTGTGTGTTGGTGTAGTGTAGGTGTTTGGTTTTATGTTTGAGTGTTGGTTGAGAGAGGATGAGAGTTAGAGAGGAGAGGTGGTGAGTGATTAAAGAGTGAATAAGATAGGAGGGGGGAACCAATTCTTGACAGCCACCACCCCATTGTGCTGTCCAATACCAGCCCATTAAGCCTACATGGCTGTCCACACATTAGCCTAAAAACACTCCCTATTTTGGCACTCTAGGACAGCCCCAAACTCCCCCACATTTTCCTTCAATGGCAGCCCCTAAACCCTCACAAATCAGTCCAGAATTTTGCCATTAGATGGTTGTCCCCACAAGCCTACATTTCTGTCCTCTGTTGCTTCAAATCAGTCCCTTTTGGACTGTCAAACATAGCCCTTTGTAGCCCCCATGGCTGTCCTAATTTAGCCCATGGTTGGCAGCCCCTTAGTCCCATTTAAACACCACATATTAGCCTCCACTTTGACACCAAATCAGTCCCTAACTTGCCCCACATGCACATCCCCTATAACACCATCAATTTCAGTCCACAAACCCCTACAAATCAGTCCACAAGTCCACTTAAATCAGTCCATAAATTGCCATTGTGTGCATGTGTGTATTTATGAGATATTGTGTGTGTGTGTGAGAGCTTAGTGAGGGAAACTAGTATCCTATATTATATCCTATAGCTAAACTAATAGGAAACCTATAGGAGAGCCTATGGATATGATAAATATAGGAGTGTATCATGAGAGTGAGTGGTGTAGATGAGTGTGGTAGAGAAAAGAGTAAATTCATGAGATAGGATAGGTAATAGGGTAAATCAATACCCCGTATCCAAGCATAGCCTAGATACCTAGGATACCCAAAATTCTTGGTAGGTAAACCTTAGATGGGTTGATATCTAGCTACCCTAAGAAGTCTAGGCTAGTACCATGGGTATTTGCGGGGTTTCTTTGGTATTGGGCAAGGTATCGGGATTTACCTTAGAAGGGTAAATACTAGTTTTGCCTAGAAATAGGATATTGGTGTTAGAAGTCTAAGATAGAGTTAGAACTTGATTTCCGTGGTTGGTAATGATCAAATATGGTACTCATAGACTAGTTTTGATGTCGGTTGACCTTTTTGACCAAAAATTAACAAAAGTCAACCGAGAGTCAAACTTAGTCTTTAAGCGATCCGATTTGACCGAAACCAATGCAGAGTTGACCAGTTGACTGAAAGTCAACAGTTGGTCAACATTAGACTAGTTTAACCTAGGGTTGACCTAGAGTTGACCAGAGTTGACTAGAGTTGACTTTTTAATCAAAAGTCAACTGTAAGTCAACCGTTGATCCCGATTGACCTAGTTTGACTTGGAATGACTTCCAGTGATCTAGTATGACCTAGTATGAACCAGTATGACCTAGTATGACTCAGTTTGACCTAGATTGACCTAGTTTTAACTTAGACTTGCATTCATGGATTATATTAGTTTTCTTTTTTAGTGTTAAGCCACTGTTTGACTCATAGTATCTTATTTTAGGTCTGTGATCACTCTGAGCGTCTGTTCACCTTATCAGCTCAGGACTACAGGCGAGTACATTCGCTGATAGTTTTTATTATCTTGATATCTACTATATCCGATTCAGTTATAGTGTTTTACTTAATTTCCTGATACGACGTTTCACGGACTAGTATACGTCGGATCCTGTCATGAGATGTTATTCTTAGACTCCCTTGGTATATGAGTATGAAATATTCCTGTGTTCCTGTACTTATATAGACACTGATTTGGAGTGGGCTGGCCCCCTGCTCTTGAATCCCGTGTCATGACGTGCCATGTCCGGATCCGTGATACTATTCGGGGATGGGGAATTATTAGGGGTTATGTGATCAAGCCTTCCTGTAACTATATATTGCTAGCGCCACCCTCACCTCACGTAGGGTGTAGCAGACACCTCATTACCAGTTATCCAGGTTGGATGGCATGACTCTCCGTTGAGTACACCGCGGATTGCCGAGCCAAGTGGATAACCATCTCTTGCTTCCCTAGCCGATCACATATCGCTCTAATAGTTCAAATCACCTTTTTATATTTATTGTCATATCTTATATTTCCAGTTCACCTTTACTTACTGTACTTTTACCATGCTATGATTCCTTTCTCACATGCTCTATCTGTCTTTTATACTGTACCATGATTTGAGACCAAGTTCTGTTTGGAAGAAGGGTTACAACTCCGGTCCTTGTTTGGTTCAAGGGTTGTAACTCGACTTTCAAATGGTTCCCAAGTCGTATATATCTTTTGTCTTGTATTTCATTATTGCTGTCTCTTATAGTATTTCTTAATTCATATGGAACTGCTGTTGGTGTTTTGTACTTGCTCATTTTCCTGACAGGATACCGTTGACAAATTTTACAGATGACTCTGAGACTGACTGCCTGACCTAATATGGGGTTGAGTCTGATGGACTAGATTTAGACCGTGGCTTATTGGTAGAGCCACTGGACTTTGCTCACCCTGAGTAGCATAGTTTAGTTAGGTTTGCCTGGCCTGTGAGCCAGCTAGTACATTTCAGTTTGTAGTATCTTTATACTTATACTATCTGAGACTCTGGATGTTGTGTTTAGCTTTGACTTGTGGACTTTGGACTCGTTTCCTGTTTTATCTATCATATCTCTGTTCTATGCTATCTACCTTAGTTTTGATATATGTGATTGAGACTGTATTGCTATGTCACCTCCATTCGGAGTGTATGTACTGTACATGTACATTTATCGGTTTTAGTCGTAGTATTTATAGACCCTATATACAGCGTTCTACCGCCGATTCTGCGGCGTAGGCTGGACGTAACCACGTGCTCGTACCCCTCTCTAGGGTGCGGATCGTGACACGTTTTTGTGGTGGCCCATGCAGGTCAGTGTCCCAACTAGTGCGAACTCGTAATGGTGCTCGACTTAGAGTGCTGATTACGAGCCTGCAGATAGGATATAGGATCTAGGGTATGATAGGAGTTACTCAATCACATGCTAGGAAATTTCTGATCTTTGATTCCCATGACAGCTCTTTTGCATTGAATTTAATTGTCCTTCTTTGATATTCCTATCATGTGCCATACTGATTCTTGTTTCAACCTATCTTCAGGATGACGATCACTCGCTCTCAGGCAGCGGGTTCTAGCGCTGTACCGGAGAGGCCCGATCCGGCAGGTCTTCTACCTCCGGCTGCGGGAGTAGTGGTGGCAGATCCGGCAGGTCTTCCACCACCGGCTGCAGGAGTAGCAGTGGCAGTCCCATGAGGTCTTCCACCTCCGACAGCGGGAGCTACAACTAAGGGAGCTGCTATCTCAGTTCCTGCCCTTTCGGCGGGAGCAGCAGCAGCGACGGTTCCAGGAGGTCTTCCACCTCCAGCAGCGGGACCGTCTATGGTTATTCCTGATGTTCTTCCACCGCCGCCTCCGATACCGGCTGATGCTCAGGGTATAATGGCCCTACTGCAGCAGATGCTGCAGACGCAGAGAGCACAGGCAGAGGCACAGCACCGTCAGGCAGAGGTGCTGCGACAGACGATGGATAACGCGCACCAGTTAGCTATGGCAGCAGTGGAGAGAGGTGCACCGGCTACAGTTCAGGGAGCATCAGCACAGCAGCAGGGTCAGGGGAATCCCGGTACGCATCTCGACTTCAGGAAGATGAACCCACGGGATTTCAAGGGTACCGAGGGTATCCTATACGCGGACGACTGGCTAGAGGATGTCCAGCGGAGTCTGGAGTTGGCGGAGGTCCGGAGAGGTCTGTGGGTGACTTCTGCAGCGAGCCAGTTCTTTGACATAGCTTTGACTTGGTACCACACGGATCCGCGTGCGTCAGTGAGAGGTATATCTTGGGAGGACTTCAGGAAACTCTTTAAGGAGAAGTTCTACCCAGATGTAGCCTTGACAGCTTTGGAGGGGCAGTTTGCCAGTCTGGTGCAGGGGAACCCGTCGGTGGACGAGTACGCAGCGGAGTTCTTCCGCCTGAGCAGGTTTTCACCCAGTTTGGTTCAGGATGAGGGGTGCAAGGCCCGAAAGTTCAGGAGGGGTCTCATTCAGGAAGTGCGCACTCGCACATCTGGGCGACGAGATGCGACCTTTGAGCAGATCTTGATGGAGGCTCAGATTGTGGAGGTGGACTTTGGCCTCAAGCCGAAGAGGAGCAGTGACGCTATTGGAGCTAGTTCGAGTGCAGGGCCAGCGAAGCGCCCACATTTCTAGCAGAGGCAGTTCCAGCAGCAGCAGCCTCAGTTGCAGATCCAGCAGGCACCGGCGCGTGCCCAGCAGCATCAGGGTTAGGGTCAGGGCCAGAGGCCGGCTACACAGTATAACTTCTGCAGGAAGCCAGGGCACACCAAAGAGGTGTGCTGGAAGAGATTGGGCGTCTGCTTATACTGTGGGGCATCCGATCACCAACTGAAGGACTGCCGTATTCGAGGAGTCCGAGGAGTCCAGGACAGAGCACAGCCGGCCAGAGGACCAGTGGTTCAGCAGAGAGGTCCTCCACTTCAGACACAGTAGCAGCGTTTCCAGCAGCACCAGAGGGGAGCCCCTGCGGGCAGAGTGTTTACCCTGACAGCAGAGGAGGAGGCAGAGCCAGTAGGCGATGTAGTGGCAGG
The DNA here is from genome assembly GCA_029216955.1 of Iris pallida. Lineage (NCBI taxonomy): Eukaryota > Viridiplantae > Streptophyta > Magnoliopsida > Asparagales > Iridaceae > Iris > Iris pallida. The sequence goes on along the minus strand of JANAVB010013597.1, from coordinate 6,430,056 downwards.
TCATGTTCTTCTCGATTCATTTCCTGAATTTACCTTATTTGATTCCGGTGCCTCTCATAGCTTTGTGTCTGTCTCCTTTGCTCTGAGACACAATATTATTGCTGAACCCTTGGGTAGGACTTGCAAGATATTGACCGGGGGTGGCATCATCCTGGTCAACAATATCTGCAAGGGGCGGAGAGTTACTGTAGGAGGCCGAGTTTTGGGTGCGTGCTTGCTCGTAATGCCCCTTCCGAGGTACGATATGGTACTCGAAATGGATTGGTTGAGCATGCACCATGCTACTATAGATTGTAGAGGTGGTAGGATTTTATTTAGGCCGCCGGGAGAGCCAGAGGTTATGTTTTCCAGAGGAGCAGCTGAGCCGATAGATGGGTTCTGCGGAGCTTTACTGGCGGGGCAGGCATTGTCGCATCCATTGATTGCTGATTTCATGGATGTTTTTTCCGAGGAGTTGCCTAGGATGCCACCGGATAGAGACGTTGAGTTCTCTATAGACTTAGTGCCAGGTGCTGAGCCCATTTCGCAGCACGTCTATAGAGTCAACAAAAGCGAGTTGGCAGAGCTGAAAAAGCAGGTCGACGAGCTGCAGGACAAGGGATTCATTAGATCTAGTTCATCGCCTTGGGGAGCGCCAGTCCTGTTTGTGCCGAAGAAGGATAGTACGATACGTATGTGTATCGACTATAGGGCGCTCAACAACCTTACTATCAAGAATAAGTACCCATTGCCGAGGATCGATGACTTGTTCGATCAGCTGAGCGGCGCCAAGGTATTTTCAAAGATAGATCTGAGATCCGGCTATCATCAGCTGAAGGTGAAGAAGGAAGACGTTCCGAAGACAGCTTTTCGGACTCGGTACGGCCAGTACGAGTTTACAGTGATGCCATTTGGGTTGACCAACGCCCCAGCTGTGTTCATGAACTTGATGAACAAGGTATTCCATCAGTACCTTGACAAGTTCGTGGTGGTCTTCATAGACGACATCCTGGTTTACTCAAAGACGTCGGAGGAGCACGAGGAGCATCTGAGGATTGTGCTCGAGACTTTGAGAAAGGAGCAGTTGTATGGGAAGTTGTCGAAGTGTGAGTTTTTCCTGGACCAGGTCGAGTTCCTGGGTCATGTTGTGACCGAGCACGGGATCTCAGTAGATCAGAGGAAGATTGCTGCGGTAGAGTCTTGGTCTACGCCCAGTACAGTTGCCAAGATTCGGAGCTTTCTGGGATTGGCGGGCTACTATCGGAAGTTCGTCCAGGATTTCTCACGGATCGCGGAGCCGATGACTAGACTCACCAGGAAGGACGTGGAGTTCGTCTGGACTGAGGAGTGTCAGGCCGCCTTCGATGAGCTGAAGAAGAGGTTGACATCAGCTCCTATCTTGACATTGCCGTCTGGGACCGGTGGTTTTTCTATTTACAGCGACGCATCTGGCCGGGGTCTGGGTTGTGTACTTGTAACGCCCCAGTCCCAAAATACGTAGGACTAGAACGTAATCATGCCAGCTGTATACATACGAAGTATATGAACCCTCGTATATATATATAAGCTGTAAAATACAGTAACCAAGGTACTAAATCTCATCCACAAAGATAAATATGATATAAAAGTAACTTTGAATATGTCATGTACACAATAGTTGGGCGGAGACAAAGTCCACTACCAACCAAATTAAATATGGAAAAATATACAATGAAAGAATTTAGCAAGCGAGAGCAATGGCGAGTCCAAGAGCAATCACCACGAAGGAAGGAATGGCTTTAGCTAGAGCACCTGCAAGAAATCACGAAACACACACTTGGTGAGATAACCAGGTCCTCAGAGGGACGTAACAAGATACATCAACATGCCATATAATATTGAATATAAAATATGCCACAATCAAAGAAAGTGACAAGACACTATAAGGTAATCTAACCAACTAAAGTGAACATGCAGTGAGAACAAACCTTTCATCGCATGAGCCCCGGCTGTAATGGGATCTGGTATAGTCCCCACTTGGGCACCAGTGACCGAGAGCATGACGTTGAAAAATGACAGTGGCCAACCTGAGAGGCTCATACCCGTATCTACAGCGGAGCTTCCGGGTTACAAGGGAAGTACAATCGAAGCCCATACGACAAGGAAATGTTCTTCCCACCCAATGTAGCTATCATGTCGCGTCCACAACCATGTAACACTACTAACCGTCAAGTCTTCTAACATACAACTATTGACAGTTAGACCAAACGCACGTCCTACACGCATCAGTGATCAGCCAACACGCAAGTCCGTAGGCTATATGCTACTCATATCTCACACATCTCGTGGCACAACAATGTCAAAGTTTATGTAATGTACTAAACTAGAGGTGGTCCCTTAACTCTATGTCTATATGCAATCAAAGGATGAATAACAAGGTACAGTAAATATCACTGAGTAGGCAGTAATCAAGAACTAGAAATAAATGAACAGTGATATGTAATAAAAATGCAGACTGAATATAAACAGTATAATGGCAAGGTATCTTGCCTGGGGTGTCGCCTGGTGGTACGATATTTCCGACAAGTCCTGATTGTCCACTAGCCATGGTCGTTGAGTAAATGTGCGAATCCACAAGAAAATAGGAAGCATGATTTAGTCACAGTTAATGGTGGTAGTCAAGAAGAATTTGTGTGGACAGTTACGTACCATATTTTTAGAAAGTATTTATAATACCAGAAACTAACCTTATTAGTAAAAATAGATTTTTAGACTAATACTTAGAAAATAAAAAAAACTCGTTTTTAAGCAAATATTATAGTTGTAAAAATTAACTTATAGATAGAAAACTAGTAGTTAAAAGGAATAAATATTTGTACTATTTGGAAATCTCAGGGTAAAATTATACAAATTTTGTAGAAAGCCAACTTTTCATTTAGTCAAATATTTTAATAAATTTTAGAAAAATATCATCTATTTGTTCAATAAAAAAAAACAGATTAATATAATGGTAATACTAATAATGATAATAATACAAATAATAATAATGGTAAATAATAATAATAATACAAATAATAATAATGGTAATAATGGTAATAATAATAATAATAAATCAATAATAATAACAGTAATAGATAATAATAATAATAATAATAATAATAATAATAATAATAATAATAATAATAATAATAATAATAATAATAATGACAATAAAAAACCTAAGTGAGCATTTCTGCTCATCCTTTTTTTTTTCGAATTTACTTGACAGAGAGAGAAAGAGAGATGGAAGAGGGGAAAGTAAGAGAGAGAGGAGCATACCAATGGAGTCGGCGGCGGGATTCAAGGACACCGGGCGGCGGAAGGTGTCGCCGGTGCGGTGGTCGACGCGCGGTCGGAGGGGGAGAACACGCGAGGAAGGCGCGGATCTCGCTGGGAGTGGCGTACGCGCTCGCCGGCGCGGTGGAGAAGAAGCACGACGGCCACTCCAGCTTCGTACGGGTGCAGAGAGGAGAATGGGAGGAGATCGGCGCGGAGGCGGTCGAGGATGGGCGACGGAGAAGTTAGGGTTCCGGCCAGGCGCGTGTGGGCACGCGGTGGCATGGCTGACGCCAGGCGGCGGCCATCTCACGGAGAGGCGGCAGAGATCCGGCGGAAAGGGGGTCCCCCTATGCGGCGCGGTGGCTGCCGGAAGTGGGCGCTGGATCTGGGAGCTGCCTACGGTAGCGCGGCTGACGGAGAGGGCTGCGCCTGGGGAAGGGTGAGGCGGAGATGCGGCTGGTGGTCAACGCACGGAGGCGCGGCCGGCGCGGAGGAGGTAAGGCTCTCCCCCCCCCCCATTTCCCTTTTCCGTTGTTGGTGGTAGGGATGATGATGGCGGTGTTGGCTTTGGATGGGGGTTTTCCGGCGGTTGGTGCCGGAGATGGGGCGGTGGTTGTGGTGCTGATGGTGACGGGGGTGTTGCAGGCTGTGGCGTAGAGGTGATGGCCGGGGAGTGGAGGACGGGGGCTGTCGAAGAAGGCAGTGGTGGCGACGATGGCGACGGGGCGAGGGTGGTGGTATTGCTGATGATTGGCGAGGGTGGTGATGACCGAAGTTGGGGGCTGATGACGGCGAGGGGTTTGGTGGTTGGGATGGTAGAGTTAGGATCGGGTATTCGATGATGTCGGGGTGTGTCCGACACGGGGATAGGGATAATGTAGTTGTAAAATATGGAATAAGAGACTGGATGGTCACAGACACGATGCACTTGTGATTGTGGTGTGGAAATTGGAGGAGTACCTGCCTATTTATAGGATGTGGGAATTCCCAATTGGATAGAATTAGGAGTAGTTTAAATCCCCTTTTAAATAAATTTAAAATAAATCAGATCCAATCCAAATACAAATCCAAATTTAAATCTAATTAAACTTCTAGTATAAAATCAATGAGATAAATCAATTTCAAATATTTAACCATTTAAAAAAAATCAAAGAATTTAAATCAAGATTTAAATCGCCATAATAATTCTGAAATATATTTTCCAAAAATACTAATAAAATAATTTCGAAAATACAATAAATATTTACTAATGTCCAAATGATATTTACATAAATCTACTTTTCTAATATACCATTTTATAGAAAAAAAATTATTTAATATTATAACTATGTAAATAAAGTTTTTATAAATAAAAAAACAAATTGGAATTTTGGGACGATAACTAAAATACTTATTATATATATTTTGAAACTAAAAATAAGAAAAATGTTTTTCCTAAAATATGTACGCTCGCACATATTCGCACTCGTCGAGCAATTTCAAAAAATAAAATTTCGTGCGCGATGTAAAATACGACCACGCGACGTACAATACCAAATTTTAAATCAGTACCAAAATAAAATAAAATAAAAATCAGTAGAAATTTAGGGGCTTTACATCCTACCCAACTTAAAAGAATTTCGTCCTCGAAATTTAGGAAAAATTAGGGTAGGTAGGGCGAAGGGGATGGAAAGTGTTTATTTGAATAGATATACGAGATCACGAGAATGCAAACGTAATATTCGCCGAGGAGGTGAGTGACATTTAAATGACAACGTGTCATTCGATCGACTAGAATAAAATTTCGATGGTTTTAGATTTCGATCATGACAATCAATTAATGATTAAGCTCAATCAACCTTAATATTAACCTAAGAAAGACAACCTCATAGGTAGGTAATAATCTTCTTAATTCTTTGATTTCAATATTCATGTAATTCTATCTTATCATAAATCGATCTTTCCATTAATTTCTTTCGTACCACGTCTCGTTACCAAAAACCAATATGAGTATAATTTTATTCTAGCTTCCTCTAGCTCGTCATGTAATTTTCAAATAGTCTCAAATTTTGAATTCCATAATTTCCATTTATACTAGCTCACTTATATATATCTTTAAAATTTTCCTCTAAAATTAAAATTCCAACACTTTCAACCAATTGGCCCAAGTAGAAGTTAAAATCTCCTTACTAAGATTTGTATTTGTTGGTCAATGCATCCATGGGTATCAAAAATCCGTCTTCAATGATAAATCTCGAAAACTATCCGTATACCTTCATAACTCAATCTTCTATCATCATAATTGCAAATTTTTCTAAAATACTTATTAGTCACTCTCTCGAAAATTTGAATTCAACAATCTCATCTCTTTGATGGTAGAATTGAAACTCATCTTAACTTCGTATTCATGATCATCCTAGAACTTAATCAAATATGTAAATGTTTCTTTCTTCAACAATTGGTTATTCTTGAAAGCTAATATCGTCAACATTGTCTTTATCCAAAAATTTGCATCCCTAAATTATATATATATAATTGGTTCTTAAAACACTTTAGAAGATTCTTCACTCGATATTTAGTTACCTCAAAACAAGCTTTGAAATTCGTGAAGCCTATTTATCCTCAAGTGTTTCATCATAACATAATATATCATTCCTTACTTCATTGATTTGGATTTATTGCACATTTCCATTCACGTCCAACCTATACCTCATAATCTCGTAATTATCTTAACCACTACATTATTTATCCATGTTGTGGGGTTCTCCAATCTAACCTCTACTAACCCAATAATGTCATGATCAACTTTCACTTCTCATAAGAGAATCATACAAGGAATAGGGTTGCATAAGCTATGGAGGAATCATAGTGAAATATAAGCAAAGCAATTTAATTGGAAGGGAGAAAGGTAAGGGAGGCAATATTGGAATGTGAACGGTGTTATGTGTCTAAGTAAATCAAAAAAAATGACAAGGGTTAAGCAGTCATGATAAAACACAAGGTTAAGTATTTAACGGGTTTAGTAGACCGCAATCGGGCCGAAGATCTGAATCGAGAACGAGTCCAACTATATAGTCAAAAGTATATCAGTACCATGGTATAGGTTATAGTTGAGTCTTTATGACCCGAAAATCATACCATAAAAATAGAGTACAAGGGGACATGTTTTAGTGGGACATGATATACCTACATGAAGGTGAGCTCGTATAGGTCTTGTATGTGAAATTTGTTGGAAGAAAAAGTCTAGTATTGCGCTCCAAATATCAAAGTCACGATAGGGAACGTCGAATGATCAAAAATAGAAAGTGGGTTTTCATAAGATACTAATTAATGCAAAAATATAAAAGGTTAAAGCACGAAATAAGATAATTAGAAAAATCTCGTAGGTCAAGGCTAATTAAGTTAGAGAGACAATTTCTAGAAAAAGTTCATAGATAAGGGTATGGTCAAGGGAATGGTCCCAATCATTTCTTAGTTTCAAACAATTAGATGTCACGAATAAAGATCTAGATTTGAGGGAAGGTCGAGTAAGTCAAAGATATGTTCATCGGTTTGGTCGATGACTAACTATACTTGTGTATATGCAATATCATAATCATAGGTGTCATGGCATTCTAATGTAGAATACTTCTATCTCACTAGGGTGACCTTGTTTGCTTCTTGGTCCTCTACCAATATATGATCTAATCCAAAAATCTTTTAGTTCCTCAAAAGTTTCTCAATAAATTTCCAAGATACTCCGCCAAGATTTCCAGTTATCTTAGACTGTCAACTTTAATATCTCAAAATAACCCTTGTGTATCGTAAATTGAATTTTTTTTTCTCCAAAATCTTAAACTCAACATTTAATAAGTTTATCCGTCGAATTTCACACTACAAAATGAAACATTTAAAATAACTCCCGAATTTAATTCTATATCCTTCAAATGTGTATATCTAGCTTCCAATAAGTCACAACTACTCCCCTTTTTTTTTCTAAAATTTAAATATCCATAATCAAGATTTTAAACTCGAAATCTAAATAACTTTATATATCATAGATCATATTTGCAATATTTACAATTTTCCTTCAAGTCGATTTCATATCTTCCAAAAATATTTCAAACAAAACTTTTACCATTATCTCTTCAAGCTCAAAATTAATACTTATAATTCGTAAATCGTAGAATCAATTTAAAACCTCAAGCTCTCTAACAAACTGTAAATCATAAACCCTTCATATTCTCTAGTCATTACAAAATCATAACTTATAATTTAAAACACTGTAATAAATTCGAGATAAACTTTAACATATTCAATCCAAACTGGAACTTAATCGTAAATCATGTGTCACAATTTAAAGATGTTTTCCAAATCGGTTTCATATCCCAATAAATCATAAACTATTTCATAATTTCTAAAAATCATAAATCATAAATTTGTTTTCGTGATCTAGCTATCCTCTTGTGTATACCACCTTGTAATAGCAAAATAAAATTCCAACTATCCTGTGGAGGCGGTAATACGCTACTATCCAACTTGAAATTAACTAATCCTTAAGAATCATATTTCTAGGAAAATAAATGCCTCTACAACTCAAATAAAATCTCCATGCATATTAATTGTCAATGCAATCCATCTAGCCATGTGTTTAACCTATGGGCATATACTAGTGTATTCATCTTACTAAACATGAAACTAAGAATTTACGGTGGAAGGAGTCAAGCAAGATGCAAATCAAGGAGGTCGAACGAGAGTTCGAAATTTGAAGTCAAGGAAGAAAGTCAAGTAGGTGGATGAGATTCTAAACTCTAATCCTATACTGCAGATCCGTTTGGTTCAATGATGTAACCGAAACGGCAAACTAGACCTGCATGGGCCACCACAAAAACATGTAACGCTCCAGTCCCAAAATACGTAGGACTAGAACGTAATCATGCCAGTTGAATACATACGAAGTATATGGACCCTCGTATATATACATAAGCTGTAAAATGCAGTAACCAAGGTACTAAATCTCATCCACAAAGATAAATATGATATAAAAGTAACTTTGAATTTGTCATGTACACAATAGTTGGGCGGAGACAAAGTCCACTACCAACCAAATTAAATATGGAAACATATACAAGGAAAGAATTTAGCAAACGAGAGCAATGGCGAGTCCAAGAGCAATCACCACGAAGGAAGGAATGGCCTTAGCTAGAGCACAAGAAATCACGAAACACACACCTGGCGAGATAACCAGATCCTCAGAGGGACGTAACAAGATACATCAACATGCTATATAATACTGAATATAAAATATGCCACAATCAAAGAAAGTGACAAGACACTATAAGGTAATCTAACCAGCTAAAGTGAACATGCAGTGAGAACAAACCTTTCGTCGCATGAGCCCTGGCTGTAATGGGATCTGGTATAGTCCCCACTTGGGCACCAGTGACCGAGAGCATGACGTTGAAAAACGACAGTGTCCAACCTGAGAGGCTCATACATGTATCTCCAGCGGAGCTTCCGGGTTACAAGGGAAGTGCAATCGAAGCCCATACGACAAGGAAATGTTCTCCCCACCCAATGTACCTATCATGTCGCATCTACGACCATATAACACTACTAACCGTTAAGTCTTCTAACATACAACTATTGACAGTTAGACCAAACGCTCGTCCTGTACGCATCAGTGATCAGCCAACACGCAAGTCCGTAGGCTATATGCTACTCATATCTCACACATCTCGTGGCACAACAGTGTCAAAGTTTATGTAATGTACTAAACTAGAGATGGTCCCTTAACTCTAGGTCTATATGCAATCAAAGGATAAATAACAAGGTACAGTAAATATCACTGAGCAGGTAGTAATCAAGAACTAGAAATAAATGAACAGTAATATGTAATAAAAATACAGACTGAATATAAACAGTATAATGGCAAGGTATCTTGCCTGGGGTGTCGCCTGGTGGTGCGATATTTTCGACAAGTCCTGATTGTCCACTAGCCATGGTCGTTGAGTAAATGTACGAATCCACAAGAAAATAGGAAGCATGATTTAGTCACAGTTAATGGTGGTAGTCAAGAAGAATTTGTGTGGACAGTTACGTACCATATTTTTAGAAAGTATTTATAATACCAGAAACTAACCTTATTAGTAAAAATAGATTTTTAGACTAATACTTAGAAAATAAAAAAAACTCGTTTTTAAGCAAATATTATAGTTGTAAAAATTAACTTATAGATAGAAAACTAGTAGTTAGAAGGAATAAATATTTGTACTATTTGGAAATCTCAGGGTAATATTATACAAATTTTGTAGAAAGCCAACCTTTCATTTAGTCAAATATTTTAATAAATTTTAGAAAAATATCATCTATTTGTTCAATAAAAAAATAGATTAATATAATGGTAATACTAATAATGATAATAATACAAATAATAATAATGGTAAATAATAATAATGGTGATAATAATACAAATAATAATAATGGTAATAATGGTAATAATAATAATAATAATAATAATAATAATAAATCAATAATAATAATAATAATAATAATAATAATAATGATGATAATGACGACAATAAAAAACCTAAGTGAGCATTTCTGCTCATCCTTTTTTTTCTCGAATTTACTTGACAGAGAGAGAAAGAGAGATGGGAGAGGGGAAAGTAAGAGAGAGAGGAGCATACCAATGGTGTCGGCGGCGGGATTCAAGGACACCGGGCGGCGGAAGGTGTCGTCAGCGCGACAGTCGACACACGGTCGGAGGGGGAGACCACGCGAGGAAGGCGCGGATCTCGCTGGGAGTGGCGTACGCGCTCGCCGGCGCGGTGGAGAAGAAGCACGACGGCGATTCCGGCTTCGTGCGGGTGCAGAGAGGAGAAGGGGCGGAGATCGGCGCAGAGGCGGTCGAGGATGGGCGGCGGAGAAGTTAGGGTTCCGGCCAGGCGCATGTGGGCACGCGGTGGCGTGGCTGACGCCAGGCGGCTGCCATATCAAGGAGAGGCGGTGGAGATCCGGCGGAAAGGGGGTCCCCCTGTGCGGCGCGGTGGCTGCCGGAAGTGGGCGCTGGATCTGGGAGCTGCCCACGGTGGTGCGGCTGACGGAGAGGGCTGCGCCTGGAGAAGGGTGAGGCGGAGATGCTGCTGGTGGTCCACGCACGGAGGCGCTGTCGACGCAGGGGAGGTAAGGCTCTCCCCCCTATTTCCCTTTTTCATTGTTGGTGGTAGGGACGATGATGGCGGTGTTGGCTTTAGATGGGGGTTTTCTGACGGTTGGTGCCGGAGATGGGGCGGTGGTTGTGGTGCTGATGGTGACGGGGGTGTTTCAGGATGTGGCGTAGAGGTGATGGCCGGAGAGTGGAGGACGGGGGCTGTCGGAGAAGGCAGTGGTGGCGACGATGGCGACGGAGCGAGGGTGGTGGTATTGCTGATGATTGTCGAGGGTGGTGATGACCAGAGTTGGGGGCTGATGACGGCGAGGGGTTTGGTGGTTGGGATGGTAGAGTTAGGATCGGGTATTCGATGATGTCGGGGTGTGTCCGACACGGGGATAGGGATAATGTAGTTGTAAAATATGGAATAAGAGACTGGATGGTCACAGACACGATGCACTTGTGATTGTGGTGTGGAAATTGGAGGAGTACCTGCCTATTTATAGGATGTGGGAATTCCCAATTGGATAGAATTAGGAGTAGTTTATATCCCCTTTTAAATAAATTTAAAATAAATCAGATCCAATCCAAATACAAATCCAAATTTAAATCTAATTAAACTTCTAGTATAAAATCAATGAGATAAATCAATTTCAAATATTTAACCATTTAAAAAAATCCAAGAATTTAAATCAAGATTTAAATCGCCATAATAATTCCAAAATATATTTTCCAAAAATACTAACAAAATAATTTCGAAAATACAATAAATATTTACTAATGTCCAAATGATATTTACATAAATCTACTTTTCTAATATACCATTTTATAGAAAAGAAATTATTTATTATTATAACTATGTAAATAAAGGTTTTATAAATAAAATAACAAATTGGAATTTTGGGACGATAACTAAAATACTTATTATATATATTTTGAAACTAAAAATAAGAAAAATATTTTTCCTAAAATATGTACGTTCGCACATATTCGCACTCGTCGAGCAATTTCGAAAAATAAAATTTTGTGCGCGACGTAAAATATGACCACGTGACGTATAATACCAAATTTTAAATCAGTACCAAAATAAAATAAAATAAAAATCAGTAGAAATTTAGGGGCTTTACAGTACTTCAGCAGCACGGGAAGGTGATTGCCTATGCATCTAGGCAGTTACGTCCTCATGAAAAGAACTACCCGACTCACGATCTGGAGTTAGCCGCTGTCATCTTTGCCCTGAAGTTGTGGAAACACTATCTGTACGTAGAGCAGGTTGAGATCTTTACTGATCATAAGAGCTTGAAGTACGTGTTCACTCAGAAGGAGCTGAACATGAGGCAGAGACGTTGGCTAGAGCTGATGAAGGACTTTGATTTCGCCTTACAGTACCATCCATGGAAGGCCAACGTAGTCACAGATGCGTTGAACAGGTATCCAGTGGCTATGTATCTGACATCAGACCGTCATCTTTTGGCCGACCTGGACAGTTTGGAAATCGAGGTGATTATTCCAGACATGGAGGTGCAGATATGGAGTTTACAGATTCAGTCTGAGTTGATGGACAGGGTCAGATCAGCGCAGTTTGATGATGTTGCCCTGAGGTGCATCAGGGAGCAGGTGCAGGCAGGGTTGCTTGATGATTTCTCTGTTGCCGAAGATGGGTCGCTGCGGCACGATGCTAGATTGTGCGTTCCGAGTGGAGAGCTTCGGGAGAAGGTTCTTCAGGAGGCTCATCGCTCTCAGTACTCTATACATCCTGGTGCCAACAAGATGTACAGAGATCTGAGAGAGCACGTTTGGTGGTACGGCATGAAGCGCGAGGTGGCTCAGTTCGTATCTCGCTGCTTGGTTTGTCAGCAGGTGAAGGCCGAGAGGCAGAGGCCTGGTGGATTGCTACAGCCATTACCCATTCCTGAGTAGAAGTGGGAGCACATCACCATGGACTTTGTGTCCGGACTTCCCCGATCTCCAGGAGGAAAAGACGCAATTTGGGTCATAGTTGATAGATTGACCAAATCGGCCTACTTTTTGCCTTTCAAGGTGGGATTGTCTACGGAGAGGTTGGCAGAGCTGTATGTTCGTCAGATCGTGCGATTGCATGGGGTTCCTGTGAGAATAGTTTCAGATCGAGATAGCCGTTTCACTTCCCACTTTTGGAGGAGTTTCCAGGCTAGCTTGGGCACCTCGCTCAAGTTCAGTACTGCTTATCACCCCCAGACAGACGGGCAGTTGGAGAGGACTATCCAGACTTTGGAGGATATGCTTCACACGTATGTGCTAGATCTCGGGGGTTCTTGGGAGGATCATCTTCACCTGGTAGAGTTTGCTTACAACAACAGCTACCAGTCCAGTATAGAGATGTCGCCATTCGAGACTCTATACGGACGGAGATGCCGTACTCCCTTATCATGGGACGATGTTGGCGAGAGGATGCTGCTTGGACCAGAGATGGTGGTGGATGCAGCTTAGAAGGTTCGGCTGATTAGAGACAGACTTTGGGTGGCTCAGGATAGGTAGCGGCATTGGGCCGATAGCCACCGGAGACCGTTAGAGTTCGAGGTTAGTTTCAGTTCCTGTTTGAGATTGTTTGTGATTTGTCTGTCCTGTGTTCTGAATTTGTTTTATGTCTAGGTTGGTGCTTTGGTGTTCCTGAAGATTTCTTCGACACAGGGCATGATTCGCTTTGGCGAGGGCGGGAAGCTTAGTCCGTGCTACATCGGACCTTTCGCCATTCTTGAGAGGGTCGGTGCAGTGGCTTACCGGCTAGACTTGCCGCCTACGCTAGAGGGAATACACAACGTGTTCCACGTGTCGCAGCTGAGACGGTACGTGGCGGACCCCAGTCATGTATTAGATCATTCAGCGATCGAAGTGGGGCCTACTCTTCACTATCCAGAGTAGCCAGTTGAGATTCTGGATCGTAGGGAGAAGGTGCTCCGGAACCAGGTTATACCCTTGGTTCGCGTTGCATGGAGGCATCACTCTCCAGGTGAGTCTACCTGGGAGAGAGAGGACGACATGCGGAAGCGTTTTCCTTATCTCTTCGAGCCCTGAGGTATAATTTCTGTTTTTGCTTAGTGATTTATTGTATGTTTGTTTTAATTTTGAGGACAAATTTTTTTTAAGGTGGATAGATTTGTCACCCCCAGTTTTCATGAACAGGGGTATTTTGATAATTTTCTACTTTAAAAATTATTTTAGAATTATTTATTTATTTATTGTATTATTTTGGGGTTATTTGAGTCGGGTTCGAATTTCAACTCATTCCGACTTGTTTTGACTTGTTTCGGGGACCCGGGGTAGTTTTGACCTTAGCGGGCCCACACACTAGCTAGCCATAGCCCACAATATTATCATCAAAAGTTAGAGGGATTAGTCATGACCCCATGGATTAGGTTAGACCTAATTAGATCTTTAGATTTACATTTTTAACCCCCAAACCCTAAGCAAACTTGTATAGAGCTAATAAAACAATAGAGGGGCAAACTTGTAATTAGTGAAAAAGGGGGTATTGGAGCCTTATGGCCGGCCACATATAGGGGGTGGGGAGGAGAGAGAAAATCACTTCCATTTGTTTTCATCCACTTCTTCTTCTTCTTCTTCTCCAAAGGTTCTTCCCATTTCTTGAGAGCTCCACCATTGTTCCATCTCCAAAAATAGGTAAACCCTTCTGTAAAAATAGTTTCTATTTCATGTAGAATGGTTAGGAACCCATAGGAATGTGTCCCATGGTTGTGTCTCCATTAGAGACCATTTTGTGTCCTTTTGGACATTTTTAGAGGTGTCCAATATGTAGGATCGTGTCCCAATAGGAAAACCCCCTATTTGGACACATGGATATTGTTGTGCATTGGTTTTGGTGTGTTCTAACTATTATTATAGATTTTTACATGTGTTTAGAATATATTTTTCCATGTAACATATTCATATTTCCTATTTGTATATATGTAAGGTTATATATATCATTCTCTCTCTCTCTCTCTCTCTCTCTCTCTCTCTCTATATATATATATATATATATATATATATATATATATATATATATATATATATATATATATATATATGGCTTATATATATATATGGCTTATATATATATATATGTGGATATATTTGAGGTGATGGTGTGATGCTTGTGTTGGTTGGGGCTTGACAGGTTCGGCCAAGAGGGCATGGGTTTGTGTGTGTGTTGGTGTAGTGTAGGTGTTTCGTTTTATGTTTGAGTGTTGGTTGAGAGACGATGAGAGTTAGAGAGGAGAGGTGGTGAGTGATTAAAGAGTGAATAAGATAGGAGGGGGGGAACCAATTCTTGACAGCCACCACCCCATTGTGTTGTCCAATACCAGCCCATTAAGCCTACATGGCTGTCCACACATTGGCCTAAAAACAGTCCCTATTTTGGCACTCTAGGACAGCCCCAAACTCCTCCACATTTTCCTCCAATGGCAGCCCCTAAACCCTTACAAATCAGTCCAGAATTTTGCCATTAGATGGCTGTCCCCACAAGCCTACATTTCTGTCCTCTGTTGCTTCAAATCAGTCCCTTTTGGACTGTCAAACACAGCCCTTTGTAGCCCCCATGGCTGTCCTAATTTAGCCCATGGTTGACAGCCCCTTAGTCCCATTTTAATACCACATATTAGCCTCCACTTTGACACCAAATCAGTCTCTAACTTGCCCCACATGCACAGCCCCTATAACACCATCAATTTCAGTCCACAAACCCCTACAAATCAGTCCACAAGTCCACTTAAATCAGTCCATAAATTGCCATTGTGTGTATGTGTGTATTTGTGAGATATTGTGTGTGTGTGAGAGAGCTTAGTGAGGGAGACTAGTATCCTATAGTATATCCTATAGCTAAACTAATAGGAAACCTATAGGAGAGCCTATGGGTATGATAAATATAGGAGTGTATCATGAGAGTGAGTGGTGTAGATGAGTGTGGTAGAGAAAAGGGTAAATTCATGAGATAGGATAGGTAATAGGATAAATCAATACCCCGTATCCTAGCATAGCCTAGATACCTAGGATACCCAAAATTCTTGGTAGGTAAACCTTAGATGGGTTGATATCTAGCTACCCTAAGAAGTCTAGGCTAGTACCATGGGTATTTGCGGGGTTTCCTTGGTATTGGACAAGGTATCGGGATTTACCTTAGAAGGGTAAATACTAGTTTTGCCTAGAAATAGGATATTGGTGTTAGAAGTCTAAGATAGAGTTAGAACTTGATTCCCGTGGTTGGTAATGATCAAATATGGTACTCATAGACTAGTTTTGACGTCGGTTGACCTTTTTGACCAAAAGTCAACAAAAGTCAACCGAGAGTCAAACTTAGTCTTTAAGCGACCCGATTTAACCGAAACCAATCCAGAGTTGACCAGTTGACTGAAAGTCAACAGTTGGTCAACATTAGACTAGTTTGACCTAGGGTTGACCTAGAGTTGACCAGAGTTGATCAGAGTTGACTTTTTGACCAAAAGTTAACTGTAAGTCAACCGTTGATCCCGATTGACCTAGTTTGATTTGGAATGACTTCCAGTGACCTAGTATGACCTAGTATGAACTAGTATGACCTAGTATGACTCAGTTTGACCTAGATTGACCTAGTTTTGTCTTAGACATGTATTCATGGATTATATTAGTTTCCTTTTTTAGTGTTAAGCCCTGTTTGACTCATAGTATCTTATTTTAGGTCTGTGATCACTCTGAGCGTCTGTTCACCTTATCAGCTCAGGACCACAGGCGAGTACATTTACTGATAGTTTTTATTGTCTTGATATCTACTATATCCGATTCAGTCATAGTGTTTTACTTGATTTCCTGACACTACGTTTCACGGACTAGTATACGTCGGATCCTGTCATGAGATGTTATTCCTAGACTCCCTTAGTATATGAGTATGAGATATTCTTGTGTTCCTGTACTTATATAGACACTGATTTGGGAGTGGGCTGGCCCCCTGCTCTTGAACCCCGTGTCATGACGTGCCATGTCCGGATCCGTGATACTATTCGGGGATGGGGAATTATTAGGGGTTATGTGATCAAGCCTTCCTGTAACTATATATTGCTAGCGCCACCCTCACCTCACGTAGGGTATAGCAGATACCTCATTACCAGTTATCCAGGTTGGACGGTATGACTCTCCGTTGAGTACACCGCGGATTGTCGGGCCAAATGGATAACCATCTCTTGCTTCCCTAGCCGATCACATATCGCTCTAATAGTTCAAATCACCTTTTTACATTTATTGTCATATCTTATATTTCCAGTTCACCTTTACTTACTGTACTTTCACCATGCTATGATTCTTTTCTTTTATGCTCTATCTGTCTTTTATACTGTACCATGATTTGAGACCAAGTTCTGTTTGGAAGAAGGGTTACAACTCCGGTCCTTGTTTGGTACAAGGGTTGTAACTCGGCTTTCAAATGGTTCCTAAGTTGCATATATCTTTTGTCTTGTATTTTATTATTGCTGTCTCTTATAGTATTTCTCAATTCATATGGAACTGCTGTTGGTGTTTTGTACTTGCTCATTTTTCTGACAGGATACCGTTGACAAATTTTATAGATGACTCTGAGGCTGACTGCCCGACCTACTATGGGGTTGAGTCTGATGGACTAGATTTAGACTGTGGCTTATTGGTAGAGCCACTGGACTTTGCTCACCCTGAGTAGCATAGTTTAGTTAGGTTTGCCTGGCCTGCGATCCAGCTAGTACATTTCAGTTTGTAGTATCTTTATACTTATACTATCTGAGACTCTGGATGTTGTGTTTAGCTCTGACTTATGGATGTTGGACTCGTTTCCTGTTTTATCTATCATATCTCTGTTCCATGCTATCTACCTTAGTTTTGATATATGTGATTGAGACTGTATTGCTATGTCACCTCCATTCGGAGTGTATATACTGTACAGGTACATTTATCTATTTTAGTCGTAGTATTTACAGACCCTATATACAGCGTTCTACCGCCGATTCTGCGGCGTAGGCTGGACGTAACCACGTGCTCATACCCCTCTCTAGGGTGCGGGTCGTGACACGAGTGGACTCGGCTAATTGTCTGGATTGCGATCTGGTGGTAACCTTCTCTGAAGAATGTTCCAAGATCAATTTCTTCTTCACAGCTGGAGAAGAAGGCTCTTCTCTCCTTCTCTTCTTCTCCATGACCGGAGACTTAACAACCTTCAGAGAAATTCTTAAAGGCTGGTTAACTACCTCAGGGAAATTAGCTTCCCTGGAAGCTTCTAATGGATCGTCCATTGGCTCATGTTCTTCATCGTTATTGGGAGCTAATGTGTCAGTCGCTCTTTTCTTCAGACAATTTGCTGTTGCAAAACTATCAACGAGGCTATAGTTTTCAGCAAATATATTTGCAGCTGTATAAAACTGTGAATAAGTATACAGCATTCTTGGACCAGCATCAGTTCTGTTTGGCATCGAGAACACAATCTTTGTGTCTCGAGCATTGTAGTAAGCCCAGGTCCGGGCGCCATCGATCAAATAACCTTTTCCTCGTAGGCACGTGATGGCGTTACCTACATGAAACTGGTCATATCCAAACTGACAAGCGAAGCAGCTCGGCAGATATGGTTCAAGGAAGCATTCCTCTTCAAATCTGTATACTAGATGTGATGGTCTGATTGTCTTCAGCCATTCAAAAGATGTTCGACCTATTAGTTGTCTCCCAAGGTCAATTAGATTTGCTACAATATGTTCATAACCTGTTGGAGGGGAAGTGCAAAGAAAATTCTATCCTTTGCCGAGGTTCAGAGTTCTTCTGCAATCCCTCAAACTAGTGTATATCCACCTGCTCTGCGAGAATCTGCGTAGAAAACTGCCACCAACGGCTCCCATGGCAGGGTTCATCAATGATGGATGATGCAAGAGCAACTATCCGAATAAGTATGTGTAAGGTAACTCCAGTCTAGGGAAGTTCACCTTATCACCCTTGCACTTAATCATGAGATCAACATACAGACGAATACCCGCATTTATACTACAGGTCATCGCTGAAAGTAAGTCCATCCGGTAGCCGAAGACTAACCGGACAGCAGTAAAAAGAACACCGCGATGGAAGCGGTCTACAGCACTTGCTCCAGGCACAACGAATCGACGTAGCCAGTACGTCAAGAATCCTGCTAGCTGGGCTTGTTTGGACATGGACCTGTAGCCCATTCTTATGAAGCTCTCCACAAATTCTCCAGCCTTAGGAGGAGGATATCGATGTTCATCCTCAACTCTGATATCCATCCTCTTATTTTCCTCCATCAGCTTTAGCACTTCACTGTTACTGAGGGGATAGAAGAAATCAGGATTGCAGGAGTCATGGTCTTTTGTCTTTTTCTCAATAATGTGGTTGAGAAAAAGATAAGTCAACTATTTGGATGAATAGCATGTGCCAGAAGAGCCACTTTGGTAATACAAAGAGCATATGTTATAATGGCACAAAAGCTCATCAAAGACTTCCACCATCTTTGAATTCCCTCGACGAAGTCTATCTAATTCGTCATTGGTCGGGACGTACTCCTCGTAAGGCAAATCACCCATTGGTAAATATGAGATATACTTTATCTCATGAAGAGCCAAGCCCATCTCTCCAAGGGGCGTCATAAACGTCCCTGTCCTGTAGTTGTACCTCTCTGCCAGAGCCAAAAACAAATAAGGATTTGGAAAGAAGCCATATACAGTAGCGTGTACCGCATTATACAGCTCAATTTCTCTGAGTTTATCTTCAAACTGGACCAGTATCCAGTTAGCTATACAGCTCCATCTTTTGATGTCTGGGTTTACCAGACCTGTCAACCGGATGTCTTGATCTGGATATTTACCCTCTGCTTTGGCATACTCATTGGCAAAAATCGGTGTCCTTACCGGTAGCAGCAAAGACGAGTTCTCAGGGGGAATGCAACCTGGCTTCAACCCCCTCAATAAAGTGCTGTGTCGTTCGAAAGAACTATAGAACATGTCCCTGTTGTTCGGACCTTTCTTAACACAGATCTTTCCGATCCGTGCCTGTTGCAAGGGAGTAATAACCTATTCCATCCTCCTAGGATGGCTCGCATGAGCATATCTTGCCAGAGGAAGGCATCTCGCTAGGTCTGGTAACTTGATCAATTTCTTCTTCCATTGAAAAGTTCTGGACTCAACTCTAGGTCTTGGTTGAGAACTTTTATCAATAGCGTCTCCGAAGAGGAACATAGGCTTCCTATGAGTGACAGCGTCAACTGATTGCAAAGGCTGTCCATTTATCAGACTTAGCAAAGTCTCGTTATTCTGTGCTATCAAAATAGTCTGACGAGAAGATGGAAGGACATACTGGGGGAAGTGCACATGAGATAAGTCTTCTTTGAAATTTGGCTCAGCTAAAGTTCCAACCAATGTTTCATATTCAGGATCTTCTCTGGTGTCAACTGCATCAAATAGAAAAATTACAATTCAGTACAAGTCAAAGTCAAAAATTTTGTCATCAGATTGTGCAAACATCAGACTGTGCAACCATCAGATTGCGCAACCATCAAATTGCACAACCATCAGATTGCGCAAACCATTAGTTTGCGCTAGCATCAGATTGCGCTGGCAATCTTGCACAAATCAGCAGATTACGCTGACTTTTGCCAGCGCAGTTCAACCGATTACGCAAGAAGATATTCTTCGTAAAAATAAAGAATAACTAGTTCGTGCAACCAAAACCCTAAAAAGGGTGGCGCAGTATGATCACATCTCTAAAAAGAGATAGATTTTGAAGATAAGTGAAGTCAAAAAGCCCTAAAAAGGGGTTTTCGATTGGGTTGCCTATCGCGCAAAGCAGGGTGCGCAGTCTCGTGACGGAAAGGATAAGGCGCAACCCTAGTCGAAGACTCGGCGGGGGCCTTGCCCTTGTCGGCGACGGAGGATCATTTTGGGGCCATGAGATCGACGGAAAAGAAGGCTGAAGTCGGGATGAGCTCAAGAATTTCTCTCTCTCTCAAACACAAGAAAGCAAGTAAAGAATAAGTCGAAGGATCGAGAGGACTATTTATAGTTTTTCAAAAAGAAACAGTCGCCTCAGATTGAGCCGAAAAAGCCGGGACTGACTCATCCGATTGTGCAGACAGCTCAACATTTGCGCAACTTGATTTAAATTTCAAAATTCAAAGTATTTCAAAATTTTGAGTAAATTCAACTTTTGAAAACTTTGAAGGGGGTCTTGTAGGTCCTAAAAAATCAAGTTGCACCCATCAACAAAGCCATAAAATTAAGAAATACAACTTTCAAATGAACTGCGCAGACATCAGATTGCGCATCATTCAGATTGCGCACACTAGACTGCGCACACTTTCAACTACGCAAGCTGACGTGGCCATATCATCATTATCTGACACAATCAAATCTTCTGACAGCTGACAGCACAAAGAACGAGGAGACTGTTCGTTTACTGCACCGTACAACGCTCGAGGACAGCTGTACATGTAGCGTAATCTGTTTGCTGCGCAATCCATCCTAGCGCAATCCACCTTAGCGCAATCCAAAGTCAGCACAATTCATGTGGCGCAATTCATCATGACAACTGACAAAAGTACACGTGGCATTCATGCCATCAATTGCTCGTTACGTGGCAACCGTCTTCACATGATCATGCGATGCCATGTGTCCAAGATAGTTGGCCCACGACTAGACAACTGCCTGCGCAGTCTGATGCTGCGCAATCCAGTTCCTGCGCAATCCAACTTGCGTCATTCAGAATAACTAAAAGTTAGTTATTTCCAGAACTCTATAAATAGTGTTTCAAGTCTTCATTCAAGGGGATCAGACATAAAGTTCAGAAATATCAGAGAGTTCAGGAGTTCTTGCCCAAGTGCTGCTGCATTCTTCCGAGGCTTTTGCCTTCAACTTCAAAGGCTACCGTCTTCAAAGTTCACATCGTCCAAGGGATAAAGCAATCATCTTCTAGATTGTATTCCTACAGTTGTACTTTCCCAGAATTCTTGTAATCTTTACAAAGTTTGTATCAATAAAGTTCATACTTTTGTTTTTGCAAACAGTCACGATTAGTGATTTTAAGGGGAAAGCGTAACTAAAATATGTTTATAACTATTACTTGAAAATCACTTATGATATTTAGAAACTCTAATTTTTATTTACAAAAATATTACTAGGTAACATTAGAAACCCAAAAATCATTTAGAGCTTTACAAAATCCAATTATACATATATATATATATATATATATATATATATATATATATATATATATATATATATATATATATATATATATTTTTTTTATATATATATATATATATATATATATATATATATATATATATATATATATATATATATATATATAAAATATATATATATATATATATATATATATATATATATATATATATATAAATATATATATATATATATATATATATATATATATATATATTTGTAAAGCTCTAAATGATTTTTGAGTTATATATATATATATATATATATATATATATATATATATATATATATATATATATATATATATATATATATATATACATATTTGTAAAGCTCTAAATGATTTTTGGGTTATATATATATATATATATATATATATATATATATATATATATATATATATATATATATATATATATATATAAGGATGTTGGGGAGTGGGCTGTTAGGAGCGCCGCCACTCCACTCCTGCGGGTTCCGGTCTGGAGCGCCGCCGCTCGTCGGAGCCTTCCCGGTGCTTGGCTGGCCCGCGTGGCCGGCCGTCTTCTTCTACGGCAGTCCGAGCCCCCTGGCCTCCCCCCTTTGGAGCACCCCCTATTTCGGTCGGGTCTCCACCACATCCCCCCTTTCCCCCTCGGCGCCCGCGGCGCTCCCGTGCCAGGAGCCGGAACCCCGTTCATCCCCCTCCGGACCCCCCACTCGGCGTTGTTCCGGTCCCTCTCCTTGGCTCTTTACCAGGTGCGCGTGCCGCCCCGTCTGGTGCTCCACTTGGACCTCTGCCGGAGTCTTTCCTTGCTCCCTCACCCTCTTTCACCGCTCCTCCCCTCGTGCAGCCCCCTCCTTCGGTAGCGGCCCTCATCACGGCTTCCCGCACCTTTCGGTGGCCTCCGGCCTCCTTGGCCGTGTCTTCCTCGTGGGACCCTCCCCCAGGCGACCCCGACGAGCCTCCCTCCGTCTTCTTCCAGCCACCGCCTCGTTCCCCCGGGAGCTCCTCCCCTTCTTCCGGCTCCGGTCCCCTCCCCGGTTCTCCCGAGTGCCCTTGCCTCTTCGTCAGTTGTCCCCCTCCCCCCTGTGCGTAGTCTCCCCCTCCATGAGGCTCTTGGTGCTTCAGGCCGGAGCATAGCGCCCCTGGCGGTCGAACCCCTCCCTCTCCGGCTCCCCCGGTCACGTGGCCCCCTCTCCCTCTCTCCTCCGACGCAGTTCCCTCGCTGGTCCCCCCGTCGGGACTCCCTCCTGGCTCCGGGCGACACGCCGAGGGCCACGCGCCCCCCTGTGGTGGCCCCCCCTTCATCGCGCCCCCTTGCGGCGGTATCCCCCCTACGCCGTGGACCTCCCCCCTCTCCGCCATGGTGTTAGCGTCGGCCGGCGGCGAGCCCCTCCGGATCCCCCTCGTCGTGGCCCTCCCTCTGGTTTCCACCCCCCCGAGGCTCCTCGGGCAGAGCCCCTGCCCCTCGGGCCCTTCGCCCCCCCCCTCGGGCCCCACGCCCCCCTTGGGCCGCGTGTTTCCGTTTCTTTGTGTTTGAATTTTGAATCAGGTGGCCTGCGGGCCCGCGCCGTGTACTGTTGGCTTATTGAATAAATTTCCGTTTTCAAAAAAAAAAATATATATATATATATATATTTTATATATATATATATATATATATATATATATATATATATATATGCTAATAATATTAATTGTAAGCTGTAGGTTATTAAAATATCAAGTTTGTACCTCGTTATTCGTACATCGAAACCTACGACAGCAAATCGAGACAAGACGATCAACCGTAAGGTTAACAATCTCATCGTAGTGATCCACATGGTCATCTTGTCAATTTCAGCGATGTGAGATCACTGGAATTGACTGATCTCAGTTTTGATGCACAGATTCCGAAATACGAACATAAATAAGAATTAGGGATAAATAATGGTGATACATAAAAAAATCTACAGAAGTTGTCGGATGATAAAATAAACATCACCAACGTGTCCAGAATGGTCAAATTAGCTAGGATAGTCTACCCATAAGTCCAGTTTGGACATAGGGGCAAAATGGTAATTTTAGGTCAAAATGATGTCCGTTGTTAGACCAACTTTGCACCAAAAAATGTGCCAGAATAAAAGTCAGCTAAACAGAGCAAGTTATATGTCTACGAGTCCGGAATGACGATACGAACCCATCGGTAGATCCGGAATTGGATTCCGATGACCCGATCTCAAAATGGTCCGTTGACCCGGACATTGGAATCTGGTTTGCACGAAAATACGTGCCGGAGCCAAAGTCTACTAAATCTAGCAGAGTATATGTCAACGAGTCAATAATGACGATACGAACCCATCGATATGTCCGGAAGTGGATTCCAATGAGTCGATCTCAAAATGATCCGTTGACTCGGACTATGAGGCCCGCCTTGTACCAAAATACGTGGTGGGGCCTACGTCCTCAAAATCTAGCAAACTTTATATAAATTCATGCTAGAACGATGCCACGAGTCCACTGGTGGTGTCATAATTGGAATCCAGAGTCCCGGGTCCAAAATTTGAATCTTATAAGTTGGTAATTACGAATTCGGACGACCAACTTTGGCGTCAAATTCAACCAATCAAACAAGCTCACAATGGAGCAAATCTTTAAGGACAAGGAGTTGGTTATACCAGCTGTGCACAGGAACTGGTGGCACCCGAATGCGATTCGGACGCAAAGTACCGAACACGACCCTAGGTGATATGCTGACATAACATAATAAATATTTAAATTACAGATATGGAAACTGAAGTACAAGAATGACATGGTACACTTGCCTGGAGTTGTCTGAACTGTGCAGAGAGTGTAGTACCAAAGTCTATCCCACTATCCATGAGAACCATACTCCATGCAAATATCTATCAACCCAAATCACAAACAAATATATATCACACACTACAGTACACATATGACTAATAACTCCGACCTAGGAAGCTTGGGTCGTTTCTAGTCACCTATTACCGTTTACTGTCTAAGACATTTATTAATTATATCGCCTAGAAGTAGGTCACACTAGTCACTATAATCATTATTGCCAATAATAAGAATTACAAGTTGTAGGTTATTAATATATCAAGTTTGTACCTCATTATTTGTACGACAAAATCTACGACAAAGTAAATCGGGACAAAATGATCAACCGCAAGGTTACATGCTTATCTTGGTGATCCCAATGATCATCTTGTCAATTTCAGCGATGTGAGATCACTGGAATCGACTGATCTCAATTCTGAAACACGAACTCTGAAATACGAACATTGTATAATTTTATTATAATTAAAGGTAATAAATAAAGAAAAATATACAGACATCATCAGATAATGAAACAAACATCATTAATGTGTCGAAAATGGTCAAATTAGCTAGGATAGCCAATCCATAAGTCCAAATTGGACATAAGGCCAAAACGATAATTTTGGGTCAAAATGATGTCCGTCGTTGGATCTACTTTGCACTAAAAAATATGCCAGGATAAAAGTCCCATAAACCTAGCAAAGTATATGTCCACGAGTCCAAAATGATGATACAACTCAACGGTATATCCGAAATTTGATTCCGATGAGCCGATCTCAAAATAACCCGTTGACCCGGACAATAGAATCCAGTTTGCATGAAAATACGTGCCGAAGCCAAAGTCTACTAAATCTAGCAAAGTATATGTCAAAGAGTCCAGAATGGCGGTACGAACCCATCGGTATGTTCGGAAGTGGATTCGGACGAGTCGATCTCAAAATGATCTATTGACTCGGACTGTAGGGTCCGCCTTGCACCAAAATATGTGTCGGGGTCCGCCTCCTCCAAATTTGGCAAACTTTATATGAATTCATGCTAAAATAATGCCAAGGGTCCACTGGTGGTCATATTGGAATCTGGAGTCCCGGGTCCAAAATTAGAATTTTACAAGTTGGTAATTACGAATTCGGACGACCAACTTTAGCGTCAAATTCAACCAATCAAACGAGCTCACAATGGAATAAAATTTTAAGGACAAGAAGTTAGTTATACTAGCTATGCAAAAAAACTAGTAGCACCTCAAACGGAGCTATGATGACGGAGCTACAATTCCACGAAGTTGGCTCCACAAAATTGTCCAAAATAAACATAATTATTCAGAAAACTTGGCGGCCGATTTTGACATATCAAATGAATAAATTAACGGCAAAAACGTTAGGTGGAGGTAGAGCTATATACCAATATTGCAACACAGGAAAGAGTTTGACGATCCAACGGTCAGATCGCCTAGAAAACACGTGCAAAGTTGTTACTACAAAGCACACTTATGTCTTCTGATTTCGTGCGTCATGTCGAGATTTCGATGAAAATGATGAAATCGACTATAGCGATCGCTGGAGCGGACGTGGCCGTGTCGAGATGGTGTATGACTGGTCTCCGGTGTGTGGGAAGGTCGTCATAGTGATACTTGCCTGGCTCCGCTAGATGATGAAGTCACAACTCAAACGTCGTAGACCGATCTACCCCGTTACATAAATAAACATAAATTAGATTATGAAAATCCCACTCTAAAAACCCTAGAAAGTGGCTACTAGTTTAACATAACTAATCCTATTTAATTATAAAATAAATTATCTAAAACCTAATTTAATCTAATATAATTCTGGAATTAAAATTAAATACTAATTTTTAGCCAAGGAATATCACAGTTTCCAATTTGGAACCCGTAGCACGCAAATCGAGGCACATCGATGACTAAATAGTCAAACGACACAAACTCTATGACATGAGTGCGTACCCTAGTAGATTTTAGCGCCACGAGTGCACTGGAATCGACCGTGCCACAACATCACGCTTTGGTTAAAAGAAATTGCCGTTATGGCTATCCATGACCAAATCGGTGATTTATTGACAAAACTAAGTTTTACGAATTAATAAAAATACTGGATTAATAATTAATTTCTGGGAAAAATATATGGCATAGAGCTCTGTGTTATCTTTCAAAACTTCAAACGGTTTGTGATTTGGATTCCTGGTTCTCCCGAAATCTCGAAAACACCAAAACGTGTCAAATTTCGGACAATTAGCACTCTACGAATTTTACAGAAATTTAGGTTCAGAAATTACGAAAATAAATTAGATATTCAGAAAATATACCTCAATACGCTTCCAATAAAAAAACGGCGTACGAAAAGCTCTTCTTGTTTGGCGGCAATCACTTCGGGAAGTTGAAAGACTCCTAGATGAAACCTCTCTCAAAATCGACATAAATTTAATTAGGGTTTCAAACATAATAATATATATAGGAGAGAGAGGCAGTGCTGACTCATTCTGGCGCTGACAGGTGGGCCAGGGGGTGGTTGACTGTGCTGATGACAGTATAATTAATTATTTAATGACAGAAAATCATTAAAAAATTTATTTTAAGTCCAAATAAATCAAAATAAATTACAAAAAAATTCAGAAAATTCCAAGAAAATTCTAGAAAATATTTCTAAGCGTATAGAATCTAAATAAAATTTTTAACACAAAATATCATTGTGTGACCTCGCAGTAAATTCTAAAAACCTATAAAATATAAATTCTATATATTTTAATTATCTAAAAATTCTAAAAAAATCCAAAAAAATCCTAAAATATTCTAGAAAATATTTATAACCTAGTAGAGCCTAAATAAAATGCTAGGTCCCCAAAATAACTCCGAATGGCCATATGGTAAATCATGAAAGTCAATAAAATATATAAATCTTCACAAAACAAAAATTTAAAACGTATCTAAAATATCTAAAAAATTATAATAAACTATAAAATAGCTATAGAATGTTTATATAACCTACCTAGAGGCTATATAACCATAAGATGGTCCTAACTTACATGTGGGCATAGGCATGATATCCTATGATCATAGAAATCAACCATAATCTGATCAAATAAAATTTAAAAAAATTATAAATTTTTAATTGGGGTGGCAGATGCCACATACTATCTCCCTTAAAAATATTTTTGTCCTCAAAAATTAAACACACAAGTTTATACATAAATATAGTAATATATGCAAGCAATCTTCTATGGCAATCTAATAACAATTCTTACCGTAAGTCATGGGAGGGTCATTATTGAAAAAGAAATCAAACTATCATGGCCATAGGGGAATACTTCGTGTTTTTGATTGCTTGTTTTTTTGAAATAGGTGACGAAAAACAATAAGAGTTCAAGGAAGATGGGATCGATTTGCAAATATGGGTTTCAAGGGCGATTGAATAGTTCAAAAGGGAGTTGTCAAGATCGTTGCGGTTGAGATCCTAGAGGAAAAATTTAACTATATCTCAATCCATGTAGAATAATCATGCGAAGAGCGAACCAAGTTCACTAGGTTGATCAGACCATCATGCACCGATTCTGATTAGACAATACATTAGTGGACATGCCCAGATAATATATATCTTGAACAAGCTCGATAAAAGGATGAGCTTGCAAAACTAGGCTATTATAGCAGCATTAGTCAAGATAGTTAGAATTATGAGTACACGAGAAGATGAAGAAGGTGTGAATAGTTCAAGTTCTTCAAATAAAATCTAAACTCATCTGGTGTTTGTGCCTATACATTCGTCCTATTATCTTCTTGTCTAAGGCCGTGGTTAAGGTCAAAAGGAGTGTTAGGTCGTGAGGCATTCTACCCAACTTATACAAGTTAAACTAGTAATGTGATGGGACAATGGAACATGTCTACCTAGCATGAGTCACCTTCCTAACCTTTATCACGCACGAAAGAAGGGATAAGAATTACGATAGAAGGAATTAAACAAGATACAAATCAAGGAAGTCAGGCGAGAGTTCGAAAATGGAATTGAGGAAGAAGGTCAGGTATGTGAATTAGATCCAAGACTCTAATACTGTATGTGGATGATGTAACTCTTCCAGAAGTTATTCTAAGTCATATCTTCAATTCTATTTGCAGGCTCACAGCTAGTACAACTAAGTTGAAGTACTAACCGTGAGTTTGCAACCTTATGCGAAATCGGACCTGCATGGGCCACCATAAAAACTTGTCACGATCCGCACCCGCTTTTGGGTTATGAGTACGTATCCAAGCCCAGCCTGTGCCGTAGTGTCGACGGTAATATGCTGTCTATGATAAGCATTATCCATACAAGTACACAGTTCACATTTATCATCCACAACTAAGTTGTAACAAAAGATTAAACTCAAGTCTCAATAAATAATTTAAAGAAAGATCTACTACAACTGAGCTAGTCTCGGGAACAAACCCGCTAAAATAAATATAAAACCATTGAAACTAAAGTTCACTAAGCTCACTAGCTAAGAATAACATGAAAAAGCATAAGAAAGAAATATGCTACTCCGTATCAATAGAAGTAACCGGCACATTGGTAACGTCAGTGTCACCAAGATACGCACCACAAATCTCGGGGCAAACCACGTCGTCTAAAGCCAAAAAAACAGTTATCCAGTCAAGATTGGAGCAAGATCACCATAATACTACGCTACATAATATAATATACAAGCATGCAGAATAGCAATAAGGAAAAGATGAATATGATATTATATAACAGAGACTACTATATCTTGGAAAATAGTTGAAGGTATAATTAAGACACGAAGACAATACCAGAGAACGATGAATATAAAACAAACCTCTGGGCAAAATGTCAATATGAAATAAATTACGTGTATTGTGTGTTTTAGAATACAAGTGTTCTGCATGTGGATGGGTTAGGACATCCGACAATCGGTACGTGAGGTGCAGCGACTGCTATCAACATTGACATTGGGGAAAAATTGTACATTACGTAGACCACATGCATACTAGTTGTATTCCCCCTCCCGACTCTCTCACAAGTAAACATGATCACTTTAACATTAACTTTAACTTTAAACATTGAACATTGAACATTAAAGATATAACATTGAACAAAAATATTAAGTGAACATGTATGGTTATGGTAACAAATATAACTCTCGTGCACCAATGATATAGAAGATAAGACTATCAATTTAAGGAAAAGAATACCATGCAGCATAAAATAAAGGCAACATAGGTCATAGTGATACTTGCCTTGCTCTGTTAGATGATGAAGTCATATCTCAAACATCATAGACCGATCTACCCCGTCACATAAATAACCATAAGTTAGATTATGAAAATCCCACTCTAAAAACCCTAGAAAGTGGCTACAAGTTTAACATAACTAATCCTATTTAATTCTGAAATAAATCATCTAAAATCTAATTTAATCTAATATAATTTTGGAATTAAAATTAAATACTAATTTTTAGCCAAGGAAGATCACAGTTTCCAATTTGGAACCCGTATCACGCAAATTGAGGCACATCGATGACTAAATAGTCAAACGACACAAACTCTATGATCTGAGTGTGCACCCAAGAAGATTTCAGTGCCACGAGTGCACTGGAATCGACCGTGCCACAAAATCACGCTTTGGTCAAAAGATATCGTCGTTATGACCATCCATGACCAAATCGGTAATTTATTGACAAAACTAAGTTCTACGAATTAATAAAAATACTGGATTAACTAAATAATTTCTGGAAAAAAAAATATATCATAGATCTCTGTGTTAACTTTTCAAAACATCAAACAGTTCGTGATTTGGATTCCTGGTTCTCCTGGAATCTCGAAAACACCAAAACGTGTCAAATTTCGGACAATTAGCTCTCTACGAATTTTATAGAAATTTAGGTTCGTAAATTATGAAAATAAATT
The DNA here is from genome assembly GCA_029216955.1 of Iris pallida. Taxonomy (NCBI): domain Eukaryota; kingdom Viridiplantae; phylum Streptophyta; class Magnoliopsida; order Asparagales; family Iridaceae; genus Iris; species Iris pallida. The sequence goes on along the minus strand of JANAVB010013597.1, from coordinate 6,399,751 downwards.
AGATATTCAAAAAATATACCTCAATACGCTTCCAATGAAAAAAATGGCATGCAAAAAGCTCTTCTGGTTTGGCGGCAATCACTTCGGGAAGTTGAAGGACTCCTAGATGAAACCTCTCTCAAAATCGGCAGGAATTTAATTAGGATTTCGAATATAATAATATATATAGGAGAGAGAGAGGCGGTGCTGACTCATTCTGGTGCCGACAGGTGGGCTAGGGGGTGGTTGACTATGCTGATGACAGCATAATTAATTATTTAATTACAGAAAATCATTAAAATTTTATTTTAAGTCCAAATAAATCAAAATAAATTGCAAGAAAATCTAGAAAATTCCTAGAAAATTCTAGAAAATATTTCTAAGTGTCTAGAATCTAAATAAAATATTTTAACACAAAATATTATCATGTGACCTTACAGTAAATTCTAAAAATCTATAAAATATAAATTCTATATATTTTAATTATCTAAAAATTCTAAAAAAATCCAAAAAAATTCTATAATATTCTATAAAAATTTTATAACCTAGTAGAGCCTAAATAAAATACTAGGTACCAAAAATAACTCCGAATGTCCATATGGTAACATGAAAGTCAATAAAATACATAGATCTTCACAAAATAAATATTTAAAAATTATCTAAAATATCTAAAAAATTATAATAAACTATAAAATAGCTATAGAATGTTTATATAACCTACCTAGAGGCTATATAACCATAAGATGGCCCTAATTTACCTATGGGCGTAGGTATGACATCCTATGATCATAGAAATCAACCATAATCTAATCAAATAAAATTAAAAAAATTCATAAATTTTTAATCGGGGTGGCAGATACCACAGTAGGCCATGGTGCTCGGGGAAGGTGGTAAAGATGAGGGAGAGCTCGAGTGAGGGAGAGATTCGGGAGAGAAGATGGCTAGGTTTTCTCATAGGTGGAGGTTTTATTATATAGAGGAGGCTATGAAGAGGAACCCTTCGGCCAGCTGGAGGCGAGACAGGGTCGTACTCCTCGCGTGGCCTGAATGTTCTGCAGTCCGCAGAGGTATCTACAATGTCATACGACACAGCAAATTGGATGTGTTGTGATATAGCAGTATATATGGGCTATGTGGTTAGCTTGGCTTAAGTAATAGGTTAGATACTAGTGGGCTTAGCTTTAGAGTAAAAGAGCAACACCTATTCTTTCTCCATAGTCTAATGTATGCAACAATATTGAGAGATTGTTAAGTAGGCCCCAAGCTAGGGGGAAAGATGGGAATAAGCCATGGTTAAAGGATGTTTAGAACCTAAGCTAACTAGCAACAATGTTAATAGTATATAATATATCTATATATATATATATATATGAACAACATATTGATGGCTTAAATTCCAATACCTAACATCATCCTAAAATAATAATAATAAAAAATTACTAGTAGCTAAATAATAATAAAAGCAGGGGTTTACAGGCACATGGGTTAGGTTTGGACTTGGAGCAAATCATGACTACAATTTTAAGTTATCACTGTCACGACCTGCACCCACTGTGAGGGTACGAGTACGTAACAGTGCCCAGCCTACGCTACAGTGTCGGCGGTAGAACGCTATTCTAAGTCTCTAACTAATCATCAATTCATGCAGTATATAATGTACTCATGATCAACTCCGAACGGGGGACAAGTATAAGATATGGTGTAACTCAATCACAGTCTAAGCACAATAAGATAACACCGAAATAACTAAGAATTTGAAGACAACAAAACTACTAATAAAAATAACAATAAACTCAAACAATCTCAAATACATCCCAAGTCTCAAATCTCTATATACAACTCCAGTTCTAAACAGGAAAACTAAAACAAGACAGACTAGCTAACTCCCAATCACTCCTGAGTGTCGGGGCTATAGGTAGCTAAGCCATCTCCTGGTCTGTAACTTGTAGGGCATGTGTCCTCAGGGCAATCATCTGTAAAATTTTCAACAGGTCCAGTCAGGACAGGAACGAGTACAATCTCATCTAGAAAACCCAAGTAAATGATAGAGAACTATACAGCAGTTATAGACCGTTATATTGATAAAAATGGCAGTTTATATTCAGGTGATGGTAAAAAAGAGAGATAAAGTGCAAGGAAAGTAAATACTAAACAAGAGAAGAATCATAGCAATAAAGACTGTAAAAATAGAACTAGCTGAACCAGGATAATATGATATAAAGTCCAGATAGAAAATGTAAACCAGTGTAAAACTTATGTAAATCCAGTACGGGATGAATCTAATACAAGATGAATCCAGTAAGGGACGATTTCAGTTATAGTGATCAATGATTCCAGGGTGAGTCCAGCCTTTACTCTAGCAGTATGTTTTAAAATACCGAGTTTGACATGTAAACGGCTGTGGGTAATCAGGCACATCCCTCACTGATCAGGCGAGAGATGGCTATGCTTCCAGTAGATTCCAGTAGGAAGATTCCAGATTGGGGTATGTCTACATGTCTCACTCTAGTATTTCCTCTCCCAGCAAGTGAATCCAGATTTCCGACACAATGATTCAAGATGAGTCCAGCCAAAATATAATGATACCAGTAAATGATTCCAGTTAAATGATTCCAGTTAAATGATTCCAGTAGGTGATTCCAGTAATAGAGATGATACCAGTAATAGAGGCCAGAAAATAAAAGTGTGTCATATACATGAATCCAGAAATATCCATACATGTTGTAACAGAGAATCGTATACAACTAACTAGAACTGAAGTACAGTAATTGACAAGTAAATGAGAGAACTATCAGAGAATGTACTCGCCTGCTACTCTGAAAAGAGTAGTATAATATCAGATGTCTGCACCAGAGTCACAATATCCTAAACAGGGAAATATAGGTTATAATGTGCTTAAAATAAGACAATGATGTTTATGATGCAATCTACATGATTTCTAGGTCAATCTAGGTTAAAGTCAACTCTAAGTCAAATATAGTCAACTGTCTAGGTCAAACTAGGCCCAAGTCAAACTTGGTCAACTCTAGTCAAGCTAAATCAACATCTAGTCAATCCTGAACCATTGGGTCAATCCTTGGTCGATTCTAGGGTTTTGGGTCAACTCTAGTCAAGCTAAACATACCCTCAAGTTATTACCTACCTAGCACTTTACATTACCCATTATCTACTCATACATCACCTATATATATATAAAACATTTACTTCATACTCATTTCATGACACCATACCTAAGACACTAAGCCTATATGGATCCTTGGATATGCCTATGTGGCAATTTGGACTTGCTTACATATAGGCACCTACCCAAATCATTACTAATACAATCCCCTCCAACTAACACACATATACATATATACATATCTAGGTATTCTCATACATTTCCCCCTCACTAATTTCTATTACTTGTTCACCTATTCCCATTGTTGATAAGGGCTTCCCCTCTCACAACTGATACCTTGATAACCCCTTACTGTTGTACAATTTCCTATACATTGATGCATTAGATTAAGCATAACAAAGCTCCTTTCTCCCAGTCATCTATTAACATACTAACTTCATGTCACAGGAAAATATTTTCCTCACTCACAACTGTTAAACTCAAGCCACTACCCTCCCTTCTTAACATAGTTAGCTAACTAGAATGTTCATGGACTCTCCTCTTGCACACAACAGCACATGGTGATACACACTCATGCCCAAATCATGGCAGCCTACTGCAGGAATGCCATGGCATGATGCCAATGCATCTACTGCTGCTGCAATACATTGCCTGTTGTCCATGTTGCTGCCACAAGGCAATGCCATAACAGGGCAAGCTATGGCAAGGCTGCCACAGTTGCAAGCTCCTGCTGCCACCCTCCTAAGCATGTAGGGGATGCCACATCAACCTTAGAACTAACCCCCAGATTTCTCCTAACATGTTTAACACCTGCTACACGCTCCCCCTCTTCCAAACAGTATATACATAGCTATATATAGGACATAATGGAAGGAAAAATGAGATACAAGTCAACTGATGCTAACAAGCTATTCAAGGATTACATACTGAAATCAAGGACCAAATCAAACCCCAATTCATTCAAAACCACTTACTGAAACCTATATATAAATCCAAATGTATACATGGCAAATGTGACTTCAATTTCAGTTTAAAAAAAAAGGAAATCAATGTTAGAATTCAATTCTCAGACTTGAACTAGAATGAATCTCAGTTTGAAATATGTGCGTGTGTGGTGTTCTCAAGACAAATCAGCCCATATGTGTAAACCATATAGAAACTGTGTATGGCAGTTTATGAGTGTCAATGGGGCATGTACTGTCCATAGGTGATGTTCAAGTACAAGTGTGTGAGGAGCTGCGTGTTTAACAGGATGTGTGTAATAGGGGCTGTTCTCAGGAACAGGCAATATAAGGATGACTTATTTCAAGCTATTCCAATAGAGAGTGAAATCTACTGGCTATTTATTCAAACTCAAGTAATGTAAATTGGGTATCTATCATGGAACATGTAGGACATCTCATGTAGGCAGTCAATCATGTGACTGAATCAAGGGGTGTTAAACAGAGAATGTGTTGAGACACAAGTGCATCTCAGGTTTCACTACAGTGAACCAAACCCCATATCCTACTGCCTAATAAATCAACTGAGGACTGAACCCCACACACCCTCATCTATTTCTCAGGCTACTACTATATGATACAATAGACTTTACATGTTTAAGACTGAACATGTGAACAAAATGGGCAAGTCAGTAGGAGATGAGGACTGAACTTGATTGTTCACCAAGGGTTTAACCAAAAACTCTGGAAAAAAACTGAGCTCTTAACCACCTATCTAACATGTACTCTATAATAGAAATTACCATCCTAATACCTGATATTATATCTCTCAAAAACCCAACATTTCAACCAACTGAAAACTGTATCAGTTGACAACTTGGATTCAAAACCCACACATCTCATAACTAACCCCAATCAATTACAAGCCTAATCTCAACTAAGGTCGAGTGTCACAGTGCCTAGGTATGAGTGTGCGTGTCCACATGTGAGAGGTTATGCGTGTGTGTGTGATAGTGTGTGTGGTCTCATATCACAGTGAACTAATCTTAGATTTAGGAAACCTACTTGACAGTCCATCCAAAATAACAGTTGAAAACAGGAAATCAGAGTTTAAAGTTCAGTTGAGAACCCTATATGAAACCAATATTGGAACTAACATCAACCCAGGTGTGTATGAACTCATTTTGAATCGAATTGAATCCTTGAACAACACAAAAAGACAGTAAACTGAAACAGTGAACAAAACCCAGTGTGTATCAGAAAAAAAAGATAGTTCATACACATGTTCATACGAACCAAAACATTCAAGGTCATACAACATGTGTCAGAGGTTAATACATGTCACACGTGTCAAGAGGGATGCGTCCGTGTCGAGAAAATAGGACACGAGGTGTCCAAAACCCAAATCAAAACCGTGTATCAGTCTCTGCACAGGCAGCCTCGTGCAGCGATGTCGTGTTCGATTGGACACGACTCAGTGCTCGAGACGAGCCGTGTTCTTGCAAGGTGACACGTGGGATATAGGGCTAGGTCCTAGGGTGCCTGTATCGAGTCGGGGTCGTGTCGTGTCCGGGTTTGAGTCGCGTATCATAGAGAAATTTTCGTGTGTGCAGTGACGGTGTAAAATCAGTGCAGCCTCGATATCTTCGCGCACAGTCGACGAGGACACGTGAAATTTCATGGGGGTGATGTCAGACACTAGGCCCACATGTCTATCAATTTTCATGCCAAATAGTGTCATGTCGTGTCCTGTGTCAAGCCCGAATAGCAGGGGACTGCACGGGCACAGTGCGGTGCCTCGTGCATGGGGTGCGTGTCCATTTCGGACACGAAAATCCCCTAAATTCATGCTCAGTCTTCACAAAATTTATCATACATGATTAGATCTACAAATTCATATAATTATATTTACAGAAATTGAAAATAAATTCCTAAGAGGCATTTCATCGAACACCTAACATACACTATGACACGTGTCCGATACGGACACGAAATCCACCCAAATTTCAGGGACACCTAGGGAACTCCTAGATCTAGCCCTACATGCAAAGAAAACTAAAATTTAAATCAATTAAAAGGGTTTTACCTATAGGTGCAAATTGCATGGAAAAGCTCTAAATGGGGGGTGTTCCTCTTGATGGCCAAATGCTCCAAATGAGCCCAAGGCTGAGATTAACCTCCAAAATTATAAAATATACAAGAATTAGAACCTATTGCAAAAGACTAGGATTAAAAAGGAATTAAAATGGATTTATAGGGATTTTTGGAAGGGGGACAATACCTTTTCTTTTCTCCAAGTGTTGGAATGATAAAAAGGAGGCAACCCTAATGAAGAAGTGTTTAAATAGGGTGGGGATCCCTATGTGGCTGCTCATAGGTTCAATAATTAGGGTTAGGGTTCACTAAATGGCCCATGGGCTTAAGGCATGATCAATTAAATAATTAAGCCATAAGTCATTTCATGAAACCATAAGCCATGACTTAAATTCACTAAACCACATCCCCTCATTCTAAAACTATTCTCTAATGACTAAAATAGGTTAACTCGAGTTAGGCTAGGGTCACCATGGTTAGGGTTAGCTTCTAGGCTAGTCCACTAGGTCTCAACAAGTCAAAGTCAACTAGAATTCACCAATTCAACAAATCACCAAATAATTCAAATAAGTCAAAATGACCAAATTACCCCTAGGCTAAAAATGATAATTAAGTCATCATAATGACATGGTTAGGCTCTAGGTCATACAGTCTCTAGGGTTTCACTAGCTGCACACTAAAATCACAAGTCACGACTTAAAACAGTTTTTAAATAGTTTAAAAATAATTAAAAATCACCAAAAATCATAATGTGAAATAAATACAATAAATAATAATTATAATTACAAAATTTCAAAAATACCCTCATCTGGAAAATTAGGTGTTACAATCACGACCCGCACCCGTTTTTCGGATGCGAGTCTATGTCCAAGTCCAGCCTACGTCGCAGTGTCGGCAGTAGAACGCGTCTAGTATACACAAGTCACAGAAATCTAGAACTGTCAAGGCAATCTATATCTCATCCACAGAAAAAAAAAGATACAACTAAGATCAATGAATTTCAACAAAACTGACTAATGGAGAATAATATAAACTGAATGTTTCCAAGTTATCAAGAATCTAAGTCATGTTCGGTGGATAAAAATCCAATACCAGTAGATGGAAGTATAATAAAGACATAAAATAAAATATCTGAGTCCAACTATGCTAATTATCAATGAGATCCTTAACTGTGATAGTACCATGGTCTATTATTGGCTCAAACCCGTTCGTCTGTACCTGGCTCGAACTCGGATAAACCTGAAGAGATCATCAGGTCCTCAGAGGACTAGAAAGATACATAAAATATGCCTATCTAACAGTTTATCATGCATAGTAAAAATCTAGGATATAAATATAAAAGACTAAGCAATAACGATACACGGATATGTGAATAACTACGCATAAATGAACGACTAGAAGAAAACAGGTGAACAAGAGATCAACGAATACCAAACCCTTGCCCCGAGTATGGACTTACAGGTTTGAACAAATCACTAACCCTCACCCCGAGTATGGACTCGCAGGTTAGTTCAAGACATTCACCCTTGCCCCGTGTATGGACTCGTAGGTTAGTTCAAGACATTCACCCTCGCCCCGAGTATGGACTTGTAGGTGCAAACAGTCAACCCTCACCCCGAGTGTGGACTCGCAGGTTGAGAAAATCAAAAACAAAGAAATAGCAGTTCAGTTACAACGCACTCATTCTACGATACGACTCAATCAAGTACATGGGAGAACAGGTCCAATATGAACTACATGGCTAACTGTGAGCAAGGACTATATATCAATGAAATAACCAATTAGTATACATTATATGAGCAAAATACACGTCATTAATCAACTAAAAAAACTGGATAATGAAAGGAATAAGCATTGTGTGATTTGTATCGAGGTCCAAGTAGCCTGTTTTAGAATTTGTAAAGTCATTGTGCAATTTGAAACATAAACAACCTAACTATCTTTACTTGTTAGGTTCATAATAGGCTATTTACCTACTTGGTATTGTCGAACCTATACTTGCACATGTCTAAATGGCTAACCAATAATGCCTACTTGTTAAAGCTTATTATTGTTGGTAAGTAACTCTACTCTTGGTTTATGACTGGCACCCAAGGAGACCCAACTCTTACTGCTATATTAGATATAAATGGATACACGCACCCACCCTCATATATATTCTGCAGTTTAATATATATCATATTGATACGCACTTGGACTTGATATCCTATTTCCTGCTCTGAACATAGGCCTTCATTGTGATACTCTTCCATTCCTATTTACCGATATATCTAACCTGTACAAACTAGAATGATGCCTCTCTTGTGTGATTGTACCTATTTATGACTGATACATAAGGCTAACACCATTGTTTGAAACTATCTACTGTGTTTAGGTCCCTAAATGAGTCCTAAACTCGAACCATGACTCGATACCCCCATGATACACAGGTACCTGCTAACAAATCTATGTACTCGTATATGAATCTACCTCTGCGTACTACCAGTTGGGTAGTCACATGATCCATGCATATGTTTCCTATCCCTGACAGTATCCTACAGGGTCCTTTATTGTCGTAGCAATGGTTATACTTACTAAATCTGAAGGGATACTACGGGTGTTCTGATATGGTACTATTATCACTCTCCAATTTTCCATAACAAGTCCATATGGTACTTCCCAGGTTACTGCTTGTTGAGTTCCTAAACCTCTATACTCTTCTGATTGATGCTGCCATAAAGGTCGCCCTTTAATACTCCTATGGTTGCATACTCACAATCCTCAGTTTCCTGATACCACTCCTTTGATACCTGATTTCTGGAACCTAGATTGATACCAACGTAATGTGTTATATATATATAGGTCTACTAACACACCCCCAACTGTATCTTTTATATATATATATATATATATATATATATATATATATATATATATATATATATATATATATATATATAATAGATGGCTCAGTTTTCTCCAGCTCCTGCTCCCTTCTTCCCCGATGCCCCCGCTTCCTTCAGCCCTGCCTAGGCAGGCATCCCCTCCCCCTGTCCACCGCTTCTCCCCCACCCCTTGTTCGTATGGCCGCCTCAGTCCGGCCGGACCCCCGCCTCCTGACCTACACACTGTTCTCATCCAGCACCCACCGTCCCTTCCGTCCTTCCCTCACCTGTCTCAGCCCCTCTTCGCCTGCTCCCCCCCCCCCGCTCGGCTCCGCCCCCAATTCCCGTCTTCCCTTGCCTCCCTCCGCCTCCCGCTTCCCCTTGCCTCCCCACGCCCCCTCGAAGTTTTTGCTTTCGTCCTGGTTCGCTCCGCCGATCCCCGACCCGTTGTCACCGGGCAGCTGCCAGCCTTCGGCCACCGGAACATCGAACGATCCCCTCCCGTCCGGCCCATTCACGTTTGCCTTCCCCTTTGGAGCAGAGCTCGCGGGAGCTTTGGGGGTTTCAAATTCAAATTTTCTAATTTCCCCAAGATCTCGGCGCTCTCTCTTGGCCAGGGGTCGCGTCTCTATGTGCCCCTGAGTCTTTAGGCGCATATGCTTTCCCATCCATGGACGCATATTGCTACCAGTGCCCCCCAGGGCGTGCATACTCTAGCCAGGCGGTGGGCACGTACCCCCCCATGGGCGCATACGTCCCGCCACCGCTAGCACTCCCCAACTTCCAAAACACTCCCCTTGGGGGCGCGTACTCCAGCCAGGCGGTGGTCGCATACCCCCCGGTAGGCGCATACGGGCCGCCACTGCTAGCACTCTCCAGCTCCTCTGGTCCCGTCCTCTCTCACCTGGACACGGGCGCATTCTTTAGACCTCCTGTTGGTGCATACGCGCTGGTCCCCGCAGGCACATGTCCCTCTTTTGCCTCGTGGGTGCATGCTTGCGGCCCACCTCCAACGTCGACTCCATCCCATGGCGCCCGCTTTTCGGTGGCCGGCACCGTCACCCATCTCTCCGCGGTCCCCACAGGCCCTTTTGTTCTGTCTCTCCAGGTTGATTTTGCTCCCCCAGCATTTGGCAGCCGTCCACCCGTCTCTATTTGGCCCTCATCCTCAGTCTATCCCATCCCAGTTAACCCTTCGGCAGCGAGTGTCCCCCCAGCAGTCGCTCCCCCCTCTCTCCCCCAACCCTCTACCCTTCCCCCTCCTTCCTCGATACCGTCATCCGCGGGTGGGTCTGGGCGCCTGTTCCCAGATGACCTCATTGCTATCATCCCTAGCGTGGTCTTGGACCCCTACCAGTGGTTGCCCCCTCTTCCCTATCCTCCATCACCAAGCCTGGCCCCAACCTGACTCGGGACCCGCCATCTTCTTTGGCTTCCCTGCTTACCTCCTTTGCCGACAAGCTCCGACCCGGCAGAGTGCCCAAGCAGAACATCCTATTCCCCGTCCCCCTTCTAGAGGTGGCGTATCCCCAAGCGTCTCCCATGCCCACGGTGACTTTTACCGACCAGGAACTGACCTCCCTGGCTAAATCCTTTCCACACTCCTTCGTGCTAAAATTCTCCTCAGGCTGCCCCAAACTCTCCCTGGTTCAAGAGGTCATTACCATTTGGCGGTTGTCGGCAGAATACAGAGTCACCTCCCTCGACCCTAGGGATATCCTGCTACATCTATCCTTCGAGCTCGATCACCAGACCGTCTGGTCCAAAGGCACCTGTAGGGTGGACACCCACCTAATGAAGATAATCAAGTGGTCTACCAGCTTCTCCACTAAGGAAGACTTAGCTACGGTTATCGTTTGGGTTACCCTCCCCAATCTCCCCCTAATATGCTTCGTTCCGGCGGCCCTCATGCGTATAGCCAATTCATTCGGTACGTACGTGGCTACAGCTGCTGAAACCAGTAACCTGACAAGAGCGCACTACGCGAAGATTTGTGTAGAACTCGACCTCACCAAGGAACCCCCAAATCAGATCATAATCGAACTTAGGAACTGCACTCACACCAGCAAGTCATCTACGACAATCATATTCTCTACTGCACTCACTGCCACTTGTGCGGCCACCTTCCCAAGCATTGCTCTCGCCTCCATCCAGAACTCAAGAAAAAACCAGCGAGAAATGAATCCAACCCCAAAGGAGGAAAGAAATCCCAACCACCCCTGCTCTCCCTACCTAACTCCCACACCAGATTCAACTACAGCGAAGGCACCTCCGGCGAAGGCACCCCCTCAGACCAATCTATCATCCTCCTCCACCTGCCTAACCTTGTCCTCGCCAACCAGTTCACCGCCCTTGTGGAGGAAGCTACCGACCCCCCAGAGCACAACCTCTCCTACGGAATCAGCTTTGGCCATCGAGCCGGTTTTTGAGGACCTCAGAGACCCCACCGACCCTCTGGGTTCCGCAAAGGAGCACACCGTCCCCATAGCTCAGGGCAACCATGGAGTCGCCGTCGTTGATGCCCTAGCCATTCTAGGTCCAGAGCAGGCCCAACGAGGACTTCAGGTCCTTGCCGCAGGTTTCCATTGTAGGACCGTTGAGCACCTCTAGAGGGGGGGTGAATAGAGTGTGTGCGTGTGCAGCGGAAAATAATTACCAATTAAAAACTATTAAGCAATTATATATTAGGGCGTATAAAAGACAGTAAATAAAATACGGTAAAGTAAGAGTAAAGAATTCAAACTCAGTGACACAGCGATGTATACTGGTATCCCTCTAAGAGGACTAATCCAATCTCGAGTACTCTTGCTCAATGTTAATCCACTATGACACAAGCTTTAACTGAGCGCTTACAACTCTTACAATACCGTGCTTGGCGACAAGTGCACGACCGACTTCACAACACCGTGCTTGGTGACGAACGCACGACCAGCTCCAGAAGGCAATTGGAAAACTGGAACGTTTTCTGAATACAACCTCCGATACAACTCTTCAACACCAAACTCTGGATTAAACAGAAATTGTACTGGCTTGGCTAAGAGTCGTAAAGGCTTAGATATGAAAGTAAAAGCTCAGAACACTTTAGATAGAGACGAGAAGAGATGAAATTGGATTGTTGAAATGAATGGTAATCTCAACTCTATTTATAGTGTTTTTGAGAAACCGAACTCGGACAGAGTTCGGACAGAGTTCGGATGCTAGGATTTCGCATACGAACGTTAGATACAGATTTGGTGGGAACTAAAATTTAAATAACCCAGACCGAACTCGGGCCGAACTCGGACCGAACTCGGTCAGAGTTCTGTCAGAGTTCTGCTGGTTCAGAACAGTAAGGAATAAACCAAATTTGCATAGGTTTTGGGCCTTTTGGAATTGTAGATTTTTGGGATACTTAGGTAGGCTTATTTTTGTTTGTGGACTGAGAAAAACCTAAGCCAGTACCGATCCGATCAATCTCACATTTTTCCTAGACTCAATAAAAGGAAAAAATACTGAATAAATATGAAAACTAATAGCCCTTTTGATGACGTCTTTTTCCTGACATTGAAGACGCATTTTTCCTTGACGGCAATCGTCCAAAGATAAACAGATCTGAAAATCTGAGTACCTTTCGGGGGCTTCGCCCCCGAACCCCTGACGGGGGGCTCTGCCCCCTCGACCGCTGTCCGCTGACCGGGCAGCGGAATCCCCGATGCGAGGCCTCGGATAGGTCGTTGGGCAGTACAGAGAAAACTCCTTGTATAACGCCGTCTTTGGCCCATTAATAATTCTTTGTTGCATATGTCCTGCTTGTCTGCAAGTACATGTTAGACGAACAAAATATTATGATGCAGTATGATATAATCATAACAATATGATATAGAACATTTAGGATAATGCTAAGTTTAAGTAGCATGAATATTAGTGACATCACTAGTTAAACTTAATTGATTAGCCATATTCAAAAACATGATATAATCATCGGGATAACATCCATCTCCAGTCGGAAGGAGACCAGATCAGGACTGACTCCATCCCCTTCCCTTCCGTGGAACCCAAGCTTGACTCCGCAGGAGAATTGCTGGATTGTTTCGATGTCCCTCTACCCAACCCTCAGGAACACCCCACCATTGGCTCCTCGACCAAGAAAGTAGGAGAGGCTACCACCTCTACCAGGCAACCAGAAAAGAAAGGAATCGCTGAATCCCCGGCCATGCTTACCAGGTCCGCAGCCAAACGGACCAAACAATCATCCCCCAAATGCCATTAATATTGAACATCCTATCCTGGAATGTCCGTGGCCTGGCAAATATACTCACCAAAAGGAGAATAACTAGCCTGAAGAAGATCCACAAGATCGACATCTTGGTTATCCTCGAACCAAAAATCCCTTACAAGAAAGTCAAATCCATTCAACTATAGTTAGGCTTTCACTCGACCATTGCTGGTAGACACGACATTTGGATTCTCTGCACGGGGAACGTCAAGATCAGAGTGATTCAGGACCACAATCAAGCCCTCACCTGCTCGATCGAACAGCCATTAATCCCCAACGCGCCATTCTCTCTGCTGTTCACGGGAGGTACGATATTGCTTATCGCAGACAACTATGGGCCAACCTCCTGGACATCAACCACCTCCACCCTAACACCCCGTGGCTTTGTATGAGTGACTTCAATTCCATCACTTGTACAGAGGAGAAGATTGGCGGATGCCCCCCACCTTTTGGCCATGCTTGACTTCAACAAATTCATCTTTACCTCCAACCTCTCCTCTCTCCCGTTCCACGGCAACACCTTCACATGGTGGAACATACAGGAAGGCGATCGTCGGCAATACTCCCGTCTCGATCGGGCCCTTATGAATGCCCAGTGGCAAGGAATGGGGCCCACATCTAAGCTGTCATACCTCAACACCATCGAATTCGATCATGCCCCCCTGCTTGTCGTCGTTACCAGTAATTCCAATCAGTCCAAAAAGAGATTTCGATTCCTGGACTTCTGGTGTGACCATCCACAATTCTTGGGGATCGTTAAAGAAACCTGGAACCGTGCTGAATCCACCGACCCTCTTACTCGGGTTGCCATCAAACTCAAGGCCACGAGGAAAGCCCTTGCTGGCTGTATCAAACAAGCCTATGGAGACATTTTTCAAGCTATTCGTGAAGCCAAGGACGAAGTCACCCATGCCGAAGCCAGGTTCATGTCCGATCATTCTCCGGCTACCAGAAATACCCTTAACCTCAACAAGACTATCCTCAAATTCAGATTGAAAGTCGAGACCGATTTCTGGAAACAGAAAACGAGACTTCGATGGGACAGCGATGGGGACAATAAAACGAATTACTTCCACGCCTGTATTAATGGGCGTAGATAGAAACTCACTCTTCACCAGATAGCCGATGTCACCGGTACCAGCATCTCCGACCAAAAGGGTATCCAAGTGGCGACTGCGCAGTTCTACTCCAAACTGTTCTCCAAGGATACGGTTATCAGAGATGATACATTACTGGCTAAGATTCCCCATCTCATTAGTGACAATGACAACATCCAGCTTGACCTGCCCCCCTCCGAGCAAGACGTTAAAGATGCCGTATGGGCCCTTGACGCACACAGTGCGCCCGGACCAGACATCTTTTCTGTGGTTTTCTTTCGCTCTTGCTGGGACATTATCAAGGAGGATCTTCACAAGGCGGCTACTGCCTTTCTCCAAGGAGCTACTTACCCAGAGCCATCTCGAGCACCAACCAAATCCTTATTCCGAAGAAAGACAACCCGGAGACCTTCCGCAATTTTTGACCAATCAGTCTCTGCAATTTTACCAACAAAATCATCTCCAAGATTATAGAATCCCGCATGTCCGATCTTCTTCCCAAGATCATTTCGGAGGAACAGAGTGGCTTCGTCCGGGGGAGAAACATCCAAGATAACATCATGCTAGCACAAGAGCTCATCACCTACATGAAGTTTTTGGCCAGAGGAAGCAATATAGCTATCAAGTTGGACATAGAGAAAGCTTACGACAGACTGGACTGGCAATTCAAGATCTGGGTGTTCAGGGCCTTTGGTTTTTCAGAGAACTGGACCAACATCGTATGGCGATCGATCAACAACTCCTGGTTCTCCACGGTCATCAACGGGCAAGCCGACAGCTACTTCAAATCCAGCCGTGGTGTCAGACAAGGCAACCCTCTGTCCTCCACCATCTTTATCATCACTGCGGACACCTTGAGTAGAAACCTTAAACAGATGAAGAGCACCCCCAACTTCAATCCCTATCATACCGCTAACGGCTGTCCTATCGTCACCCACCTGGTATTTATCGATGACATCCTTATCTTTTCATCCGGGGACAACGGGTCGGTAGATGTGGTCCACTCCACCCTTCAGAGATACGCCAGGTGCTCAGGGCAGAAAGTTAACACGGAGAAAGTGTCATTTATATCCATCACAATATCGATAAAGATCACATGGCAAATCTTTCCAATACCTTCCTATTTTTCATCAAATACCCCCCACTCCAATATCTGGGATGCCCCCTAGTATATGGCAAATATAACGCCGGTATCTTTAAGGACTTGATCAGGCGCATCTGGAATAAACTGGAAGGGTGGCATATATAATACGACTCTGTCTCCAGGAGGTAAGATGATCCTCATCAAACACGTCCTCACCTCCATTCCAATCTACACCCTGGCAGCATGTTCCCCTCCAAAGAAAGTGCTCACCACGATCGAAAGCATCTTTAGCAACTTCCTTTGGGTCCATCAAGGAGGCAAAGACAAGCATCATTGGGCCAGCTGGGATACAATGGCTCGCCCCACCGAAGAAGGAGGGCTGGGGTTTAACAAACTGTCGCACATCATCAATGCCTTCTCGATAAAGTTGTAGTGGAAGCTGCGCACGAATCACAACCTATGGACCAGGTTTATGAAAGCCAGGTACTATAAGCATATCCACCCGTCAACCGCCATTACGAACAGCAGATCATCCGTGGCTTGCCGTCACATTCGCATTGGTCGGTCTCTTGCAGAACCTGTCATTCGCCTAAGCCTAGGCAACGGAACCTCCTCGCCTTTCCTCGAATGTTGGGTTGGCACCACCTTACTGCCCAATCTTTCGGTCGCCCCGAGCAACAGCTCCATCAAGGACTTATGGGACTCCTCTCACAACAACAGGAACTGGAATAAGATTCAAAACTGGGTCGGTCAGGAGACAGTGGACAGAATCCGTCTTAGCGGAGTGAAGATTGGAACGGAAGTTGATGAGCTCAGTTGGTTGACCACAGCTACCAGATCCTTCTCGATTAAATCGACGAAAAGTGTAACCCATGGCCAATTGACGGCATTCCCCACTATGGCTTCGTTCTGGCAGACCTGCATCCCCAAGAAGTGGTCTTTCCTAATATGGAGAGCACTTCGCAACATCCTCCCCACCGACGACTCTCTCAACACCATTGGTTTCAGCCTCGCGTCCGCTTGCACTTGCTGCTCTAATCGTCAGTCAAAAACGGTAAACCATATCTTCTGTCAGGGAGATATTCCAGCTAAGGTTTGGAGTGTGCTCTTCCAGTGCTGCAAAACTGCTATTGTGGCAACAGCTTCTCCGGCCGAGCTGCGGACTGGGCCTCTGTATCCCGTGGCCACCAGATTGTGGCAACCGCCGCTACTTAGGGAAAAATTATAACAAGGCAAGATACGAAGGTCGTCAGTACCGCGCCGATCAGCTTATTTGGAAGACCATCCGCCAGTGTCGTAAGCGTAGATCCCTTTGCACGCACTGCCAGCCAGTCCTCTGGAACTCTCTCCTATACCCTCCTTAGTCTTTTCTTCTCCCATTTCCCCTTTTTCTAGTATACTTGTATAGGTTTTGGCATTTTGCGCCTAGTGGTATACTTGTACAGTGGTCGGCTGTTTAGGCCTTTTTTTGTATAAAACGGGTTGTTTCAAATATATATATATATATATATATATATGTATATATATATATCTTAGTTGAGCCCCCTCCCTTGAACTCATGCTTATAGACACCAATACTGACATACACATCCGATCTCCCCCAACTTCCAATGGTAATATGGTAAAATCTGTTCTTGCTCACTTTGCAGGCCCATGCCTACAAGGTATATCCCTAATCTATGTACTCTCTAACTGTACCCACCTGCTAATTCCTCATATCTTATTGACATTCCTATCTATTATCTGGCACCCTTCTAATTCTGTCACACCCATATATGTTAACCCAAGCTTATAGGGACTGCTACTATATGACCACACATGGTTTGTACCCAAGGTAAATACCCCTACAATCTTGTTTGTCCTCACCCTTATAGTCATCTGCTACTTAACCCACCTCTGGGAGGACTTAATACTCTGTTTACAGTCATCTTTTTATAGATCCCAACTCCATGAATACTAATTTCTCTACTGCTTACAAGAAATAAGCTATTGTCTTGTTTACAGTTGACAGTAGGCGAACTATTTCTTGTTGTGCTACTCAACGTTAATGCTTAAACTTGTACTAACCAAATTCTTCCATATTTACAAGTGTTGTTCTAACTAATGTACTAATGGATAATATAAACATCTAGGTAATCTTGCACTAATATAGGAACATTCAGTTGCACACATGGTTATAATTCTCGATTGTTGGCTGCTATTAAACTTATTGTTACAAACACATGATACATAGATGTATCATAAATTTTAGTCTACCCGAAGTCTAGCTCTTCTACCTGGTACCCAATCTTGACTACTGCTACTTGTCTAATGTCTGATACATTATTACTGTGACTGATACAAAGTAACCTTGATGACTTACTTAGATATTAATGTTAAAATCCGAACATGGATGCAAGAACCCACTGTTGCTACCACTCGATATCTGGTGCCATATCCTCTTGGCCCATATGCAGGCATGGTCCCTAACTATTTTTCTCGATTACCTATTCTGGGTTCATATAGGAATTATAACAAACACTTAGATTTTTTTTAGAACTTGAAGAAAATTACATGAATCGTATGATCTGGGGGTCAGGGAAGAAGATTACCTGTCGAAGGATTCGAATGTCCTCTTTCTCACAGATTTTCGAAATCAATCACTTCTTGAAGAAGAATAGGGAGGGGCGACGAAGCTTCTAGAGTTTAGGAAGAAAGAAAATTAGGCTATGCCCTCACATATATATTAGTTTGTGCATTAGGTCGATCTCTCTAAAGCTTGGAAGAGATCGAGTTCAAGATGGGATCGAATTTGATCATAGGGTGATCGGCTATCAGATTTGAGTTCAAAAAGTGATCGGCTATATAACAGATTGTTTGAATTGGAAAGTTGTATCAAACCCCCTTAACAACTTGATTTTTACATTACTTACATTATATATAGTATCTAAACTAAATTAACCAGGAGAATTAAATGTAAGCATTTTAAAAAAAGAAATTATACAAAAAGGAAAATTTTTGGTTTAAGGGTTAACAAATCTACCCTCCTTAAAAGTAATTTCGTCCTTGAAATTTAATAAGCTATGATCTAATATAAATGAATAGTCTAGGCTATTGCTACTAGAACATGTTTCTATTAGTTCATGAATATAGGAATATTAATAATACTACTGCTATAATCTACTAGGAATTAACGTTAGCTCCTCCTCGTGGTGTCGTCGTATCCTCCATGATCATGGCAAAAGCTTATCCTCCTTGTGCGGTTGGTAGTGGTGGCACACTCGCATTTTTCTTCGAACAAAATCGAGATATGTGCTGGTTGAATCCATAAGTATAACACAACCCTAACCATTTACGGCAATCTTCTTGGACGTGGCCCCTCTTTGTGCAATACTAGCAGGTGGAAACATCTTGGTCTCAATATGGGGCTTCTCGTGACTGTTGATGGGTAGTTAGGCGTCTCTCGGGTCCTACTTGTGGTGCTCGATCTGCTACTATCGCTGGCTGAGGCTGCTGGTGATACTGCTGTGGTGAAATCTTCTTTGGGACATTAGGATGTTTTGCCGCTCCCGATTGGCTGTTTCCCCTACATAAGCATCTCGGTCTCTCTTTGGCTTGTGGCTCAGCTCTTCTTTAATTGCTTGTGCGACCTTTAGTATCTCCTCGTAAGTAGTAGCTCGACTGGTGGCAATGGCTAAGTGAATCTCGCGAGATAATCCCTTCCTGAATCTTTGAGCATTGTCTTTTGGGGTGCTGACCATGCTCTTTGCGAAACGACTAAGGAAAGAAAACTCCGAAGTGTACTCTTCTACGATGAGTTTTCTCTGCTCCAGGTGCTTGAACTGACTCACCAATGCCTCTCGAGCAACATTGGGATAGAATTCTTCTTGAACAGTTGTTTGAACTCTTTCCAAGTCACGTCTGGTGCAAAAAGTCGGGGCTCGTCTCTATACTACGTCCGGGCGATGTCGAAGAGCTGTGCATTGACTGACTTGATCTTCAGGTCTTCCAAAACTCGGGCCAACCGCAGATATCGCTCTACGTTTTCTAACCACTCATCAGCTAGAGGATCCCCTCCGTCCCATAGAATTCCTTGGCCCTGAGATTCAGAAGTCCTTGGAACTTCCAGGGCACTGCTGGGGAGCATCTCTAGTCTGAAGAGCCTCTCCTAAAGTGTCGTAGAAGATGTTGGCTTGCGCCGTCTGGGAAGTGATGAGCTGCTGGAAGATCCCCAGGAGCGTAACATTGTCCAGTGTAGTTGGCAAAGGCAGAACAGGTGCTGGATACATGGCAGGTGCTGGATATATGGTAGGTGCTGGATGCATAATGGGTGCGGGATGCATGGTAGGTACTGGATATATGACATATGCTGGATGAAGAACATGTGCTGGTGGTGGAACATGTGCTGGATGCGAAACATGTGCTCGTGGTGGGACAAAGGCTGGGGGCAGAACGGGTGCCGGTGGTGGAATGTCGTCTTTGCGGAATCTCTAGAACTGCAGCTAAGTCGGGTTGCCCAGATGAGTAAGCTGGCCTCTCTGTGTCGGTGGGGTCCTGTATGTGAAAAAACCACCTGCAGTCGGTGGGGTGTTCAGGAGAGCGTTGTTCCTGTCTTGAGAATCTATTTAACTGCAACAAAAGAAAATATTTAGCCGTTGAAGAATTTCAAGTAGGATGAAAGTCAAGGATTCAATGAAAATCAACGACATCGATAATGTGTCAAGACATGTGGATGAGATCCTAAGAGTCTAATCCTATTTGCAGGCTTACGTCGGTACAATAATGTAACCGAAGTGATTAACGTAGACTTGCATAGACCACCAAAAAAAATTTATTATGACCCGTACCCGTATTTCGGATGTCTGTCCGTGTCTAAGTCCAGCCTACGCCATAGTGTCGGCGATAGAACACTGTCTAGTATAAACAAGTCACAGAAATCTAGAACTGTCAAGGCAATCTATATCTCATCCACAGAATAATAAAAGATACAACTAAGATCAATGAATGGCAATGAAACTGAATAATAGAGAATAATATAAACTAAATATTTCCAAGTTATCAAGAATCCAAGTCACGTATACAAATCCACTAAAATATCTGAGTCCAACTACGCTAATCATCAATGAGATCCTCAACTGTGATAGTACCGTAATCTATTGCTGGCTCAAACCCGCTCATCTCCACCTGGCTCAAACTTGGTTAAACCTGAAGAAATCATTAGGTCCTCAGGGGACTAGCAAGATGTATAAAACATGCCTATCTAACAGTTTATTATACAAAAAAAAATCCAAGATATAAACTGAAAAGACTAAGTAATAACGATACACAGATATGTGAATAACTACGCATAAATGAACTGCTGAAAGAAAACAGGTGAACAAGAGATCAACGGATACCAAACTCTCGCCCCGAGTGTGGACTCACATGTTAGTTCAAGACAGTCACCCTCGTTCCGAGTGTGGACTTGCAGGTGCAAACACTCAACCCCCGCCCCGAGTGTGGACTCGCAGGTTAAGAAAATCGAAAATAAGGAAATAGCAGTTCAGTTACAATGCACTCATTCTACGATATGACTCAATCAAGTAAATGGAAGAATAGGTCCAATATAAATTACAAGGCTACTTGTGAGCAAGGACTATATATCAATGAAATAACCAACTAGTATACATGATATGAGCAAAACACATGTCAATAATCAACTAGAAAAATTGGATAATGAAAGGAATAAGCATGTAAATAAAGATGTAAAGAAAGGCAAGGTATACTTGCCTGTGGTCCTGAGCTGCGGTTACAGGTCGAGAATACGTATTGAGGTCCAAGTCGCCTATTTTGGAAATTGTAAAGTCAATGCTTGATTTGAAATAGAAATGACTTTACTATCTTTACTTGTTAGGTTCATACTAGGCCATTTACCTACTTGGTGTTGTCAAACCTATACTTGCACATGTCTAAATGGCTACCAATAATGCCTACTTGTTAAAGCTTATTATTGTTGGTAACTAACTCTACTCTTGGTTTAGGACTGGCACCCAAGGAGACCCAACTCTTACTGTTATATTAGATATAAGTGGATACACACCCACCCTCATATATATTCTGCAGTTTAATATATATCATAGTGATACGCACTGGATCTTGATATCCTATTTCCTGCTCTGAACATAGGCCTTCACAGTGTTACCCTTTCATTCCTTTTTTCTGATACTACTAACTTATCCAAACTAGAATGATGCCCTTCTTGTCTGATTGTACCTATCTAGGACTGATACATAAGGCTAATACTATCGTTTGTAACTATTTCTTGTGTTCAGGTCCCCACATGAGTCCTAAACTTGAACCATGACTCGATACCCCTACGATATACAGGTACCTACTAACAAATCCATGTACTTGTATATGAATCTACCTCCGTGTGCTAGCAGTTGGGTAGTCACATGATCCAGGCATATGTTTTCTATCCCTGACAACATCCTACAGGATCCTTTACTGTCATAGCTATGGTTACCCTTACTAAATCCGAAGGGATACTATGGGTGTTCTGATATGGTACTAGTATCACTCTCTAATTTCCTATAACAAGTCCAGATGGTACTTTCCAGGTTACTGCTTGTTGAGTTCCTAAACCTCTATACTCTTCTAATTGATGATGTCATAAAGGTCGCCCTTTAATACTCCTATGGTTGCATGCTCACAATCCTCTGTTTTTCGATACCACTCCTCTGATACTCGATTTCTGGAACCTGGTTTGATACCTACATAATGTGTTATACATATATAGGTCTACTAATACACACCCCAACTGTATCATTCATATATATATATATATATATATATATATATATATATATATATATATATATATATATATATATATATATATATATATATATATATATATATATATATATTTGTGTGTGTGTGTGTGTGTGTGTGTGTGTGTGTGTGTGTGTGTGTGTGTGTGTGTATACATATATAAATAATATATGGCTCCAGTTCCACCCCCCTTCATCTTCCTCATGTCCCCCTTCCCCCTCCAGCGGATCCCAAAGAGGGAGCGCCGGCCGGCGTTAACTGGGTCGCGTCCCCCTCCGGCTCCTTCCGCTCGCTCCACTTCCTCCTACCTCGTCAGCGATGTCCTCCGGCTCCTCTCCTCCTCCTCTCCGTCGGCCTGGCTACGCCGAGATGGCATCAGCCGCCCCTTCCTGGATGGCTGACCAGCTCCGCCTGGTCGGAGCTCTGCCCCCGAACGTAGCAGCGTTGGCCCCCTCTCTCTTTTGGCCTCGCCGGCCTTTCGCCTCGTCTACGCCCTCCACCTCTCTCCTTTCCCTCTCCTCTGCTCCGCCCCCACCTACCATTCCTCCGCCGCCTATTCCCACCCTCCTCCTCCCGATCTCCCTCCCCTCCGTTCAACCTGCTTCCTCCGATTCCCCCCACTCCCTATTTCGAATTTCAAAATCCATTGTTTCCCGCTCAGCTCCCCCTTCCCTCCGGGGCACAGATGATTTCTACCGTTGCGCCCGGCTATGCGCCCTTCCCCCAAAGCGCTCGCATGCGCCTTCAGGTTCAGCAACCCTATGCGCTTGCCTGATCCACACACTCCCACCTCCGTAGCTCCCGCTATGCGCCCTCTCACCTTCCCGCCCGTTCCTCCTATACACTGCCCTCCCTGTTCCTCCTATGCGCCACCCTTCATCCCCTCCAGCGAGCTCCCTATGTGCCTACCTTCTCCTATGCTCCCTATGCGCCCTCCAGACACTCCTATGCGCCCCCTTCCTCAGGCTCCTCAGCCTCCCCCTCCTCTTGCTGCCCCCCT
Organism: Iris pallida; assembly: GCA_029216955.1. Taxonomy (NCBI): domain Eukaryota; kingdom Viridiplantae; phylum Streptophyta; class Magnoliopsida; order Asparagales; family Iridaceae; genus Iris; species Iris pallida. Next base: position 6,376,524 of record JANAVB010013597.1, on the reverse strand, counting down.
CAGTTGGCCTCCCCCAGCGAAGCATCTTCCTCCCTCTGGTTCCAGTTCTCTCCCCTGAGGGTCTTCCTTCTCGGCTCGGGGTTCTCAGGCGGGCCCCCCTTTGTACGCTGACAAAGTACGACCGGACAGATTGGCCTAAAAATAACCCATCCTCCCAGATGTCTCTCTTCTCGAGATCTAATACCCCACTCCAGCGGAAGGGCAATCGTTATCGATTCTGTTCTCCTGCGCGGACCTGGAGACGCTTTACGAGAGGTTTTCCTCTATATTTGTGTTAAAATTCCCTTCGGGATGTCCCAAGCTGGCCCGAGTGCAGGAGGAAGTCGCCAAATGGAGCCTTACAGCAGAGTATCGCGTTGCTCCTCTTGACCCCAAAAACATTCTTCTCCACTTATCCTCTCGACAGACCAAAAGATTGTCCAGTCTCGGGGACTGAACAAAATAGACTCCAAAATCATGACAGTGGTAAGATGGTCACAGAATCTCATCCCCATTGAGGATTCACCCATTGTGTCCGCATGGGTCACCCTCCCCAACCCACCTCTGATATGTTTCATACCAGCAGCTCTGAAAAGGATTGTCAACTCCTTCGGCACCTTCATTGCCATGGTGGAGGAAACAAGAAATCTGAAAAGATCCAATTATGCTAAAGTCTGTATGGAGCTCGATGTCTCCACATAACTCCCTAAATCCATCAACATCGAGCGAGGAAACAAGACCCACTCGCAGCCAATCTTATATGATAACTATGTCATATACTGCAATCACTGTAAAAAAAAGAGGGCATCTGTAAAACCCCTAAATTTATACTATTTTTTTATAAATTTGGTACTATTTTTTTGTATTTGTACGTCACATAGTTGTATTGTACGTCGTGCACGAAATTTTGTTTTTCATAATTGCTAGACGAGTGTGAATATGTGCAAGCGTACATATCTTTAGAAAAACATTTTTTTCTATTTTATTGTTCAAAATAGTATATATAATAATTATTTGTATTTTACTTAAAGTTGTGAAAAGTATCGTATCGGGATGGCCAAAACTTATTACTTTTATTTATTTATAAAAGGCTATCTTATTTAATAGTGGTAATTTAGAAAACTATTTTTATGCAAATATTCCTTGCGTATGCGGTACATGAATTTGAATTTATATATATAATTCCATTTTTGAAATTTATTAATATTAATATTTTATTATTCAAAAAGATATTTAAAAATATTTATTATTTTCAAAATTATTATTATTATTATTTTTGAAAATTATTGTGGCCATTTTAAATCTCGATTTGATTTTATGGATTTAATTTAAATAGTTTAAAGATAGAATTTATATTTAATTTGAGTTTAGATTGTCCAGATTTAAATTAGAATTGAATTTGAATTTAGATTTGATTTTATTGATTTAAATTGAATTATCCAATTGGGTTTAAATAAATCCTAATCCTTATCCAACTGGGAATTCTCACCTCCTATATAAGGAGAGGTACTCATCCACATTATTATTCTACAGAATTTCCACCACAAATAGGCGTGCCTTGTGTCGGTGTTCCATCCATCCTCGTGTCAGCCGTGACGGCCTCGGGTCCGACCCCGGGTGTCTTTCCAATAGGTTATTCTTTTTACATATACAAATATCAATCGTCGTCCAACCATCCTAGACACAAATCTAATATCCCCCTGCCGTGTCCGACACCCCGGACACGACAACCACCTAAACTCTAATCCTAACCTAATGGCCAGCCCCGTCACCATTCCCGACCAGCAGTCTGCCTCGCCTATCACCACCACTACAGTAACCCTTATCCCGACCACCACCGCACCATCAACAACAACCACCTCACCGTAGCCATCATCCACCACGACCATCATCTTCACCCTCACCACCGCCTACCGAAGCACCACCCAACCAACACCACTCAAACTACCACCGCCACCACGGCAATCACCGGCCGGCGCCACCACCCAAAAGTCATTCCAAAAACCACCGCCACCCTCCTAGCATCAACACCACCATAAATAAGTAAAAGCCCTAAATTTAGGGAACACCCTTACCTCACCGATCGGCCTCCCCCACCACCGCAGCGCCTGGACGCCACCACTCTGTGCGCCACCGCGGGCTGTGCCTCCCCGCCCTCGCTAGATCCGGTCACCGCTCGCCTCTCTAGTCCCTCGCTGCAGCCTCCTTCTCGAGCAGTCGTAGAAACTCGATGTCTGGCAACGTCAGCCGAGCTCGCGCCGTCGCCCCCCACCATCTCGCCGCCGGAGCGGTGAGCCCCGCCGGACCACCGATCCCCTTGTCGTCCAGTCTCCCGCGCTCGCCCCCTCTCGATCTACTCTCCAAATCCCTTTCTTCCCTTCGCCTAGGCGCAGCAGCCCTAGCCTGAGTCCGCACCCCACCGCGTGCGTCCGCCGCGTCCAGCCTCGGCACGACCGCCGGTAGCCCCTTCTTCCTCTCTGCTCCTGACCATCCCCTCTCCTTTCCTCTCCCATTCTTCTCACTCAAACCTCTCGCTCTCTCTCTTGTCTTTCTTTCTTTCCTCGAATATAAGCTCTAAGGAGATCATAGCTGGTTTTATGGATAAGTTGTTGTGATGTCTGATTTCTTATTATTATTTTATTTTAATTTTTTTTTCTTTATTTCTTTTCTATTAAGACTGTTGTGTTCTTTTATATATTATTATTATTATCCTTATCATCATTATTATTATCTACTATTTCCTATTCTGTAATTATATATACACCATTAGTATTACTCATTATTGTTATTATTATTATCATTATTACTTGATTACTTGACTTCTTGGTTTTCTCCCAGTATATTCGGCTGGTGATTATTAATGATAATTTATTATTAAAAATAATATTATTGTTCTATTATCTTCATTATGATTATTCTTGTTGATACTATTAAAATTATTAATTACTAATATTATTATTTTATGATTTTTGTAAAAATATTATTTTTCTAACTATTTTCAAAGGTATATTTTACCAAAATATTACTTTGACAAAATCTATTTTATAGTCCTAATTTATCTATTTGTTCTCTTTTTAGATTTTATAAGACATATTGGTCAATAAAAGTAGTCACCAAATTATACTATAAATTTCTAGTTTATTAATTTTGGCTAATAAAAATATGTAGTTTCCTACTAAAACTTTATTTTGACAACTTAGAGCATTGCCTTAAAACATTTTTATTTTTTTATTTTTCGAGTATATATCTAAAAACTATTTTAACTAATAAAAATATATTTTCAAGTATTATGAAATATTTCTAAAATCGTATATATAATATTTATCCAATTTTTTTGATTATCCTTTCGCCCGTGACCAATCCCATTATTCCTATTCTCTCGCCAATTCTATACTACCTTATGTCCACCCTAACTAATTTGGCCCTTCTGGACCCAATGGAACTATCCGTACCACCATCCGAGGTCACCTTGCATAGTTGTTACACCGAAATCGCAGTTCGTACCATCTTGATCATTGCAGTACACCAGGCGTCCTACCAGACAAGATACCTTGCCATTAGCTGTTTATTTTACTTTAACTCATATTCATGCATTTATTTATTAATTATTTTTCTGTAAAATAAACTGTGCTATACCATCATGGTTAGATAGATTTTTACAGTGTAGTTATATTTTTTGTACTTATTATTATTATGTAATCCAAACTTAGATTTAAGGGACCATCATTTGTGCGTTGCATGCATAGGCCTTGACACATTTTTACTATGGAATTGTGAGTCGCATGTAGAACTCAGACATGCGTGACTGGCTGGCCACCGGTACGTATAAGCCATGCGATAGAAATAACCGCTAATAGTGGTTGCATGCTTAGTTTGACTTAGCGGTTAATAGAGGTTTTGTGTTTTGGATACAACATATTAGGCATTTGGAGGAAAGAACAGTTCCTTGATATATGGGCCACAATTACATACTGCTATTATACCTGAAGCTCCGTTGGAGATGCAGGTTCACCCTATTGTACTGATTTCCTCTGACGTTCACGGAACGTTATGGACGTTTTCTTACTGATTCCCTCTGACGTTCGTCGAACGTTATGGACGGATTGTACTAATTCCCGATGAGAGGGACGATGCCATTGCTATACAGCGCGAGTGCCCATATGTGAAGGATTGTTCTTTATTGCATATTTACTATAGTACGGTTAGGTACCCTATTGCATGCATCACTTATTTTCTATTATATATCACAGTTTATATGGCATGGTATTTTCTTGTATCTTGTTACGTTCCTCTGAGGACCTGGTTATCTCGCTAGGTGTGTGCTCTTATTTTTCGCAGGTGTTCTAGCCGTGGCCATGATCATCTCTATTTCTTCGAGGATGATTGCACTTTGATCGTCTTTGCTTCGCTCGCCAAAATTATTCTTTTGTATATCTTGTATTTCTTTTCATAGTTGGTAGTAGATTTGTCTCCGCCCAACTACATGTACCAATGACAATTCATAGTTGATTATATGATATCTTTTATTCTTACATTTTGTGGATGAGATTAGTTAGTTGTAGTTTACTGCACTTTCTAGCTTATGTATCCATACGAGGCCCATGTACTTCGTATAAATATAGCTGGCATGTCTCTGTTCCTAGTCCTACGTATTTTGGGACTGGGGCATTACAGTATCAAATCAAGCATTGCTACAAAGCACATCTAGAGTTGAATCACAAGCCGGCACCGAAGGAGCACAAATCAAAAAGAATTCAGGATCAAAGATCCCTCCTCTCACCTCCCCCTAACTCGCATATCATATTCGAGGCTAGCCCAGCATCGACCCAGACATCCAACAATATCGACGGTGTAACACCCAGTTTCAGAAATGAGGGTAATTTTGAAATTTTGTAATTAAATTATTTAATTATGGTATTTAAATTTAATAATATGATTTTTGGTAATTTTTTTTATAATTTTTAAACTATTTAAAAACTGGTTGAGTCATGACTTGTGATTTGGAGTGCAGCTAGTGAAGCCGTAGTGACTGTCTGCCCTAGAGCCTAACCATGTGGGTTGAGATTTTGTTTAGTACATTTAGCTTGAGGGTATTTTGGTTATCTTGAATTTATTATAATTATTTGGAAATTAATATATACTATATTAAATGGTATGATTTAATATTATTTAATTATTGCCTTGTGTTTATGGTTAGCCTAACCTAGATTGGACCTAACCTAGATGAGTCATGACTAACTTAGTGAGCCACTTTGAGAATTAGATGAGTTGGTTAAGGGGTTAAGTCAAGTTTAGTCATGGTTAAGTGATTTGCAAAGGACTAAGATAGAACCTTTTGTTCTAGGCCATCTATTTCCCCTTGATTCATTCCTAGCCATAGGATGAAACACAAAAACCCTAACCCTAACTTTATGACCAGCCAAGAGACCCCCCCCCCCTTGCCTATATAATGCCTCTTTGGGGATTTGAGCCTCTTTCTTTAATAGTTCTTCATTCTCTTAAGGAAATAGGTAAGCCTCCTTTAATTCTTTCCTAGTTTAATCAATAGGACTCCTTTTTGATTGGAATTTCTTCCATTATGACCTAATCAATGTTCTCTTACTGTTGGTGGAGTCCAATCACAGATTTGCATCGATTTGATTAATTTGGGGGCTTGTGGAGATTCCCTCTTTGAAGAGCTTTTTGTATTGAGAGACACCTATAGGTACATTCTATTCTACTCATTAAAACTAGGTTTAAATTGCATATTCATCTAGCCCTAGGTGTCCTGATTCTGTGGGTATAGGGTTTCCCAAGTTTTGTGTCCTGTACGTGTCCGTATCGGACACGTATCAGTGACAGGTATAGGTGTTCGACGAAATGCCACAAAAGGCATTTCGTTCGAATTTTCGAATTGTGTTTGAATAGGAATTTAGGGTTTTGTGTCGCTTACACGATTTTGATTCACTGAGGTAGTTTTTATGTCGTGTCGTGTCGTATTTTGGACACGAACACGCTGTGCCCACGCGCGCGCGCGAGCACTATAGCTCCCCTGCTACCACGTGTCTCGTGCGCCCTGTACACGACACTAGGACACGCCAAATTTGGCATGGACACGGGGCAGTGTCTGTGCACACTCCTCCAAGGTTTCACGACACCTCGTTTCGTGTCGGACACGAAAACGAGGCCGTACTGGGTTAACACTGTGCTGTGCCGCGCGAAAAATTGCGTCTGATACGCTCACATTTCTCAGACACGACACATCCCCGACCCAATCCAGGGTGATTACACCCTAGCCCTAGTATGGGCGAACACGTGTGCACACCCACGTGTTGTGTCGTGTCTTGTGTCGTATTCTACAGACACGTGCACGCGTGCACGATACTGTCTAGTGCACAGTTCGTGTCTGTGTGTGTGTTTAGTTGTTTGGACACATTGTGTCGACTTGGTTGGACACGAGGTGACCCCACGACACGTACACATGTGCTAAAACAATTACCAACCATTTGTTGATGAATTATCAAGTTCTTTTTATGTATAATCTTGGGTTTGAATAGGCAATTGGGTGGACTGTTAAGTATCAGTCCCGATTTAGTTTCCAGTTCTTTTATGAGATTGATGTTAAATCATGATTTATTTGATTCTAATTATACACATATATACTGGGATTTAAGTGGCTTGCCTGAGATTCATATTTGTAGTGGTTGATGAGGGTTTGTTGTTTGAATTTTCTGATACGCACAGTATTGTGTGTTCCCTGATTTTGAACTTGTGTTAAATCAATTTTAAATGCTAAATTACATGTTTTATATATGTTATCATATCTGGGATACTTGAAATTATGCACTGGGTTTGAATGATTGTACAATTCACAGTTTTAATAAGTAAATGCTAGAACTAGCACTGTTTAACTAACTGTCATGTGTAATTCCTGAAATATGTAAACACACCTGTTGAAATACACACACAGAGGGCATTAGCCTTAGCACTGTTAACTGAATTCTCTAAGTATTCACTGTTAGCTGAGTTATTGATTTCCCATCTTCCTTCTAATTGAATTGACAGTGAGGAATGGTTTCCCTTCCATTCAAATCTGAGTTTTTTTGTTTAATGCTGAACTGGAATGAATATTTGATTCATAGCCACTGTTGTAAACTGATTTCCTATTTTCCTGGACTGTTTTCCCTGTTTATTCAAGTGTATATACACTGTCATGTACTCCCATGCCTTAGCTCACTGATTTCCAATGTGATATCACTGTTTAAATCCAGATTTTGCATAGTACACTGTTCTGTCTACACATTGATTTTTCTTTCATTGTTTTTTCCAATTGATCTTCATTTTATTGTACACTGAGATTAGCTCACTGTTTTTCAAGTTATATACACAACTAAATTAGGTTCCTTCCTGATATTCTAAATATTGATTTCATTCCATTAACTGATTGAAGTTTAGAATTGTAATGAATAAATGTGATAGAGGATTGCTCATCTAGTAAACTGTCAATGCATTGGACCAGTTTTCCAAGATTAATCTCAGATTTCCTGAGATTGCACCACTACATGATTTGGTTTCCTGTCAAGTTCATGTGGGGTTGTTCACTGATTTTAGTTGCTCATGACACCACATCCTCACACCCTCACTCTCTAGACACACACACATCAAGAACTGAAGTATACACACATTTTAACTTGTGACACCCAACTGTTTCAAATATATAATATCCACACACACACAATCAAAGACCTGAACTCCACTCCCTGTTTTCCTAAACACATAAGCATGTGCCACTTGACACTACCTAGCCAAATGCACACACACCCATTAAATTACAGTTTTTCCCTATATGTTTTCGACTGGCTACCAATATTGTGTCACATTTACCATACACACAGGCCCTTGCTAATTCTCTGTTTTGGTATGCACACCCCAATCACTGTTTCCCTTAACTTGTACCCTCTCACTAACACACATGAACCCCTTACATGCTCTTCTCTATATCTCTCTGTATATATATATATATATATATATATATATATATATATATATATATATATATATATATATATATATATATATATATATATATATATATATATATATATTTTATATATATATATATATATATATATATATATATATATATATATATATATATATATACTATACATGGCTAAATGTGTTAATGTGGTAGATAGAGATTTTTCTATAGTTATAAATGCATATGTGTGTATATAGATATGTATATATGTGGGTCAATAGCTATAATAGCCTAATTGTATGTGTGTGGTGGTAGAGTAGCTTATGGGATCTCTAGATAGCTGATAGCTCATGTGCTAGGCACATGCCTATATGTATATAAGTATATACATATACTTTCATGTGTGTTAAGTGTTATAGGTATATATGTGGTATTGGCCTATAGCCTAGGTATATGGCCCATGGTCCTATGTGCACTAGCTAACTAGACTTGTTTTTGACTTGTTATTTTTGAAATGTGAGTGCTAGCAAGGCTAGACTTGGTTGAGTCTAGATTGGACTAGATAGACTAGTTTAGACTTGGTTAGACCTAGTTAGACTTATTAGACCTAAATAGTTGAGTCTAGACTATTTTGACCATAGTTGACCTAGTTTGACTGGTATAGTTGACTGAAGTTGACCAAGAGTTGACTTTGGTCTAGATCGACCTAGATTCATGTAGAACTCATAGTAGTGCATCTTGTTACTATTCTGGACTTGTTGTGACTTGTGTTGCTCTAACTAGGAGTCAGGTATCTCATCTCGGACAGTACATTTACTTCAGACATTCAGATACGAGGCAAGTACATTCTCTGATCATTTCATAACTTGCTTAGAATTATATTCCTGCTCTAGTTTACCTTATTTGATGCTGTCACGATATTATCACGGATTTGTACTATATGGATCCCTACATTGAGATGTTATCCCCCTCGGGAGCATCGGATACATTGTGTCATGTGTTTCATGTGCATCGTGTATTCCTCGCTCTCATGTTATTCATGTTTCTCATGTGCATCATGCTCGTTCATGCTCGCTCATGTACTCTCATGTGCTCTCATGAATCGATCGTGTTTTCCATGTATCTCGTGTATAACCTATATTGCATGTGCACTCATTATGAGTTTTCATGTGAATTTCATGTGCACCCGTTTATGGGCCCCCCATGTGAACTTTATGTGCACTCATGTATGAGCTCTCGTGTATATTTCTTGTGTACCCATTTATGGGTTTCATGTGAAAACCATGTACATAACATAACTTGTTTGGATCCTTGTGTATTGATTGGGGTATGGGGGAGTATAAATAGTCATGTGAACAATTCCAAAGTAGTAGAGCCATGTGCACCTCTTTAGTATAGTCATGTGCAAATCCAGCCATTCACATGTCGACTTTGTACTCTAAATCACTAGTTACTGGTAGCTCTCTACTTATAGTAGATATTTCTATTACAGTTTTCTTTCTGTTTACATCATGTACTTTCTTTCAGTTTCATGTATCGTACTCTCTTGCATGTTTATATTCTCTAACCTGTTATGATCTGCGTGAGATGTATTGTGCTCGCTCCCGTCCTGACTGGACCTGTTAAAATTTTACAGAGGATGATGAGGAACCCTGTACCCCTTACTTTGGAGCTTGCCTAGATGACACTCGCGACCTGGACCCCTGGGGAGGTACAGGCAGCTGCTGAGGATGGCACCCTTGCATAGTGTAGTTAGCTTAGTCTGTTCTTCTTTTCATGTTTAGCTGTTTGTCATTGTTCAGAGTTGTATATTGTAGAGATGTTGAGATTGTTATCCATCTATGTTGTACCTCAGTATGAGGATTTCTCTTATCTATTTTATCGTGCTACATTCTGCCTTAGATTGTGATTGAGTTGTATCTCTGTGTTGGCCTCCGTATGGAGAGTATTTCATGTTAGTTAGTTATAGTTCATGACCTAGAACAACGTTCTACCGCCGACACTGCGGCGTAGGCTGGGCGCTGTTACGTACTCGTACCCTCACGGTGGGTACGGGTCGTGACACGTTTTTAGTGGTGGCCCATGCAGGTCGAGTTTGTGTAGTGGAATTCGAACTAGAGTACCACTACAGCCTGCAGTAGGATTAGGATTTATTTGAGGTACTCAATCACATTAGGAAAAACTCTAACTGGATTCCTGCCATCTAAATTCCTGATACTTCCTTGAATAACTGTCCTCCCTTGAATTGTCGTTTCTATCTCAGTATTGATTCCTTGTTTGATCTGTCTCCAGGATGGTAATTGAGACACGATCGCATCGCTCTAGCTTAGCAGACGCTGGTGAGAGGCCTACCTCCCCTCACCCGATTATGGATGCTGGGACCACGGCACCCCCTATTTCTGCTCATATAGGAGCTTCTGCAGCTTTTGGGAGTGCACCTTCACCTGTCCGGAGGTCTTCCTCCGTCATCCCAGATATGTACCAGCAGTAGATACCTTCAGGGACAGTAGATGCGGCTCAGATGTTTGTCCTTTTTCAGCAGTTCTTGGAGTCTCAGCGGCAGATACAGCAGAGCCAGTCTACTGATATCCGACAGAGCATTCAGGATACTCATCAGTTGGTCAGGACGACAGTAGAGCTGGTGGCTGCTCAGCCACTGGAAGGTCAGATACAGCCATATCAGCCGAGGACTCCAGACATCCAATCCTTCAAGAAGATGGGACCCCGAGATTTCAAGGGTACAGAGGGTATTATATACGCTGACGATTGGATAGAGCACATTGAGGAGATATTCAGATTGGCACAGATACCAGCAGGATTGCAGATCGAGGCAGCCGCCAGTCAGATGCAGGACTTGGACCGTACTTGGTACCAGACGGACCCGAGGGTTGGTACAGCCGGTCAGACTTAGGCAGCATTCAAGAAACTATTCAAAGAGAAATTCTTTCCTGATACAGCTCTCCGTGCTCTGGAGGCGCAGTTCGAGAGTTTGGTTCAGGGGAACCAGACCGTTGAGGAGTATGCTGGAGAGTTCAGCCGTTTGAGTAGATTTATCGAGAATCTTTCCGAGGTCGGGAAGGCGAGGAGGTTCCGCAGGGGTTTGATCAGGGAAGTTAAGTCATATTCCAAGAGAGACCGCGATGCTACTTTCGAGCAGATCCTGGTAGGAGCCATGACAGCGGAGGACGATCTTGGACTGAAAGAGAAGAGGATGCGAGATACTCAGGGAGCTAGTGGCAGTGTAGGCCCGGCCAAGAGGCCCCACCTACAGATTCAGCAGCAGGTGCCCCATTTGCAGAGTCAGCAGCAGTATCCGCAGTAGATGCTACCTCTACAGTTTCAGCAGCAGTTTCAGCAGCAGTACCAGCAGCCGACGGTCTACCTTCAGTAGCGGCAGTTTCAGGACCGTGTACCCTTTCAGCAGACGCATCAGCCACAGATTCAGCAGCAGGCCCCGGAACAGCAGCTCGTTATTATTTGTCCCTTCTGTAAGAGACCAGGGCATGGTTGGGGCGAATGCCAGAAGAGGTTGGGCAGATGTTTGCTTTGCGGAGGATCCGATCATCGTCTGAGAGAGTGTCCCGAGTCATCAGGACAGACAGTTCAGGGAGCAGGAGCTAGGGCTCCGGTAGACTAGCAGACGGGATTACCCTTACCGACTCAGCAGCAGAGGTATATGCAGCATCAGCAGCAGGCCAGAGGAGGCCAGCGAGGGCGAGCTTTTGTCGGGACAGTCGAGGATGCTCAGGCCAATAAAGATCTTGCTGCAGGTTCCAATCTATTCAATTCTCTTTCCGCAATTGCCTCTTATACTGCCTTGAAATTTCGATTCCTTCTGTTCCTTGTTAGTTGATTAATTCTGTCATGTTGTTCTTGTGTTATGTTAATTTTCCTTCTGAGATAAATCATATGGGCTAGGTCACCTTGGTTGTGGAATTGAGAATCTTCGATGGTCGTGTTTAGCTGGCATAGTGAGGACATATAGTCAGATTTAGAACGTATTTCTCGGGGGTGGGAATTTAATGTTTTCGCTGCCAAGCATGCGGCAATGCAAAAATTTTAAATACCATGATTCTAGATATATGTGCCTTAGTCGAGGACTCTGTGATTATCGTAGCCTTGCTCACTAGCACGACGAAGATTCTGAGTATCATAATTTTGACAGACGCATATGATTATCTGACGGTATGTTTGAGACTTTGATTGTGGGGTGTTTGACCTAGAAGGCCTGCTACCATCTTAATTTCGAGGACAAAATTTTTATAAGGTGGATAGGATTGTAACACCCAGTTTCAGAAATGAGGGTAATTTTAAAATTTTGTAATTAAATTATTTAATTATGGTATTTAAATTTAATAATATGATTTTTGGTGATTTTTTTTATAATTTTTAAACTATTTAAAAACTGGTTGAGTCATGACTTGTGATTTGGAGTGCAGCTAGTGAAGCCGTAGTGACTGTCTGCCCTAGAGCCTAACCATGTGGGTAGAGATTTTGTTTAGTACATTTAGCTTGAGGGTATTTTGGTTATCTTGAATTTATTATAATTATTTGGAAATTAATATATACTATATTAAATGGTATGATTTAATATTATTTAATTATTGCCTTGTGTTTATGGTTAGCCTAACCTAGATTGGACCTAACCTAGATGAGTCATGACTAACTTAGTGAGCCACTTTGAGAATTAGATGAGTTGGTTAAGGGGTTAAGTCAAGTTTAGTCATGGTTAAGTGATTTGCAAAGGACTAAGATAGAACCTTTTGTTCTAGGCCATCTATTTCCCCTTGATTCAATCCTAGCCATAGGATGAAACACAAAAACCCTAACCCTAACTTTTTGACCAGCCAAGAGACCCCCCTTGCCTATATAATGCCTCTTTGGGGATTTGAGCCTCTTTCTTTAATAGTTCTTCATTCTCTTAAGGAAATAGGTAAGCCTCCTTTAATTCTTTCCTAGTTTAATCAGTAGGACTCCTTTTTTATTGGAATTTCTTCCATTAGGACCTAATCAATGTTCTCTTACTGTTGGTGGAGTCCAATCACAGATTTGCATCGATTTGATTGATTTGGTGGCTTGTGGAGATTCCCTCTTTGAAGAGCTTTTTGTGTTGAGAGACACCTATAGGTACATTCTATTCTACCCATTAAAACTAGGTTTAAATTGCATATTCATCTAGCCCTAGTTGTCCTGATTTTGTGGGTATAGGGTTTCCCAAGTTTCGTGTCCTGTACGTGTCTGTATCGGACACGTATCAGTGACAGGTATAGGTGTTCGACGAAATGCCACAAAGGACATTTCGTTCGAATTTTCGAATTGTGTTTGAATAGGAATTTAGGGTTTTGTGTCGCTTATACGATTTTGATTCACTGAGGTAGTTTTCGTGTCGTGTCGTGTCGTATTTTGGACACGAACACGCTGTGCCCACGTGCGCGCGCGAGCACTTTAGCTCCCCTGCTACCACGTGTCTCGTGTGCCCTATACACGACACTAGGACACACCAAATTTGGCATGGACACGGGGGCAGTGTCTGCGCACACTCCCGCAAGGTTTCACGACACCTCGTTTTGTGTCGGACACGAAAACGAGGCCGCACTGGGTTAATACTGTGCTGTGCCGCGCAAAAAATCGCGTCTGATACGCTCACATTTCTCGGACACGACACGTCCCCGACCCAATCCAGGGTGATTACACCCTAGCCCTAGTGTGGGCGAACACGTGTGCACACCCATGTGTTGTGTCGTGTCGTGTGTCGTGTTCTACAGACACGTGCACGCGTGCACGACACTGTCTAGTGCACAGTTCGTGTCTGTGTGTGTGTTTAGTTGTTTGGACACATTGTGTCGACTTGGTTGGACACGAGGTGACCCCACAACACGTACACATGTGCTAGAACAATTACCAACCATTTGTTGATGAATTATCAAGTTCTTTTTATGTATAATCTTGGGTTTGAATAGGCAATTGGGTGGACTGTTAAGTATCAGTCCCGATTTAGTTTCCAGTTCTTTTATGAGATTGATGTTAAATCATGATTTATTTGATTCTAATTATACACATATATACTGGGATTTAAGTGGCTTGCCTAAGATTCATATTTGTAGTGGTTGATGAGGGTTTGTTGTTTGAATTTTCTGATACACACAGTATTGTGTGTTCCCTGATTTTGAACTTGTGTTAAATCAATTTTAAATGCTAAATTACATGTTTTATATATGTTATCATATCTGGGATACTTGAAATTATGCACTGGGTTTGAATGATTGTATAATTCACAGTTTTAATAAGTAAATGCTAGAACTAGCACTGTTTAACTAACTGTCATGTGTAATTCCTGAAATATGTAAACACACTTGTTGAAATACACACACAGAGGGCATTAGCCTTAGCACTGTTAACTGAATTCTCTAAGTAGTCACTGTTAGCTGAGTTATTGATTTCCCATCTTCCTTCTAATTGAATTGACAGTGAGGAATGGTTTCCCTTCCAATCAAATCTGAGTTTTTTTGTTCAATGCTGAACTGGAATGAATGTTTGATTCATAGCCACTGTTGTAAACTGATTTCCTATTTTCCTGGACTGTTTTCCCTGTTTATTCAAGTGTATATACACTGTCATGTACTCCCATGCCTTAGCTCACTGATTTCCAATGTGATATCACTGTTTAAATCCAGATTTTGCATAGTGTACTGTTCTGTCTACACATTGATTTTTCTTTCATTGTTTCTTCCAATTGATCTTCATTTTATTGTACACTGAGATTAGCTCACTGTTTTTCTAGTTATATACACAACTAAATTGGGTTCCTTCCTGATATTCTAAATATTGATTTCATTCCTTTAACTGATTGAAGTTTAGAATTGTAATGAATAAATGTGATGGAGGATTGCTCATCTAGTAAACTGTCAATGCATTGGACCAGTTTTCCAAGATTAATCTCAGATTTCCTGAGATTGCACCACTACATGATTTGGTTTCCTGTCAAGTTCATGTGGGGTTGTTCACTGATTTTAGTTGCTCATGACACCACATCCTCACACCCTCACTCTCTAGACTCACACACACATCAAGAACTGAAGTATACACACATTTTAACTTGTGACACCCAACTGTTTCTAATATATAATATCCACACACACACAATCAAAGACCTGAACCCCACTCCCTGTTTTCCTAAACACACAAGCATGTGCCACTTGGCACACGCTAGCCAAATGCACACACACCCATTAAATTACAGTTTTTCCCTATATGTTTTCGACTGGCTACCAATATTGTGTCACATTTACCATACACACACAGGCCCTTGCTAATTCTCTATTTTGGTATGCACACCCCAATCACTGTTTCCCTTAACTTGTACATTCTCACTAACACACATGAACCCCTTACATGCTCTTCTCTATATCTCTATGTATATATATATATATATATATATATATATATATATATATATATATATATATATATTAAAAAAAATATATATATATATATATATATACTATACATGGCAAAATGTGTTAATGTGGTAGATAGAGATTTTCCTATAGTTATAAATGCATATGTGTGTATATAGATATGTATATATGTGGGTCAATAGCTATAATAGCCTAATTGTATGTGTGTGGTGGTAGAGTAGCTTATGGGATCTCTAGATAGCTGATAGCTCATGTGCTAGGCACATGCCTATATGTATATAAGTATATACATATACTTTCATGTGTGTTAAGTGTTATAGGTATATATGTCACGACCCGCACCCGTTTTTTTTAAACGGATACGAAACGTGTCCAAGCCAGCCTACGCCGCAGTGTCGGAGGTAGAACGCTATCAAGGCCATGAAGATCAGAATCACAAATAATACTCATTCACAAAATTAATTTAATTTACAATGATCACAAGTTTTACATTTGCAGAAAATATAAACTTGTACAAATATTGAATGACTATAACTCGACTTTCTAGCTAGTCTCTAGGCCTTTGTTTGCAAATATCCCCGTATCTCCCATGCTAAGTAAATCCACGGCTAACCTGAAAAATATGGTTTCCAGTCAGGAATGGAACGAGCACAATTCACTGAATGCAATTTCAAATAAAGAAGATGACTATAAAACAAAGGTTAGACATCAATTATGAGTTTTGAAAATAAACAGGAATTACAGAAAACCAATAGTAAATAAATAGACATAACAGACTTTTCCCAACTGCTAGAAGTACCTTTGATATGTGATCGGTCTCGGGACAATTATGTGACACTGTCTACACTGTCTAAAGTTACACTGTCTACACTGTCTAAGTTACACTGTCTACACTGTCTAAGTTACACTGTCTACATTGTATAAAGCTACACTGTCTACAGAAAATATTGTAATAAAGAAACACTGTCTACAAAATAATAATCACGATCTACACAATTTAAATACAGTAATAATCATGGTCTACACTGTCTACTTTGCAATAAATAAATCACTGTCTACACTGTCTACAAGAAATAAATAAATCACTATCTACACTGTCTACAAGATATAATGAATCACTGTCTACACTGTCTACACTGTCTAAGGTCAGATCACACATCGTTGGTACTTCTCATTCCCGACTAAATAATTTTAATAGAAAATAATCACATAACCAATGGCCAATCAATAAAATATAGTGAAAATCAATATCAAAATGCAGACAATAAACTGTACTCGCCTGTGGTCCTTTGCTGGTGAAACCGACAATCTGAACTACTCAATGTGCCACTATAGTCAAAACCCGTACAACATTCCCCGAAAGATGAAATAAACAATACCAATGATCTCAGAATAGTCCAATTAGCTAGGATTGCCTGTCCTTACGTCCAATTCTGGACACAGAGGCAAAACGGTAATTTCGGGCAAAAACGGTGTCCGCCGTTGGACCCGCTTTGCACCGAAAAGCGTGCCAGAGTCAATGATCTCTAAAGTCGTCAAACTACATGTCTACGGATCCAGTTTTTCGACACGAACCCAACCGTATGTCCAAAGTTGAATTTCGGCGGGCCGTGCACAAAATCGCCCGCGGAGTGGGACCGTGGGGCCCGCAAAACGATAATTTTATCAACGGTCTCAGTATTGGACCAAACTTGGCTTGCAGAACCAGAAAAATGATACGGTCCTGTTGGCGTAAGTTTCGTCTCAATCTAACGAGCGTGCATAAAGTAATTGAGAAACTTGCAACGTGCACGATACGGTAAATTTCGACGGATACGTATCAAATTCGTCGCGTACACGCGACCAATTTGAATTCCGCCAAAGCCCACACGACCACGAAGCCGTTACGCAGCTTTCAATACTTTCGGTTCGTGACCACGTCGTCCGGATTGGCGTGACGCACGTCATGTGGAACAATTTTTTAGTTTTGAAAACAGATTTTTGGGAAACTTTGGGATTCGATTTCTCGACGCGTAGTCGATGATTTCCAAATCCACAAAAAGGGTCATGAAGTCCTATATGTTGTCTATAATCGTGTTCAGGTGGAATTTTTATTCTGGCACTAGATCGATTGGAATCGATCTTCAAACTCGGGTGGTTGGACTGCTATTGGTTCTGTTTTGGACTGATTTTTCGATGAACTTTACATCGATTTACCGGGCAATACAGGACCGTCACCTACAAACTACTTGAAGGGGTTTAAAGCCCTTTAGATGGGGAACGTACCGGAGAAGACGGTTTGAAATACGGCGAACCGAGGAGGCGAGAATCTCGTCAGGAAGTTGCTGCGATGGCAGCTACTCGCTGTTGTATCATCACCGCGCGCGCGCACTGTCGGTCGCCGGTGGCCGACCGGTCGCGCCCCGGCGATGGCGCACACCGTATGTAGGTCGGGGGTGGGGCGCGCAGCTAGGGTTTATCAAGCTTGTCGATGGAAATTCAACCCCTCCTTCGTGCGGATATAAGAGAGGTCGGGAATGCTTCCCTCTCTCGGTTTGGGCCGAGAACCGAGTTGGGTCTGCTAAAGCCCTGTGTTTGGTTCTCTGTGTTTGCTTGGGAAACAACTCGGGTTGGGGCATGCTCGGCTGGAATAGTCCAGCTGAGGTGGGCTTGATTTATTTGCCTTCTTTCTTTCTTTCCTTTTTTTTTTACAATTCATTTATACATATGACTATTCATATATATATATATATATATATATATATATATATATATATATATACAGAATAGATATATATATATATATATATATATATATATATATATATATATATATATATATATATATATATATGAACTCATAGAAAGCTTATATAATAAATCTCCATAAAAATTTCTAAATAAACCCAATACTATATATTCCTAGGGTAAGACCTATTCTGTATATATATATATATATATATATATATATATATATATATATATATATATATATATATATATATATATATATACATGACTATATACATATAATAATATTTAATTGACAAAATAATATAACTATTAATAATAAATAATATTATATAGTAATAACCTCAAAAATAATGATAACGAATTCCAATAAACAAAATGGTGTATATATATACCATTATGCAGTCTAATAACCCCAACATTTGTACCAGGACCTATTTTATACGATAGTCACTGAATATCTCCAATAATAATATTTATAATATTTAATTAAGAATACTTAAAATATCCATTAATTCATTAAAACGAATTACAACACACTCATACCAAATTCCATCTACACGAATGTCCCGCCTGACTACATGGGCTTGGGCTCAGTTCGGGTCCAGTCCGGGCTAAAATGGTATAACCGATTTCCCTAAAATTCAATAATATAATTAATAAATAAATAAATCTTCGGTAATGGTTAAGTCGTAACTTGGACTGGTTTTCCTAGTTAGGACATCACTTCGGCTCGGCCTTCCCTACCAAGGCTAATACTCTAGTCAAAGCACGTCATTGCACTATCCGTACCATGATCCCTAGTCGCCTTGTACTCCAAAACTCCACTATGACTAAAATCATCTACCGTAAAAATACTAATTAAATAATTATTTATAAAAACTCTAAAATTACCATTTAATTCAAATAAATAAATAAATAAAATATATATTATCAAAGTTCTGGGAAGAGGGGCTATAAATCTACCCACCTTAAAATAATTTTGTCCCCGAAATTTAAGGGGAGAGTCCATCCGCTATGATAGAAGACGGTTTTCCTTTGCTATCAATCTATTCTCATGGTCATTGAAACTGTAATTTCTTGAGGACTTCTACCCACCTTTGGTCATACTACTCCATCAAGGCCATGTCACTAAAACTTTAAATCTTCCAACCAATTGCTAAAATACTACCAATAAACATCTACTGCTTATGGCCACTATAATCCCCTCCTATTTATCAAACCACCCAAAATCTAACATGCAACAAATTTACGCAAGTAGCTAATAAATATTGATAAATTCCAATAAGCATGACCATCTTTGCTCCGAAATAGGAAGGTCATGCAGATAAGGAAGAACAATCGTGAGTAAAATAAGGTTTCACGAGCAGTAGCCGGTATCCAATGATACAGTTAGAAAGAAAATTCATGAACCACTGGCTTATTTGCTAAATTGGGCTACTCTAGTCCAGTCACTTGCGAAATCGAAAAACCCTTCCTTTCTTATAGGAGCTTGCCATTCGTGCAATACAAGGGTTCCGTTCTCGAAGTTTTGAACAAAGTTCCATAATAGAACGAATTTTGAGAAATCAAGATTGTGATCTTTTTCCGTGGTTATTTAAACACACGAGCAAGGAATATAAATGCAATACAAGATCGTATCGCGACTTTTAGGTAGATGGAAAATAGGGTTACGAATGACTTCGCATTCTAACAGATGGAGGCTACATAATCGGTATAGGGACCTATCTCAATTAGTTCGGTTGTATATATTCTAAAAAAATGGTGGTTGTGTGGATGGGTTTTACTGGGTCTTAATGGATTTCCTGATTGGACGTCCATCGCTGGTTGGATGAACCCAGAATTTCAATCTATATTGGCTGGACAATATCCTGATGATAAACTATTTTTACTAGGCTAGGGTAACCTAGAATAGGTTTCCACCCACGTGGTTGAGCTATATAGCAGTCGGATTGGTTAATATGCTTTGTAAGCCTTGAAGATGCGCTTTTCGTGATTTTGTGTTTAAGTCACACGAGAAGACACAATTGAGTGGCACGCTAGTGTCATGTGCATAGTGGCTTCGAGTAGATCACAATCATATATTGGGTCGTAAGGTTCGAGTCAAGGTTGATGCTCTAATGGAAGTCAGAAAGTTTACCGGTATTATGGTAAGGGTTATAGCTAGTCCTTTTTACCTGAAAATCGTACCATAAAAATAGATCACAAGGGGACGTGTTTGAGTGGGACATGATATACCTAAATGAAGGTGGACTCGTCTAGGTCTTGCATATAAAATTTGTTGGAAGGTAATAGCTGGTCTCGTGCTCCAAATATTAATGACACGACCGGGTACACAAAATAATCTAAATGGAAAGTGGGAGTCCTTAGGGCACTAACTATCATTCTAATAAAAATTTGTTCTAATCAATCGGTGATCTTCGTATATCCTAAAATTTTAGGAGGCTTACCGTCTACCCACCTTAGAAATAGGACATGGTCTTAGGAATATTAAGGTTAGAAAAATTCCAAAATCCGAGTATTGTACCTCGACTCTCGATAATAAGAAACAAGGTACGGCATAACGGAATACGGTCGATATAAGTCAAGTCAAGGATCGTTTCTCAATAAATAAATAAAAATGAGTGTGTACATTAACACATGGTCGATAAAATAGAATGACCTACTCGTCCATAGTATACTAGAGTTATCGACGGGGTAACCAACTCTAAGGCACAAGATTTCTAACAACTGAGTCATGAATTTCTATTTGCGTCAACCTGTCAGACTATCGTCACAAGAGTCTAGGGGTATGGCTTAAGGGTTTCTAGTTACAGCAAGCTCAAAGCAAATAATTAGAGACTCATGCCATTTCGTTCCTTGAGGATAGATAGTCTCCTAGGTTGGCAGTACGACTAAGGGTAAAACCCTAATCATTCTCAAATTCAGATGGTTAGAGGGTCTCAATAGTAGTTTGAGGGTCGATGGGAGAACGAGTAACTCAATCACATGACTGGCCGATGGTAGCTACACTTGTGCCTACCATTATCATAGCCATGGGAATACTCTGTATCTCTCTACCATCACGAGCTTTCGTCTTTCCATATCGGTGAAAGACAAAAACAATAAGGAATTCAAGGGAGATGTTACTGAATACAATTTTGTGATTCAAGGGCGAACATATAATTCAAGAGGAATTGTCAAAGCAGTCGCGGATGAGATCCTAGATACCTATATATCTCCATCCACGTAGTGTAATTAAACGAAGAGCGAACCAATTGCATCATGGTTGATCAGACCATAATACACTGATTCTGATTAGACAATATGTTAGCAGGCGTCCCCAATAAACATATGTCTTGAATCAAGCTCGATAAAAGAGCAAGCTTGCAAAACTAGGCTGTAATAGCAGCATTGGTCAAAATAGTCAAGATACAAGTACGCGAGATTTTTGAAAAGAGGCACAAGTAGTTCGAGTTTAGAGAGAATCAAAACTTACCTGGTGTTCTTATTTCTATAGACATCCCACTATCATCTTATCCATAAGACCTTGGTCAACCAATGGGTTATGGACTTCTAAATTCCATATTCCAGGTAAACTTATTAGTGTCAGTCAATTACCTCGTCAATAGATCACAAGGACCACAGAATGCTAGATCGGGAGGCGTGCTACCCAACTTACAGAACTTCCTCTAGTATCGGCTTTGGATCTTATGGGACATACATGGCATTGTCCTATTCTCTATGGTATTCTAAACTTGTAATCATGTTTGTACTCATTTCACCGCGGATTACGCTTTGCCCGTATACTCTGGCTGTGGTAAACCCTTGGTTTCGTAACTCAACATGTTACCAAATCGAACACTTCTTAAATCTATCCCATATTGGCTCAAGGGTATCTACGATCAAGAGAGGACCACTAGCCATAGTTTTGGCAATATCCCATCACCTATATTTTCTTAAACCAATTCTACTTCTAGGGGTTGGGTCTCGCTAGTGCGCTGCTGGCTGCAGTGAATCCATAGTCCTCTAAATTTAAATAAATGGCGACAGTGCGCTGCTGTCTTGCCAGTATGAGTTAACTAACATTCTCGTAACTATATCTGTAAATAAATTCCTGAGATTTTAGAGATTCGAACAAGTTGACTATGAAATAAGGCATAAATATTTGTCCTATTAGTCACAATCTTTAAATAACAGATTGTACGGGGAGGAACAAACTGAAGACAAAGAAATACAAACATTCTGGTATCTCTTTCATGTGTATTCAAGCCTCTGAGGGACAAACTTGAATCGAAACTAACTCGAGGTCCATATATGGATAACAAAATCAGAACTTTGTAAAATAATAATTCTTAGGGCAACTAGCAATTATATAGATAATTCGGCTAGGATATGGGGATGATATCTAAGAGGCAAAGAGAATGAATTGAATAAGTCATCAAGGTTAGATCATTACCCTAGGAAACTCTGCCTTACCAAGTGAATAATCTATCCACATTGGGTCATATCGTCCTATCAAGAGGTAATAGTGTAACTATGGGGATCTGATAAACTGTCAAAATTAACAACTCCTCATCTACATTGCATGGCCTAGACTACCCATCGGTAAATTTGTATAAGGAACTCCTAGTCCTAGTCACTCTCTTAAATTAAATTAATTTCTAATTCGTGAATGAGCCTTTCTAGTCGCAGGCTCGCAATAGTACCACTAACTTAAGTACTATCACGAGTTCGTATGATTTGCAAAGACCGACCTGCATGGGCCACCACAAAAACTTGTCACGACCCGCACCCTTTTTTTTAAACGGATACGAAACGTGTCCAAGCTAACCTACGCCGCAGTGTCGGCGGTAGAACGCTGTCAAGGCCATGAAGATCAGAATCACAAATAATACTCATTCACAAAATTAATTTAATTTACAATGATCACAAGTTTTACATTTGCAGAAAATATAAACTTGTACAAATGTTGAATGACTATAACTCGACTTTCTAGCTAGTCTCTAGGCCTTTGTCTGCAAATATCCCCGTATCTCCCATGCTAAGTAAATCCACGGCTAACCTGAAAAATATGGTTTCCAGTCAGGAATGGAACGAGCACAATTCACTGAATGCAATTTCAAATAAAGAAGATGACTATAAAACAAAGGTTAGACATCAATTATGAGTTTTGAAAATAAACAGGAATTACAAAAAACCAATAGTAAATAAATAGACATAACAGACTTTTTCCAACTGCTAGAAGTACCTTTGATATGTGATCGGTCTCGGGACAATTATGCGACACTGTCTACACTGTCTAAAGTTATACTGTCTACACTGTCTAAGTTATACTGTCTATACTGCCTAAGTTACACTGTCTACAGAAAATATTACAATAAAGAAACACTGTCTACAAAATAATAATCACGATCTACATAATTTAAATGCAGTAATAATTATGGTCTACACTGTCTACTTTGCAATAAATAAATCACTATCTACACTATCTACAAGAAATAAATAAATCACTTTCTATACTGTCTACAAGATATAATGAATCACTGTCTACACTGTCTACACTGTCTAAGGTCAGATCACACATCGTTGGTAGTTCTCATTCCCGACTCAACAATTTTAATAGAAAATAATCACATAACCAATGGCCAATCAATGAAATATAGTGAAAATCAATATCAAAATGCAGATAATAAACTGTACTCGCATGTGGTCCTTTGCTGGTGAAACCGACAATCTGAACTACTCAATGTGCCACTATAGTCAAAACCCGTACAACAGTCCCCGGAAGCTGAAATAAACAATACCAATGATCTCAGAATAGTCCAATTAGCTAGGATTGCCTGTCTTTACGTCCAATTCTGGACACAGGTGCAAAACGGTAATTTCGGGCAAAAACGGTATCCGCCGTTGGACCCTCTTTGCACCGAAAAGCGTGCCAGAGTCAACGGTCTCTAAAGTCGTCAAACTACATGTCTACAGATCCAGTTTTTTGATACGAACCCAACCGTATGTCCAAAGTTGGATTTTGGCGGGCCGTGCACAAAATCGCCCGTAGAGTGGGACCGTGGGGCCCGTAAAACGGTGATTTTATCAACGGTCTCAGTATTGGACCAAACTTGGCATGCAGGACCAGAAAAATGATACGGTCCTGTTGGCGCAAGTTTCGTCTCGATCTGACGAGCGTGCACAAAGTAATTGAGAAACTTACAACGTGTACGATAGGGTGAATTTCGACGGATACGCATCAAATTCGTCGTGCACACGCGACCAATTTGAATTCCGCCAAAGTCCACATGACCACGAAGCCGTTACGCAGCTTTCGATACTTTCTGTTCGTGACCACGTCGTCCGGATTGGCGTGACGCACGTCATGTGGAACAATTTTCTAGTTTTGAAAACATATTTTTGAAAAACTTTGGGATTCGATTTCTCGACGCGTAGTCGATGATTTCCAAATCCACAAAAAGGGTCGTGAAGTCCTATATGTTGTCTATAATCGTGTTCAGGTAGAATTTTTATTCTGGCACTAGATCGATTGGAATCGATCTTTAAACTCGGGTGGTTGGACTGCTATTGGTTCTGTTTTGGACTGATTTTTCGATGAACTTTACATCGATTTATCGGGCAATACAGGACCGTCACCTACAAACTACTTGAAGGGGTTTAAATCCCTTTAGATGGGGAATGTACCGGAGAAGACGGTTTGAAATACGGCGAACCGAGGAGGCGAGAATCTCGTTAGGAAGTTGTTGCGATGGCAGCTACTCGCTGCTGCATCATCACCGCGCGCGCGCACTGTCGGTCACCGGTGGCCGACCGGTCGCGCCCCGACGGTGGTGCGTGCCGTATGTAGGTCGGGGGTGGGGCGCGCAGCTAGGGTTTATCAAGCTTGTCGATGGAAATTCAACCCCCCCATCGTGCGGATATAAGAGAGGTCGGGAATGCTTCCCTCTCTCGGTTTGGGCCGAGAACCGAGTTGGGCCTGCTAAAGCCGTGTGTTTGGTTCTCTGTGTTTGCTTGGGAAACAACTCGGGTTGCGGCATGCTCGGCTGGAATAGTCCAGCTGAGGTGGGCTTGATTTATTTGCCTTCTTTATTTCTTTCCTTTTTTTTTTTTACAATTCATTTATACATATGACTATATATATATATATATATATATATATATATATATATATATATATATATATATATATATATATATATATATATATATATATATTATATATGAACTCATAGAAAGCTTATATAATAAATCTCCATAAAAATTTCTAAATAAACCCAATACTATATATTCCTAGGGTAAGGCCTATTCTGTATATATATATATATATATATATATATATATATATATATATATATATATATATATATATATATATATATATATACATGACTATATACATATAATAATATTTAATTGACAAAATAATATAACTATTAATAATAAATAATAATATATAGTAATAACCTCAAAAATAATGATAACGAATTCCAATAAACAAAATGGTGTATATATATACCATTATGCAGTCTAATAACCCCAACATTTGTACCATGACCTATTTTATACGATAGTCACTGAATATCTCCAATAATAATATTTATAATATTTAATTAAGAATACTTAAAATATCCATTAATTCATTAAAACGAATTACAACACCCTCATACCAAATTCCATCTACACGAATGTCCCGCCTGACTACATGGGCTTGGGCTCAGTTCGGGTCCAGTCCGGGCTAAAATGGTATAACCGATTTCCCTAAAATTCAATAATATAATTAATAAATAAATAAATCTTCGGTAATGGTTAAGTCGTAACTTGGACTGGTTTTCCTAGTTAGGACATCACTTCGGCTCGGCCTTCCCTACCAAGGCTAATACTCTAGTCAAAGTACGTCATTGCACTATCCGTGCCATGATCCCTAGTCGTCTTGTACTCCAAAACTCCACTATGACTAAAATCATCTACCGTAAAAATATTAATTAAATAATTATTTATAAAAACTCTAAAATTACCATTTAATTCAAATAAATAAATAAATAAAATATATATTATCAAAGTTCTGGGAAAAGGGGCTACAATATATGTGGTATTGGCCTATGGCCTAGGTATATGGCCCATGGTCCTATATGCACTAGCTAACTAGACTTGTTTTTGACTTGTTGTTTTTGAAATGTGAGTGCTAGCAAGGATAGACTTGGTTGAGTCTAGATTGGACTAGATAGACTAGTTTAGACTTGGTTAGGCCTAGTTAGACTTATTAGACCTAGATTGTTGAGTCTAGACTATTTTGACCATAGTTGACCTAGTTTGACTGGTATAGTTGACTGAAGTTGACCAAGAGTTGACTTTGGTCTAGATCGACCTAGATTCATGTAGAACTCATAGTAGTGCATCTTGTTACTATTCTGGACTTGTTGTGACTTGTGTTGCTCTAACTAGGAGTCAGGTATCTCATCTCGGACAGTATATTTACTTCAGACATTCAGATACGAGGCGAGTACATTCTCTGATCATTTCATAACTTGCTTAAAATTATATTCCTGCTCTAGTTTACCTTATTTGATGCTGTCACGATATTATTACGGATTTGTACTATATGGATCCCTACATTGAGATGTTATCCCCCTCGGGAGCATCGGATACATTGTGTCATGTGTTTCATGTGCATCGTGTATTCCTCGCTCTTATGTTATTCATGTGCATCATGCTCGTTCATGCTCGCTTGTGTACTCTCATGTGCTCTCATGAATCGATCGTGTTTCCCATGTATCTCGTGTATAACCTATATTGCATGTGCACTCATTATGAGTTTTTATGTGCACCCGTTTATGGGCCCCCCCATGTGAACTTCATGTGCACTCATGTATGAGCTCTCGTGTATATTTCATGTGCACCCATTTATGGGTTTCATGTAAAAACCATGTACGTAACATAACTTGTTTGGATCCTTGTGTATTTATTGGGGTATGGGAGAGTATAAATAGTCATGTGAACAATTCCAAAGTAGTATAGCCATGTGCACCTCTTTAGTATAGTCATGTGCAAATCCAGCCGTTCACATGTCAACTTTGTACTCTAAATCACTAGTCACTGGTAGCTCTCTACTTATAGTAGATATTTCTATTACAGTTCTCTTCCTGTTTATATCATGTACTTTCTTTCAGTTTCATGTATCGTACTCTCTTGCATGTTTATATTCTCTAACCTGTTATGATCTGCGTGAGATGTATTGTGCTCGCTCCCGTCCTGACTGGACCTGTTAAAAATTTACAGAGGATGATGAGGGACCCTGCACCCCTTACTTTGAAGCTTGCCTAGATGACACTCGCGACCTGGACCCCCTGGGAGGTTCAGGCAGCTGCTGAGGATGGCACCCTTGTATAGTGTAGTTAGCTTAGTCTGTTCTTCTTTTCATGTTTAGCTATTTGTCATTGTTCAGAGTTGTATATTGTAGAGATGTTGAGATTGTTATCCATCTCTGTTGTACCTCAGTATGAGGATTTCTCTTATCTATTTTATCGTGCTACATTCTGCCTTAGATTGTGATTGAGTTGTACCTCTGTGTTGGCCTCCGTATGGAGAGTATTTCATGTTAGTTAGTTATAGTTCATGACCTAGAACAGCGTTCTACCGCCGACACTGCGGCGTAGGCTGGGCGCTGTTACTTACTCGTACCCTCACGGTGGATGTGGGTCGTGACAGACGGGCGAAAAAGTAACCCCACCACCCATAAAAGCACCCACATCAACACCCACAACAGGTTCGACGCCCTGGCTGAAGAAGAAAACAACCATACAGAAGAAGCACACACTAGCACAGCTACCACTACCAGGGAAAGCAACCTCTCACCCATCGACATCGTCCGTCAGGCTAACCTAGAAGTTAACACCATTCCCCACAATAGAGCACAGAGAGAAGAAGGGAGGTCAGACAACAATAAACCCAACGCATGCTGCTCCACGGAGGGCACCGAGCTCCAGGAGAGTCAATCACCGTGATACATTCAGGCTGCAGATCTTGCCATCATCGGGCCCGAGCAAGTCATCCATTGTCAGCAAGCCATTATCACAGGAGCATTTACCCCCATCAACTAAATTAGGAGCACCTGCTAGCCCAGACAAAGAATCAGAGAACCATAATACAGAAGAAGACCCCTCGAGCACACTCCAGAAGCAGAACCCTGACAAGCTAGCAGCGAACAAAAGACAGATTACTAAAGGGGCCACCGAGTCCACGGCAATGACTACCAGGTCAGCCGCAAAACTCGTCAAACACCAACAACCAAACAAGTCAAATGCCTAACAACCTATTCTGGAACGTTAGAGGACTATCCAATAAACCAACCTTGAGGAGATTATGCAGCCTCAAGAAAATTCACAAAATCAACATCCTTATCATCTTAGAACCCAAAATCTCCCCTAACAGACTCAATCGATTCAGCTGCAGCAGGGATTCCACTCCGTCGTCACTGGAAGACATTACATATGGATCCTTTACTCCTCTGAAGTTAATATCAGCATTGTGCTCGATACCACGCAAGCTCCATCATATTGGTTAGAGCACCCCACACTTCTGAATCGCTCCCTTCTCTCTGCAGTCCATGGTAGCTGCGACATCATTGACTGCAAACAGCTCTGGAAGGACCTTCTCGACACTATATATAGCACCTCGTACCCTCCTTGGCTGTGTGTTGGAGATTTTAATGCCGTCACTAGCAGAGACGAGAAGACGGGGGGCAGACCTCTACCCTCGGCGGCCATGCTTGATTTCAATAACTTCATCTTCAACGCCAACCTGTCTCGCCTCCAGTTCACTGGCAGCACGTTCACTTTATGTAACATGCAGGAAGGTGAACGTAGGCAATACTCCCGTCTAGACTGAGCCCTCATCAACACTCAAAGGAAAGACATGAGTATCACATCCAACCTCGCTCATCTTAACGCCACCGAATCTGATCACGCCCCCGCCTCATTGAAATCAATCGTAACTTAAAATAGATCAAGAATAAATTTACTTTCCTGGAATTTTGGTGCCATCACCCTCAATTCTTGGGGATTGTTGAGGACGCGTGGTCCAGGACCGACTCCCCTGACCCCTTTTCTTCGGGTGGCCAACAAACTCAAGGCTACCAAAAAAAGCTCTCACCACTTGGACCAAGCAGGCTTCGGAGATATTTTCCAAGCAGTTCGCACCCCGAAGATGATGTGACTCGAGCCGAGGCTCTCTTTTTAACAAAAAATTTGCAAGCCACGAAAATAGCCCTGAACCTTTCCAGAGCCATCCTCAATTTCGTTTAAATGTCGAAACCAATTTCTGGAAGCAGAAAGCCAGGCTCAAATGGGACAACGATGGGGATAAAAACACCAGTTACTTCCACGCCTGAGTTAAGGGTCACAGATAGAAGCTCAACATCCATCAGATTGCCGATGACAACAAAAACATCTTCAAAGACCAACAGGGCATTCAACAGGCAGCGGCTAACTTCTATTTGTAGATGTTCTCTAAAGAAACTGTCACGCGAGACACCGATTTCCTTTCGAAAATCCCTTGCCTCATCAATGATATGGACAACAACCGCCTGAAGCTCCTCTCCTCAGAACAGGAAGTGAAAGCAGCAGCCTGGGCGCTGGACGCCCACATCGCCCTTGGACCGGACGGCTTCAACGATGTTTTCTTCTGTACATGTTGGGACATCATCAAGACGTATATTCATGAAGCGGTGACAATCTTTTTTTAAGGAGCCAGGTACCCTAGATCTATTTCTTGCGCTAATCTGGTCCTTATCCCCAAGCAGGACAATCCAGAGACTTTCTGCGATTTCAGACCAATCAGTTTATGCACCTTCACCAAGAAATTCATCTCCAAGATTATTGCCACGCGCATGGCCGACTTTCTTCCCAAAATCATATCTGAAGAACAGAGTGGCTTTGTTCGGGGCAGAAACATCCAAGATAACATTATGTTGGCACAGAAAATGATTACATGCATGAAATTACTGTCTAGAGGCAGGGACATTGCCATCAAATTAGACATGGAGAAGGCTTATGACAGGATGATTGGCAGTTCATGATCTGGGTATGCAGAGCTTTCGACTTCTCGAAAATGTGGATCAGTATTATCTGGCGATCGATCAACAACTCGTGGTTCTCCACGGTGATCAACGGGCAGGCGGACGGCTTCTTCCATTTCAGTCGGGGAGTTAGGCAAGGAGACCTTCTTTCGTCTACCATTTTTATCATTGCAGTGGAAGCCCTCAGCAGAAATATTAACAAACTGCCTAGGACCCCTAACTTAAACATTTTTACACCGTTAGCGGATGTCCGATCATTACTCACCTAGCTTACGTCGACAACATCCTTATCTTCTGTTCCGGAGAAGCAGGGTCCATGGAAGCCATTCAGAATATTCTCATTCGATACGCTCGTTGCTCTGACCAAAGATTCAACCCCAAGAAGAGCGTCATTTATGTCCACCACAAAGCCAACAGAGAGCAAACTGCTACATTAGCCAAAATTACCTCCTTCTCTATCGCTTACCCTCCTTTTTCCTACCTCGACTACCCGCTGGTATATGGCAGATCAGCTGCGACCATCTTCGAAGGTCTCATCAGAAAAATTAGGAAAAAAATAGAAGGTTGGCATAACGCTACACTATCGCCAGGCGACAAAATCATACTGATTAACCATGTGCTCTCTTCCATCCCCATCTACACCTTCGCACCATGCGTCCCCCCCGAAGAAGGTTCTCAACTCCATCGAGAACCTCTTTGCCAACTTCTTCTGGGGCCACAATGATGCCAAAGACAAACACCACTGGGCCAGCTGGAACTCCATGGCCAAGCCTACCAACGAGGATGGTATGGGATTCTTCCGACTGCATCACATCGTAGACGCTTTTTCTATGAAACTTTGGTGGAAGCTTCGTATCGGCCGCAACCTTTAGGCTTGCATCATGAAGGCCAGATACTTCAAACATATTCACCCGATTGGCGCCATCAGCAACAGCAGAGCATCCGCGACTTGGAGATGCATTCTGCATGGTCGAATTCTCGCTGAACCAAAGATTCGCCTTCAGCTGGACGCAGAAGATTCAGCTCTATTCCTTGAAAGATGGATGGAAGACGACCTTATCCTTCGACTACCGGCCGCACCGGCTACCGGCAAGATCAAAGAATTATGGAACAACGGTGACAACTGGAAGGGGCAGAGAGTCCGAGATTGTAGTGGTGATGAGGCCGCGACCACCCTGCAGAATTATGGATTGAAGATTGGAACGGACGAAGACTCGCTCTCATGGTCGGAGAGCACCAATGGCGCATTCAATATCGCCTTCGCGAGAAGGGCCATTCGCGGTCCCGGACCTCCTGCCTCTATATTGATCCTTTTTCTGGCACCCATGTATACCAAAGAAATAGTCATTCCTGGTCTGGCGAGCTGTCCGCAAGAAACTCCCCAAAGACGACATCCTCACCACCATCAGCTTCAGCCTAGCGTCAGCTTGCCATTGTTGCGTCGAGAAACAGTTGGAAATGATTGACCACATCCTCCATAATGGCGATTCTTCGGCTACCGTCTGGGCGTCAATATCCCAACGTTGCAGTATGACTATTGTTGGTGGGAGCTTCAACCATCTTCTTACAATCTGGGCCAACACGTCGCATTGCCACCAGATCGTTGCAGCCGCCAGAATGTGGGTTATTTGGAAGAATTGCAACAAATCTAGATAAGAAGGGCGCCAATTATCCACCGCACAGCTCACTCAAGAGGTCATTCGCCAGAGTCTTAAGACCGGCCGTCTTTGCAACCATGGACAGTAGGAGTTCTAGGATTTTCTGTCCTCCTAATTTGGTTAGGAGAGGCCCCTACTCCTTTTGTATTTTCTCTTCGTCTTTTTGCGTTTACTTGTAAAGGCTTCGACATTTTGTGCCTTGAATGAATAAAAATAGAGGTTTTCTCATATATATATATATATATATATATATATATATATATATATATATATATATATATATATATATATATACATATATGTGTGTGAGTGTGTGTGTGTGTGTGTCTCCTATCGTTGCATACTCACAATCCTCTGTTTTTCGATACCACCCCTCTGGTACTCAATTTCTGGAACCTGGATTGATACCTACATAATGTGTTATACATATATAGGTCTATTAACACACACCCC
>JANAVB010013597.1:6281765-6341765 GCA_029216955.1 Iris pallida | reverse complement strand
TATATATATATATATATATATATATATATATATATATATATATATATATATATATATATATATATAGGCGCAAAAAAGACTTTATTGATATATAGGCGCAAAAAAGACTTTATTGATATATAGGCGCAAAATGCCGAAGCCTATACAAGTAAGCGCGCCTCGCGCGACGAAGGACCCAAAAACAAACCAAGAAAGAAACACAAAGTGTTGCCCACAAAACGGAAACTGGACCGAGCATCAGAAGGTTAGGCGGACGAAGCAGCGCCTAAGGAAAGAGCTCCTCATCCCCTATCAGGAGTCCAGTGCATCCCAAAACTTGTTCGAGGTGTGAGTGCAACGTCTCTTTCTTTTGAAGATTTGCAGAACCACCTCGCTGTACAATTGAGGGGGCGGAAGTTGACGGCCCTCGTATCTGTACTTGTTTCTGTTTTTCCATAAAACCCAAAATGCGGCGACAACGACGATCTGATGCCCGTGAGACGCGTTCCAGCTGGCCAGCAGATCGTTGATGCCCCCGGTTGTGGGGACCAAGTTGCACCTGTAATGGAGGAGCGACCAAATGTGGCAGGCCGAATCACCAGAAAGAAGAATGTGCTCGACGGATTCCGATTGGTGATCAGCACAGCAGTGACATCTAGACGCCAGACTGAAGCCGAAGGATAAGACAGCATCGTCCGTTGGGAGTTTCCGACGCGCGGCACGCCAAAGGAGGATGAACCATTTTACTGGAATACACGAGTGCCAAAATTTGGCGGAAGGGGCGATCGTAACTTGGATTTCTCTGATGGTGGTTCTGGCCGAAGCAAGGGTGAAGACGCCACCCTGGTTTGGGGACCATCTGAGCACGTCAGGAGCATCGTTGATCGACAGATGCGAAGCACCCAGGGTCGCCAAGGGCCGCCGGTATATATATATATATATATATATATATATATATATAGATATATATATATATATATATTTACACACACCCTAACTGTATATATATATATATATATATATATATATATATATATATATATATATATATATATATATATATATATATATATATATATATATATATATATATGTATATATATTTTAACACACACCCTAACTGTATATATATATATACATATATATATATATATATATATATATATATATATATATAGTTAGGGTGTGTTATATATATATATATATATATATATATATATATATATATATATATATATATATATATATTTATATATATATATAAAATATATATATATATATATATATATATATATATATATATATATATATATATATATATATATATATTAACACACACCCTAACTGTATATATATATAATATATATATATATATATATATATATATATATATATATATATATATATATATATATATAATATATATATATATATATATATATATATATATATATATATATATGTATATATATTTTAACACACACCCTAACTGTATATATATATATACATATATATATATATATATATATATATATATATATATATATATATATATATATATATATATATATATATATAGTTAGGGTGTGTTATATATATATATATATATATATATAATATATATATATATAT
Source organism: Iris pallida (assembly GCA_029216955.1). Taxonomy (NCBI): domain Eukaryota; kingdom Viridiplantae; phylum Streptophyta; class Magnoliopsida; order Asparagales; family Iridaceae; genus Iris; species Iris pallida. The sequence continues at coordinate 6,340,154 of JANAVB010013597.1, read as the reverse complement.
ATCTATATATATATATATATATATATATATATATATATATATATATATATATGTGTGTATGTGTGTGTGTGTGTGTGTGTGTCTGTCTATATACTACCTTAAGAGTTTGCCAAAAATAATAAAGTTTATGGCTGACCATCCCAAGGACTTGGTAATAGGTAATATTATCAGGGGTGTAAGTACTCGTTCCTTAAGTAGAGATATAGTTTCCTGTGTTGCATTTATTTCACAGCTAGAACCCAAAACTATTGAAGAAGCATGTAGCGATAATTTTTGATTAGATGCTATTCAAAAGGAATTAAACATATCTAATTTGAACAAAATCTAGTTTGGGAACTTGTTTCCAAGCCCATTGATCATCCGGTCATTGGCACCCGCTGGGTATTCCGAAATAAACTTAATAAGAATGGTTTAGTTACTCGTAACAAGGCCCAACTCGTAGCTCAAGGATACAGCCAAGAGGAAGATATCGACTACGATGAGACCTATGCCCCAGTTGCGAGATTAGAATCCATTAGCATGTTATGTGCATTTGTATGTTTGCATAATTTTGAACTTTGTCAAATGGACGTTGTTTTTCTTAATGGTTTTATTAAAGAAGAAGTTTATGTAGCTCAACCTCCAGATTTTACTGATTTCAAAAACCCTAATCATGTTTTCAAGTTGAAGAAAGCCTTATACGGTTTGAAACAAGCCCCTCGTGCTTGGTATGATCCATTAAGCTATTTTCTACTTGATAACAGTTTTACAAAAGGAAAGATTGACACTACATTGTTTATAAAATCTTTTAATGGAAATCTTATTTTAATTCAGATTTACGTTGACGATATTATCTTTGGATCTACTGATGAATCTCTTTGTCAAAAAATTTCAAAGTGTATGCAGAATGAGCTTGAGATGAGAATGATGGGAGAACTCAAATTCTTTCTTGGACTTCAAAACAAACAAACCAACAATGGAACGTTCATTAATCAAGCCAAATACATAAAAGACTTACTAAAGAAGTTCGATCTGGAAATCGTCAAACCTCTTGGCACTCCGATGGCAACTTCAACCAATCTTGATACTGATGAACAAGGCAAACCGGTCGACATACGCAAGTATCGAGGTATGATTGGTAGTTTGTTTTATTTAACTGCTAGTCGCCCTGATATAATGTTTAATGTTTGCTTGTGTGTACGTTTCCAAGCTAACCCTAAGGAATCACACTTGTGCACAATTAAGCGTTGTAGGAGCTCAAAAATAACTAGTTACTACTCATAAGATGGTGCCAAGATTCAGAATGGCCCTGGTCACTGGGTTGTGCGAGGCTTAGGTGGCGTTAGGGTCAGGTGGCGTGTGCACCACCTGGCAAGCCTCCTCGAGAAGCTGTAACAGTCGCAATAATGACTGACAGCTCATCAGTCAAAGGAAATCTCTTCGAATCCTGGGAAGCATGGCGCTCGAAAAGACTGTGTCAGCTTTGTAATATGCTGACATCTAGTTCGCACCAGCTATTAAGTGGCACGAGATAGTTAATGATGACAGAACTGACAGACTACTTAGGAGGCGCCACCTATCAAACTGGCGCCACCTAATCAAATTTTATCCAGAAGTTAGATGACGTGGCGTGTATGCCAATAATTTCGAAGAACGTGTCTACTATACTACCCATGACCACATACATCTCTCTTACAGAATGTCATGTGTCCTTAGCAGTTCGAGTAACCGTTTGTGCAAGTGGATGAATAGTGTGCAAAACATAGTGTGTGCCACCTAGAATAACTACTTGACAGTTATTTCAAAACTCTATAAATAGAGTTTTCAATCAGTTCTAAAGCATCACTATTGATCATAATCTCCTGACAAGGTGTTGCGGCATTCTCCAGAGGCTCGTGTCTTCGATATCACATCGTCCAAGGGATAAAGTGATTGTTTTCTAATCAGATTTCTACAGTTGTACTTCCCCAGAAATTAATTGTACTTTCTTTCTTTTTTTAGTTTGTAGAAAAAACTTTTGTTTTTTGCAAACAAAAATGGTGAACAAAAATGGCGACTGCTGGGGACAACTTTCTCTTCCGATGAGAAGGTTGAAAACTCACTGTTATATGCGTCGATTGGCAAGACACAGAAGACTTTGGTCGTCCAGGTCGACCAAACAGCCTATGAAGCTATATTGGTGCTTGCGGTGCCAAGGGTGCTACTGTTGCTGCCAAGAACAAAGTGCACGCCATTTGGACTCCGAAGTCCTTCAAAGCACCAATTACAGCTTCTGTGCAGACGGCGCCCACTACTGCCCTGGCATAGAACAAGGGGAAATGCCCTTTGTCTACTCCCTCTTCCTCCCCAGTTTTGAACCTGGGAGAGGACCTATTTATTTCTGCTCCTGTACAGAACAAAGCAAAGCTCCCTTTGGCACTTCCTCGTGCTTCTGCGCCCACTGCTGCCATGCTGCAAAACAAGGGGAAATGCCCTTTGGCTAATCCCTCTTCTTCCCCAGTTCTGAACTTGGGTAGGATCCTATCTATTTTTGCTCCTATGCAGAACAAAGGAAAGTGCACTTTGGCCTTTTCTCATTCTTCTCCAGTCCTTGAGTTGGCAAAAAACACTCATGATTGTGCCCCTGTACCAATCATGGCTCAAACTCTTTTGAACAGAAGTTCTACTTCTCTTGACAGTGATAACCCAGTCTCTAGCAAGAAAGTAAACTCTGCTTATTTGCGCCATACTAATCGCACTGGAGTAGGGTGTGCAGAGCAACAAGGCATTTTGCCTACTCCTAAGCACCAAGCACCAACCAAATCCAAATCAGGATATGCCAACTCTACACATATCAAGGTCCAAACAATAAAAATTGATGGTATCCCAAACAGACACATAGGAGGCGCACCTTCTTAACATGCGCGCCTATTTCAACAGGCGCAAATCAGAGCCGGCCTCATCAAGCCGTAAGGTACGCCAAGTGCAGTTTGTGCCCGTTGCTGATCTACGCAAAGTGAGGACTTCTAAAGTCAAAGACCCCCTCACCTATGCCAATCAACTCAGTACTTCCTTGTATACCCAAGGGACCGGGCATCTCAAGAACAAAAACCATGTTCCTAATGTAATCCATGAATATGTACCTCCTTCTTCTCCTTACCCTATTAAAGTAACTGATCTTTGCGAGATTCTTACACAAAATCGGAAGATCGCAGGTCCGTCTCATGTATCTGTGACTCCACCTATAGAGTATCTTTGTAATCATGAGATAGTGATTAAGTGTTGTTATCAGATAGCAAAATGGTCTGTCTTTGACCGTTTGAACTATTCTCAATCTCCTAAACTGATTATAGCAGTAGACGAAGATTTATCCTCCATGACAACCACATGCAAGGAATTCTAGTCTGCTTCCTATGAAGCTTAAGTACAATGTGGTTATAAATCAGCCAGAAAAACCATCTTCGATCGTATGAATTACAATCGTTCCTCTGACATACACGTCACCTTCCTAAAGTGACCCTAGTCGATAAAGACGAGTTGCTATTTGCTTCAATCAATATGACATCTCGAAGCACTTGGGGTAGAAAATGTCCGAGACGTAATGCATCCCGCAACTCCAGTCAACAAGACTTGGATCAGATCCGTGACTCCGGCGAAGGAGTCTACCAACATACTAGATCAAGAAGTCGAGAGACAATTGTTCAAAGGAGTCTTCTTTTCGACCGAGAAACAATCGGTCAGAGGAATCTTTCTTTCGACCAAGAGATAATCGGTCAAAGGAATCTTCCTTATGACCAAGAAACAATCGGTCAAAGAAATCTTCCTGATTCTGACCAAGATTTTCTCAGTCAAAGGGATCTTTCCATCCCTTATCCTAGGGTGGTTCCTCGTATGACTTGGATGCTGACAGCGAAAGCTCTGAACGAACCATCTTTTCTACCAGCTCCTCTTCGGTGGCTAGAGAAGTGACAGCCTATGTCACCAACGAAGAACAAGACGCATCTAGCTCCGACAGCCAGGAGCAAAGAATCGCCTCTTTAGAGGCCAGCTTGAAAAATATGGCTGAGATGATGGCAAGCATGCATGATGTAATCGTGGCACAACATACTGTTCCACCGATTGCGAATCTAATTCCATCCCAAGAACAAATAGCGGCATCTGCTCCTACTAATACCGGTTAGGGGATACATTTCCTTCTCCTAACACGCCAAATCAGTCTATTGCTCCCCAAGCACTAGGGGACGCCAATGAGGCCATAAAGCTTTTACGTAACCAGTTCGAAGCCTTCAAGCAGAAGGACGGCCTACAAATGCTTGGATTCAAATAACCTTATCCCATAGAGTAGAAGGAAGTCCCGTTTCCACCCAAGCACGAACCTTCCAACATTATGCAGTTTGACGATAATACATCTCCAAGCCAATTCCTCAACCATTTTGAGGTAATGACTGATCAACTTCAGCCGAACGATGCTCTACTCACTAGAGTATTCGTCGGATGCTTGGCAGGTGCAGCCTATGACTGGAATCGCAGTTTGCCTGACGATTGCATATCTTTATCGAAGCATGAAAATTCTCAGTTGAAGACATCCCTTCGCCAAAGCACAGAAGATGCAAAAGACTGAGGCTCAGTGCTAAAAAGACAAAATAGAAGATATGGAGAGAAGTCCCTTTATTGTCATGTCTACCACAGTCTATTACAGACACATCAGAACTATACATAAGAGACTAATTATGTTCTTCTACAAAGAATCTAGTACAGATTCAATAGAGCCTAGAGGGGTTTACAAGGGTGTAACCCCACTTTCCCAAATAAATAGAATTATAGTATATTTTTAGATTTATGGATTTTAGGAAATCCCTAGAATTTTTGAATAATTATATTCAAGTTATTTATAATTCATGAATATATTTTTAAAAAAATGTTTTATTAAATAGCATGGTAGTTAATTAACTAACTTTTTAACAAATCTAGGATTATTGTGCAAATATGAAAAGGGGGAGGGTTATTTCCTAAATAACCCTTGTCTGTATTTTGGGTTATGCAAAATTGCTTGGCGGAGGGATTAAATTACATATTTGCAATTTTCCTTTTTATTCAGTGCTGAGGAGAGAGACTCAGTCTCATTCTCCCTGAGCTCTCCTATTTTTTTCCCAATCTCTCAACCCTAGATTTGAGTCGGCCACTGCCAGTGGCCGCCACCACCACAGCAGCGGAGGCTCGGCGGTGCGTGAGTTCTCGATGACGAGGATCTTCTCCGGCAGCAGACCAGCCTTCCAATCTCGAGTGGCGATGGAGATGATGATGATGACGGCGTTCGATAAAGTTTTCCGGCGACTGGCTGCGGCGGCTCTCCTCCTTCCGTCGGCGACACTCAGCGGTACACCTCTCCTCTGCGGCAGCGACGACGTGCTGACCATCTCGACGAATTGGGAACCTCCAGCGGCGTACGGCTGCACGAGCTAATCCCCGGCAGCCAAGCGCCTCCTCCACCATGACCCTTCCCGGCGGTAATCGACGACTGGTTCACAGCAGAGTCTCATGGATCTCGATGACACCTAGGCGAGCTCCTCCTCCAGTTTGGAAGTAATCGATCGGTGAGTTTCCTTGTCATATTCTCTAAAATTTCTTTCAAGCTTCGAGAAATCTTGGATCGATCTTGTCGATTCATTCCTGCTTTCGATTATTCGGATCCAGGCTAGCCATTCCATCGACAGTTGGATCTGGTCGAGTTCTTCTCTATGGCGGATTATCGGCGTAGTCACGATGAGCAACCTACTGATCAGTCCATTCCTCACATGATCCTTGACAATTCGGTAAGAGGAATTGTGTAAACTTGGGAATTCGATTCGATCAATTAATTATTTTCCTTATTCTGTTGGTTGATTTGGTTTGAGAATTCTGAGACATTCTTTGTGATCTGTTTGTGTTGTTCTTTCCCTATTTTTTAAACAGAATGATTGGCCGATCTAGTGTTTGAGCTGCGGAATTTGGTGGAGATCGATAGGATCCGAAGATTTGATTTACTGTTAAGACACGAAGTAGTATGTCCGAGTGTGGATCGTGGCTTCTAGGTGTTACGATCATTCTTCCTGGTAATTACGTTTATCATTCTGTAAATTCGTAAATCTTTCTTTCTCTTTTTGAGTGCAGAATGTTGGCCAGGATCGATAGATTGGGGTGACGTATCGCAGTGTTGCGTGTCAGATATTGTTGTGTGGTGGGATGTAGGGAGTTCCAGTTATTGTGTGCAGTTGTTCATATCAGGCCGTGTCTGGGTTTTTGGGATCGTGTCCAAGATTCTGTCTGGGACGTGTCCATGTGTACCACTCAGTTTCGTGCAAAACCTGTGGTCTGTAACCATGACTTTTGCATCCATGTGCGTAGGCTCATTTCCAACCAATGTGTGTATAGGCTTGGGTGAAAGAAAGGACTCCTCTATGTGGGAATACTTTGAATTTCTCTTTATTAATTCGATTTGGTTGTATTTGTTCTTCCTGGGTTGGGGTATTTTCTAATAGTTATATATATTTTCCTTTTTTTCTTAAAACTTTCGATTTCAATTTAGACGCAATTGTAGACTCTTTATATTCTAACTTAATTCATGACAATTATTTTGTATAAGTCTTCACTTAAATTATTTTGATTCATCTTTGAGTTTATATGGGAATGGTAGCTCGTGCTGAGCAATATTCGACAAAAGCTTGGTCTTATGTGTTTTGGAAACTCTGTAGAGTGAACCTGGAGGTTTGTTTGAATATGGTTTAACTGGCTGATTTGTTTCAAGTCCATCAATAGATGTAGTAGTTGTAGGTTGGATATGGTGGGTTAGATTGAACCTTGGAATATAATTCTGAATTGTTCAGTATTGAATCTGGTGGTTGACTGAATGCTAATCAACTAATTATTTCCATATCAGAAATTTGATTGGTTGTGGTTTTGAATCAACAAATGGTTTTGGGTCTCTTTTTCCTAGCTGGGTGCAAGTGTTGCCTATTGCTGCAATAAGACCTATTCATAATTTTGGTGGTGCTCATTAGCTTAAATCTTGTGTAGATAATTCTTGGTGTTTTGCCTGAGATAGGTTGAGCCAATTCTCATGTTCCGGGTTCTAAGAGTGACATTATCCCCTTTTTATGCAATTTTCACTTGGACCTATTTTAGTATAATATTTCAATATCAGTTTTGTAAGAACTTTCTCTTCACTTAGTTAGACAGGATGTTAGTAACATATCTAATTAGCCATAGATGGTGGAGGTTATAGTTAGTACATTTATTTATACTATAGATAGTTGTGATTAGAGAATAAATAACTAGTTGATAATTGTGTATAAAGTAATCAACTTGTAATTATTAAACAGGTGGACATACAGCTTTACTACCCATTCTCGATCACCCTGAGCAAGACAAGTATACTCCTCGGATTTGTTCATTTTTTCATGTCTTGCATATTCATTTCCTGTATCTCCATGTTGACACGATGTATCACGGTATTGTCTGGTTTCATGTTTCATGGATTACTTGTGTCTGAGAGGGAAAATACTATAGATATGTGATCAAACCCTGTTACTATTCATGTGAATAGCTTAGGTCCCGCATCGTGCACGCGAAACCAAAGTCATACCATTTCATGTTCATTACATCTATCCAAGCCGATCACACAATCTAGATGTATTTCAATATTGTACATGTCAGGATTCAGGTTGTATTTTAGGATTCATGGTTGTATTTCATGTTCAGGTTGTACTTCATGTTCAGGTTGTATTTCATGTTCAGGACTCTTATCATGTTCTCTGTTTTACTTTCAGTATTTCCTGCTCAGTTTCATGTATTTTCTTATTTCTCGTACTTTATATATATTTCTGTTCCTTGTTCACACCATGACGTTCATGTTCATTTCCTTGGATATACTTAGCTCCGCTCCTGACTAGGATATGTTGCAGGTATACTTGCCGGATATTGTTCTACTTTTTGGGCCAGAGCCTGAGATTTTAGCTGAGCAGGATGAGACTTAGCTTGGGGTTTCAGGTTTAGACTGTTAGCTTTACTCCTAGATATTATTTTTAGAATTCATAGTATATTTCATTCTTGATGACTCGTACATTTATATACATAGAATTGTGGATTATGGTGATTATTCTGGGATACATTTTTAGATGCTGTGATTATATACATTCATGATTATCTGGTTAGATTTTTCTAGTTTGGTACAGCTTACTTCATCGTGTCTAACGACGAAGGCTGGACGTGTCCGACTCGTGTCCGATTATTCGAAAACGGGTCGTGACATATTTTTGGTGGTGGCCCATACAGGTCTATCCTAATGGTACCTAGGTCTTAGCGTACTATTGGGGGACTTGATTAAACTAGGGAAACTTGATTACAGCATAGGAAAATCGGAAAATAAGGGTATATCAGGTTTCTTAGGTATATCAGGTATATTGATATTCTATAAACACTTGTTATTTCTAGGATTAGGACATTTTAACAGTTTTTTGTTTTTCAGATAGTTCAAGCACGCGACATCGGAACGGTTGATCCACCTACACTTGAGGGTTTCGAGTCTCCACTACTTTCTATAGCCCTACTATCCCTATGGGTAGTACGTAATTGACGAAGATGTTTCAAGAGTTCCTTGACACCCAGAGGGAGCAGGCCATTTTTTCCAAGCCAGACTTGTAGATACACTCTACGAACTTGGAAGGACTTCTGACTTCCAGACTACCAGACCCTTGGACTTTTTCGATACCGAGCGCATATCTTGTACCGAGGAGCAGAACGAAAACCTAGAGCCGCCACTGAAGATCATTCAAGTCACTGAGGATCCGACTCCTCTGATCCCGAATGCAACACAGACAATGGAACGAGACGAAAAGCTAAAGCCAGGAGAGACAAGAAGACTTATGATGTGGATAGCAACTACAGTGGATCTGCAAAGCGTCGCCACTCTCAGATGGCGCTTCTTCAATCACGTCATCAGTCGCATCATCAGAGGTAGATTCAGGCCACAATCATTTAATGAATGTTGCCAGCAAATTACGGATCACAATGGCCGAAGAGCAGCAGAATCTCAGCAGCCAGCACGACAGCAACCGTATATTCTTGCTAGAGCCCTGATTTCAGCCCCAGAAGAAGATTCATATTCAGTCGACGATCATTTGTATTTTCTGTCGTCGCCCAGGACACCACTACAACAAGTACCGCAAAAGACTGGAGTATACTTGTTTTGCGGATCGTCTGCCCACCAAGTCAAGGATTGTCCGAAGATCGCTGATCATACTGTCCAAGGACGAGCACGAGGAGCATCATGACTACAGAAAGGGGACCCGCCACACCAGATTCAGTAGCCGCATGGAGCACTACCGCAGGAAACAGCCTACGACAGGACAGTTGAAGAAGGTTGAAGAGATTTCGATCCCAGAAGAATACTGAAGACGGACTGAAGGCAAAAGGCTTCTTTTGCATGGTTGGAAAAATCATGTATCTTGATTCACAATCCAGTCTTCCCTTAAAAATTTCTCTTAGCACCTAGATTCTTTTTTGAAACTTCTTGTTTCTTATTTTGAAACCTCGATTGATATTCGAAGCTTATTTTGAGATATTATTTCCTATTCAGAACTCCGATTTCTATTCAAGGTTTTACTTTTTCGTTTGAGACTTGTTTCATATCCACAATTTGATGCTTGTTCCCTATTTCATTAATTGGTATTCTATTTTCTATTCCCTATCCATGGTCTTGCTTCTCGTTCGAGATTTTCTATTTGGGAAGTACTTTCCATCTGCGAATTTTTGTATTCTATTGTAGATTTCGTTTTTCATTCGAGACCTGTTCGAGATTTTGTTATTAGCCGAGAATTTGTTAAACTCTGTTTTTGATACGAGAATGGCTCCTTACTTCAAAATTTTGTTTCTATTTTGTACTATGCTTTCTGATCACCACTTCGGGACCTTGTTATCCATTCGAGATTTTATTTTCTATTTTGAGATCTTGACTAGTTCTTTGTTTGAAATTTTATTCATGATTTATTCAAGGTTGCATTCTATTCGAGGCTCTATTTCGACCTTATTGAGATTTTGTTGTTTCATATTCACGAATCCGGAACCTTGTTTCCAAATTATTGATTGATAGGCCTCCATTCACTCTTCATAACCTTGCTTCCTATTTGAGATTTTATTCAAGATTTTACTTCCTAATTCGCGGCTTTGTTGATGTTGATTTTTCTATCTGAGAATGGTTTCCTATTGGAATTTCTTTCAATGTATTGTTCGAGACTTCGTTGCCAATTGAGATTTTGTTATACTATGATCCCTGTACAAGGTTTCTGGTCCCTAATTCGAGGCTCTATTTTATATCTGATATCTTGCTTCTATGCCATCTTTGAGATTTCGTTACCTATCCAGGATTACCTGTCATATACGAAATCTTGTTACCATCTTGTATTTCATTTGAGATTTTGATTACTATTTGAACCTCGACCTCCTGTTCAAAATTTTAAATCTTTCTGTTTGCATTTTGAACTTACTACTCTTTGACTGGACTCCTTGTTGTTTTTAGTACCTAATAAACCCTTGTCTTCTAATCGTTAGATAATTTCACCATTATCGTGACTTGGACTATCAAAATTCATTTAGATTCCTTGAAACCTTTTTAAATTCCTAAGGATAAAGTCGAGAGGCTATTCGATGACCTACTATGGCATGACAGTTGCGCGCTGTAGCCATTAGCTGGATTATGGAGACTGAGGGTTCACTGCAGTCAGTAGCGCACTGGCGAGGCAGGAACTTTAAGTTGAAGTAATTTCAGACAATCATAGGTTTTCGAATATTGACGAGACTTTGTCATATTCTTCATATCTTGATCTATTAGGTTATTTCGTCAATGATTGTAGGAAAATGGATAGGGTTGACAGAATACTCAGTGACATATTGTTATTTGAGTCATAGAGCTGAAAGTCCACTGCAGTCAGATATACTAGGGGGGTAGGGATTCTAAGCGAAGTGATTTTGAATACCTATATGTTCTCGGGTACCATGGAACTATATTCCTTTTTTCATATGATTATCTATTTTCGTGAATCACAAATCCTTGCACGTTCATCCTGATTTGATACTAATACTTCCGGGGTAGTTTCCATACGTTTCCTAAATCAACCCTTGTTAAAAAAAAAATTCCTTTTAGCATTTTATCGTTAGATCATTAAATTTCTCAAAGTTATACATTACCAGATTTTGATTCCGTACTTCGTTGTGTCTTGTCTAAACTTCGATCATAAGTCATGTCTATCTGACCATGATTTTCCTATCTTGTTCTAGTCTACTTGTATTAAACTATCGATTTTAATCGTACTTGGTAGTTGTGCCGTCATGATTTTGCTCCTTTAAGTTATGATTAAATTCATATCACCTTCTGCCTAATTAAAGTCTCAGTCATTGATAGATCATGTTATTTCAACTTCCTTTAGGAAATTATCATACTTGATCCTAAATTATAGCCTTGTTTCACTTCGTGCCTAACCAATTTTGATCATTATCGATCAATGCCATTTTAACCGTTAAATTAGTCGTACTAAGTCATTCCAAGTTCTACGATCATACCTAGATGATCCTGATCGCGCTTATATTTTATAAGGATTACACTCTGTACCTATTGATCCTACCTGTTGATTGAAATACTGTTTTGGTCGTGACCATTTTTCCAACATGCCTCAACTTTGATTTAAATCGTGTTTAGTTGATCGTGTCAGATGATTTATTTTGCCATGACTAAATTCAACTCTATGGTATGACCAAATTTGTTGACCAGTTTTCATTACTTAAATGTGCCTACTGTACCCTTTGAATTTCGAGGACAAAATTTTCTAAGGGGCGAAGATTTGTAACCCCTCTTTTCCAAATAAATAGAATTATAGTATATTTTTAGATTTATGGATTTTAGGAAATCCCTAGAATTTTCGAATAATTATATTCAAGTTATTTATAATTCATGAATATATATATTTTTAAAATGTTTTATTAAATAGCATGGTAGTTAATTAATTAACTTTCTAACAAATCTAGGGTTATTGTGCAAATATGAAAAGGGGGAGGGTTATTTCCTAAATAACCCTTGTGTGCATTTTGGGTTCTGCAAAATTGCTTGGCGGAGGGACTAAATTGCATATTTGTAATTTTTCTTTTTATTCGGTGTTGAGGAGAGAGACTCAGTCTCATTCTCCTCGAGCTCTCCTATTTTTTTTCCAATCTCTCAACCCTAGATTTGAGTCGACCGTGGCCGGTGGCCGCCACCACCACAGCAGCAGAGGCTCGACGGTGCGTGAGTTCTCGATGACGAGGATCTTCTCCGGCAGCAGACCAGCCTTCCCATCTCGAGTGGCGATGGAGATGATGATGATGACGGCATTGTAGAAGCATGGAAAATACTAAAAAAAATGACTCATGCGGCCAAAGAACCCCATGCGGCTCAGAAAGCCCATGCGCCTCGGAGAGTCATGCGGCATAAGGGGCTATGCGGTTCAAGACATCCCATACGGCTCAGAAAGACACGTGGCAGGATAGCCCTCTCCTCTGCCCTCTCGTATTAATTGCTTGACAGCTGACAACTCTGAAAAAGTGACAGCCCTGACACAGAAAGAAGTAATTATGACTCTGTCATAATGACGAATCTCTAGGGAAGAGAAAAGAGATCTCTGACACAAATCCCCCGAGAGCCATAAAAAATGCCACGTGGCCTTGCCATGTGGGCGTTCGTATGCGGCTCACTTCTCATACGGTTCAGAGTGAATCCGTCCTATGCGGCTCAGGCAGAGAAAGCCTCATGCGACTCGAGCAAAGCACTTCTCATGCGGTTCAGAGTGAATCCGTCCTATGCGGCTCAGGTCGAGAAAGCCTCATGTGGCTCGAGCAAAGAACTTCTTATGCGGTTTAGAATGAATCCGTCCTATGTGGCTCAGGCCAAGAAAGCCTCATGCGGCTCGAGCAAAGACTTCTCATGCGGTTCAAGAGGATCATCTCCATGCGGCTCAGGTGGATGTATCCCTATGCGGCTCGCAATGATTACCTCCATGTGGTTCAAAGGCTCGAGGGAGGGCCACTACCCAGACAGCCCTGACTTGTGGCCTTAACCCTATGCGGCCCAAAGTCATATGCAGCTCACTCGTCATATGGTTCAGATTCCCCAGTGGCTCCTAGGACACATGTCCTAAGCCGATTAATTACTCAGATTTACTGTCATCAAAGATTGGGTCAAATCCCAATAATCTGGGACACGTGGCAGGAGAATAAATTTAATTTATTCGTAGACATCAGAAGATCATTATGAGGAAGATTTATTCCAATCAGCATTAATTGCTAATGGGATTTGGTGTAATCTACACTTGATGGTTCGGATTCGTCACAGTCAAAACTGAACGGCCTGGATTGACCAATCTACGGGCCGCCGCCACCTCCAAGAGCTAATCATTGGCAACCCTAATGATCACATCCCACTATTATAAATAGCAAGGTGCCATTCCCTTGTAAAGAAAAAGAATATCAGAGAGAAATACGCTATCAAAGAAAAAAAAATACACAGAGAGAGAGAGAGAAGCCAGAAGAGCAATAGAAGGAGAGCAAGAAGAGCATTTCTCCAGCAACGCCAATCATCTCTTCACAGGAGCCAAGGCTGCATACCGATCGTCCAAGGAGTAAGGCAGGGCTGCCGTCGCCTTCCCGAGCCTCTATCGTCACCCCCCAGAATCTAAAATAAACAATTGTACTTAGACTGCTGTACCTAGGTTTTCGTCCCTAGGCTTTCTTTGTACAAGCGAGTTTGTAACGTGAAGTAAAAGTCTGGTCCTCCGATAATTGTTCTGTTCTTTTATATTTCATGGCAAACAAGATGGCGACTCTGCTGGGGACTAACTTCTCCACGGCTGAGGAGTTGGTGACGCAATCGGATGCAGCCAAGCTTGGCTCCACGCAACAGAAGATGGTCGCCCGGTTCGACCAACAGGCGTTCGAAGAAATGCTCTCCGACAAGAGCGCTGGCCCGGTCCAGAAGCGAGCCCGCACAAAGAAGGCCCGCAAGGAGTGGAGACCCCGATCCTTTGTTCCTATTGGAGCTCTTGCAGAAATACCCTCTGTTGCTCAAGACGGAGAGAAAGACTCTTCTGTGCCCCCACTTCAGACCGTAGACAACTCTGCTCTCCCCAAGTCCGGCAGAAGAAAACACTATGATGCTGGACTTGCAGGGGCAAAGAGGAACTCTATGAGATCCGAGCCGCATAAGGGTATTAGCCGCAGGAAGAAAGCTCATGCGGCTACATCCGCCAGCCGCATGGAGAAAACTCATGCAGCCACATCTGTCAGCCGTATAGCTTATGCGGCTACAGTTGCCAACCACATGGATGAAACTCATACGGCTAAGAAAGTCAATCGCTTGCAGAAAATCCATGCGGCCACAATTGCCAACCGCATGCGGCCAGCCTGTACGGTCGTGACTCCTAGCCGCATAAAAACAACTCATCCAACGGCAGAAGACAACCGCATGCAGACAGCCTGTACGGCACCCAATCCTAGCCGCATAGCGACCGTTCCACGCTTCTCTCGATCAGTCTTCGACCGTCTCTCATGCGGTCCTGACTCTGATGGTTCTCTGGATGATAAGCCAGACTCTGTGGTGTTCAACTTGGACTCCTCCTATTACGCACCCGCAAGTGCTAAAAGGAGGAAGTCTAGGGCAGCACAGGCTCGTCAAGCTCAGTCAGCTGTCCCAACCTCTGACTATCGGGGCATCCCGTTGATTATCATACGGGCCTCTGATGGGAAGTTGTATACAACCGCTCGAGTCCAGCCCCCGGCGGCAAACGGACAGAGTGGTTCCTCTGACCTGCGTGAGGCGATCCTCCACAAGCGCAAGGAAAGAGAAGGAGCCTCGACGTGCAAAGAGTCCTCGTTTGGACATCACTGCACCCAAATCATCGTCAACTGCTGTTGCAACAATGCGACAGCAATGGAAGACCGGCCGTCCGTCTTCCAAAGACTACAGCATCCGAGCTCAGAAGATGAGGCACCTCCTATTGTCTCCTGCAATTCCGCTCAGAAAGTCCCCGCCGAAGGGAGAGGGAAAAAGACAAGCATCTCCAGTCCCAAGATATCAACCACCACAGCTAAGAAACTGTCGTCTAAACGGTTGTCCTCTACCGGAGTATTCCAACACACCCGTTCAAAGACGAAATCTGCCGCGATGGGAAATTCATCATCCACATCGCTGGGGGTTGTGAGAACTGGGGGTAGCACTCCTCCGAACATCCACAACAATCCGATGTTTCAAGGAGCCGAGCCCGGACAAACAACTCTTCCATCAGGTACAACAGACGCTGATGTCCCTGAGGACATCCGTGACTCTCAAGACGAAGCAAGCTCTGAGGCTGGGGATACCGTTCCCTCCGAGTCCGAGCCCGAAGAGAACATTCCCACCTATCCCGATGACTTCTCGGTACATGGGTACGACTCGGAGGGCACATCCTCCACCGTTCCTTCCATCACCCCTCATGTAAGGACGGTTTTTATGACGGACAACAATCAAGGTGGTTCCAATGATCGCCAGCGCATCGACAATCTCGAAGCCATATTACTTGCTTTGGTCAAGTCTGTAGACGAGATTAAAGCAGCCCTTCCAACTCTGCAAGGAGGGACGCCTGGCCAAACAAGCGCGGGTCCCGCGGTCAATGCGGACTCGAATTCGGCGGCACCGAACCCGGGCAACAATCCTCCCGAAATAACAGCCCCTACCGCAACAGATGAGACCCGAGAAGTAAGAAGAGAGGTCCAGGAGCTCCGAGCCATGTTCCATGCCCGAGAATATGCTCAAGACCTCATAATGCGGCAACCATACCCTGCCGAATGGAGGGATGTTCCATTCCCACCAAAATATAAACCGTTCAACATCAACCCATATGACGGCAAGACCTCAGCTAGTCGGTACATCACGTACTTCGAGGTCACCATCGACCATCTGCCCCACGATGATGCATCCTCACACGATTATTCATTGGGGCATTGGAAGGAGTCGCCTTCGACTGGTATCGCAATCTGCCGGACAACTGCATCCACTCCTTCGCCGGCTTCAAGCGCATGTTCTTGGAGAGATTCTACGAGGTAGGGCAGGACGTCACCATGTCCACCCTCATGGACGTCATCCAAGGGGAGAAGGAGCTGACAAGGAACTACATTGAGCGGTTCCGCCAAACCGCCATGAAGCTGTCCTCCGAAAATCCAGATTCCTCTTTGATTGAAATTTGCCAAAAGAGACTGCTTCCAACGATCAGTCTCTGGATGGGCGAGAGTCAATTCAAGGACTGGAAGGCATTTATCATCAGTGCCACAAGTGTCAAAGAACGACTGAAGAAGGCTCGCCAATTGGGATTGCACATCTCAGAAGGAGAAAGCAAGGACAAGCATCCCAACAACGATAATGGGGGTAACCCCTCCAACAATCGGGACAACAAGGGAAAACAGGCTATGGTGGCCGATACAGCACAAAAACCTGAGCCGAAGCCCGTAGACAAACAATGGCCGCAAATCACTTACTCCTTCGAAGACGGTCACGTCAAGCCCATCCTGGACATGCTCATACAAGGGGACAGAATTCAGCTTCCTCTACCAAGACGGGAATCGCGGCCGGCGGAGATGGAGAATCCAAAGTACTGCCATTATCATCGCTATGTTCATCATGCTACACACGATTGCTACCAGCTGAAATGGTACATCCAGAACCTCATCGATTCGAACGCTCTGGCCATCGATTTCGATGAGGTAACCGTGGAGGCCAATATGGTGTCCGTACAATTCGGCAGCTTTCCTCCGACGGAGACTCAAGACCGGGTAGTCCCCGTCCCTCTAGCGACAATGGAGATTACCAATCTTCCACCTCCCCGAGATCAGGCTACCGGTCTAGTACCCCTCACCACATCACGAGGGGAGGTCATGTGGATCCATCCAGCCTTGGTGTCAAAAGTGACTCGGCCCACACCATCATCTTCCACCGACAAAAAGAAAAGTGGAAAAGTCAGGACCTGCCACACAATCCCGGCAGACAACGAGGAAGCTACAGCCGTCGTCACGCGGTCCGAAGCACAATCCCAACCTGTGGTTGACAATCCAGCCGAAAATCATCAACCCACTACAACTGATGCTCCGGGACCGGCTCAGCCTTCGACGACCGATAAGCCTAGGCCGAGGGAGACTCGCTTCGACAAATCCCTCCGAAAAGGGGCAGCTCAAGGGCTAAAGAGGCCCTACAACTTTGACATCTTAGCACAATTGGCTAACACACCGGCCAAGTTGTCACTGTACGAACTCCTAAGACTCTCCAAGGACGTTCGTATTGCATTAAGCGAAGCACTCCAAAATGCAGATGTCTATCTGGCTCAATCCAACCTCACCGGGGAGGACTCACCCATGGATCTCCAAGATAGTGCCTGCACGGGAGCAATGCCCAACATCGTCTTCACTCCGCAGGACATGCTCATCAAAACCAACCTACACGATCGCCCGCTATACTACACGGGGTACATCGGCGACGTGAAGGTGGATCGGATGCACATTGATCCTGGCTCTTCCATAAGCATCATCCCGAAGGGTCTGCTACATCATCTCCGTATCCCAATGCATCGCCTGACACCTACAAGCACCGCCATCAGCGGTTTTAATTCGGGCAGGAGCTACCCTATTGGGAAGATTCGTCTGAAGTGTCAAATTGGCGACCTCCAATCCGAAGTCACCTGCTACGTCATAGATGCAGACACTTCTTATAACATCCTCTTGGGGCGCCCATGGATACACGATTACATGATCGTGCCTTCCACGCTGTACCAGTGCTTCAAATACGTCGACAAACACGGCTTTGTGAAGACAGAATTTGCTGATATCGATCCCTTCAAAGGGGTCGAATCCTACTACTCAGACTCCTGCCTATATGAAAAGTCGAAGAGGCACCTTGATGAAGGAGACGTACAAGCTCATACCGAGACAGCTACGGGATTAGAAGGACCTCTGACAATCTATCTCCAAGCTCGCAAACCGGGCAAGTCCGTACCCCTTACTGCCACTCTAAGGAAGGACGCGATCAGCCTCTCGGCGCAAGAGAAGCAGATGACAATCCGGCTGCCAAGGTCCGGCCAAGTGTCGAGACCCACAACGGGGCCACTAACAATCAGACTGCCGAGAGTCAGTCAACCCCAAACGGAGAAGCTCAACCCCTCCGACAAGCCGCTGACGATACGCCTTCCCAAGAAGGGTCGTCACCCCGATGCAAGGTCTGACACTTCTAGCGAACCAGCCACTCCTCGCTCCACATCAAGTGCCAAACTTGGGGTCGCTAGTCTGCCAACAACTCCACGCTCTGTGCCCTCAGCTGAACCTCTAACGATCAAGCTACCCAGGTCGTCCTCTCAGTCTTCATTTACACAGGGGGTAGCCGAAGAGGAACCGGAGCTAGCCAAGTATGTGGTTGCCCACACTGATGTTCCCTCCGCTGATGATATAATCCCCCAAGAAAAGATACCTTACTTCATCAATAAAGGGTTATCTTTGAACTACACCGAGCTCAATAAGCTATGTACAATGTATGCTATAGAACACGGTATAGGTACTCACCTACACACACAGGTGACAAATGTCCACACCATGATCCAGCTTACCCCAGTAGAAGATGCTTACCGAATAATCGATGGAGGGGATCATCCGATCATCTTTGGCCGGACGAACAATCCGCATCCCTCCACCATAGAGGAAGTCGACCTCGGGACAGATGCCGGGAGACTGCCTCTGTATCTGTATAGCCCACAATCCAAATATCTCATGAAGAAACAGGGGTATGATCTGGAGACGACGCCAGGTTTGAACTACGGCACTGGACGACGATTACCTTTGAAGCCGCCAGTCCCGACGGGCAAACCACAGAACTACTATAACAAAACTCGATGCGGGTTAGGGTATGTAACGCCTACTACGACTCCTGAGAGTTCAGATGAAGAATGCGATTGGCAGTCACACTCAACCGGGTCACCAACTTCTGACTCGGATACCAGCATCGGAGATCTGTTCAGACAAGTCATGTCAGTCAATATGGCATTCGTCGACGCTTACGAAGAAGACGAAGACATCCCCAAAATCCTCGAGCTAGAGCCGTAGGCCCAGCAATTAGATGCACAATGGGAAAAGCGGTTCGAACTGAGAGAACCTCCTACTGAAGATGAGGTTATACAAGTTGACCTCGGCAGCAAATCTTCTCCAAAACCAATTTTTGTCAGTAAAAACCTAACAGACAAAGAACGAGAGTCGCTGCTAGAACCCGTCAGAGAGTACATTGATGTGTTCGCCTGAAGCTATGAAGATATGCCAGGGTTAAACCCCGACATTGCTCTTCACAAACTCAACATTCGACCAGATGCGAAGCCAGTCAAGCAACAACAGCGACGCTTTCGCCCAGGCATCATGGACGCGATCGAAGCCGAAGTCAACAAACTGATAGCCAGCAGCTTCATTCGTGAGGAGCAACATCCCGATTGGGTCGCCAATATAGTACCCGTCCTCAAGAAGAATGGAAAGATTCGAATCTGCATCGACTTCCGCAATCTGAACGAAGCATGCCCCAAAGATGAATTCCTCCTTCCTATCACAGACATCATGATCGACAATACCTGCGGCTTCGAACGTATGTCATTCATGGACGGCTTCTCGGGGTACAACCAAATCAAGATGTCTCATGACGACGAAAAGCATACATCGTTCCGAACACCGATTGGCACATACTGTTACACAGTTATGCCTTTCGGCTTAAAGAATGCCGGCGCCACCTATCAAAGGGCCATGAGCATCATTTTCAGAGACCACTTACGCAAGACAGTGGAGTGCTACGTTGACGATATAGCCGTTAAGAGCTGCTATAAAGGAGACCATCTGTAGGATCTAAGGACGGTATTCGACCTAATACGAGCGCACAATTTGAAAATGAACCCTACGAAGTCCTTTCTGGGCGTATCCAGCGGGAAGTTCTTAGGCTTCATCATCACTGCAAAGGGTATCCATGTAGACCCTGAGAAGACAAAAGTAATCATGGAGATGGGTCCCCCGAGAAATCTCCGCGAACTCAGAGGTCTCCAAGGGAGGCTAGCTTACATCAGAAGGTTCATTTCTAACCTCTCCGGGCGATGCCGACCATTCACGCACCTCATGAAGAAAGGAGTCTCATTCGTATGGGACGAGGAATGCCAGCGTGCTTTCGACAGCATCAAAGAATATTTGTCAAATCCTCCAGTTTTGGTGGCCCCGGTTCCTGGAAAACCATTTCTGCTCTATGTACGAGCAATGGAACACTCCCTCGGGGCTCTGCTGGCACAAAACAACGACGCAGGCCATGAGCAGGCCATATATTACCTCAGCCGAATGATGATTGGGCCAGAGCACCGGTATACCGCTGTGGAGAAGGAATGCCTTGCCCTGGTGTTCGCCATTCAAAAAATGCGACACTATGTCACCGGACAAACGATACATGTGATTTCACGAGTCAACCCTCTCAGGGTCCTCATGACTAAACCAGGGGCACTCAGCTTTTGCCTCGCTACATGGGCAATACTGCTGTCCCCTTATCATATGATCTTCGTCCCCAGACTTCTTAGCCGCCCACCCAGGCTCGGAGTCCTCCAGGATATATGAAGAGATCCCAGATGAGGTCGCCGACTCGCATGCAACCTCTCACGATGATATATGGCGAATGTTCTTCGACGGTGCTTCGAGGACTGGACCTAAAGGCAATATAGTCGTCGTAGTCGGGGTAGTGCTGATCTCCCCTTCCGGATTGGTGATTAACCGCGCTTATTCTCTCACCGAGCCCTGCTCTAACAATGTGGCCGAGTACAACGCTCTGGTCATTGGCCTCCAACTTACAAGAGAGCTGGGGGTAGAATACCTTGAAGCATACGGCAATTCCTAACTAATCGTCAATCAGATCCGGGGCTCATACGAAGTCCGCCACGAAGACATGATCCCTTATCACCAAATAGCGATCGATATCATCTCGTCATTCGAGGGGTTCTTCATCGAGCATGTCCCCAGACTTCGAAATATTGAAGACGATGCCTTAGCTGGTCTTGCCGCTTCCCTAGCAGTTCCGAATTATGATCGCCAATCAGTGGATGTGATAGGCCACGAACTGGTCTGTCCCAAGAACAATGTGCAATTTGTGGCAAGTTATTTCGCACAGACGATCGATGATGCCCCAAATTGGAGACAACCATTCATCGACTTCGTCGTCTACGACATCCTGCCCGAGAACCCAAAGGAAGCCACCTCCATCAGACGGCGTTCTCTCAGATTCTTCTACGATACAGAGACGAAAATGCTGTATCGCCGCTCCTACGACGGATTACTGCGTCGGTGTCTGTCGAATGCAGAAGCCAAAGAAGCCGTACGAGAAGCTCACGACGGTGTCTGCGGGGCCCACCAGCCCGGCCCAAAATTGCAAGACCGCCTTCGACGAATGGGCTACTATTGGCCCACGATGGTGGCAGATGTGATAGATTATGCCAAAAAAATACAAAGCCTGTCAAGTCCACGCGGACTTCATTCACCAACCATCCGAGTTTCTACATCCGACAGTGGCGTCCTGGCCATTCGAAACATGGGGAATGGATATCATTGGTCCAATCACCCCACCTTCCTCCCGAGGACATCGTTTCATACTTGCGATCACTGATTACTTCTCCAAATAGGCGGAAGCTGTCCCACTCGCGGAAGTTAAGACTTCAAACGCGATCAGCTTCCTTAAGCATCACGTCATCTACCGCTTTGGACTGCCCCGAAGGATCATCCATGATAATGGTCCGCAGTTTGTAAGCCATGCATTCTATCGGTTTTGCGATAAGCACCGTATTCAGAATGTCGCTTCGACACCATACAACCCGGCAGCAAACGGGTTGGCAGAGGCATTCAACAAAACAATCATCAAACTCTTCAAGAAGTTTGTCTCCTCCAATAAACACGACTGGAACGAGAAGCTCGGCGAATGCTTATGGGCTTATCGCACCACAGTTCGAACAGCCACCAGGAATACACCATTCTCCCTAGTGTACGGGAGTGAGGCAGTCCTCCCATTGGAGACTCAGATCCCCTCACTACGTGTCGCCCTCACACATCAATTGACGACAGACGAAAACTACCATCGTCGGCTACAGGAATTAGAGGCACTAGATGAAAAGCGCCTCTTGGCTCAGCAACGAATTGAGCTATACCAAGCATGCATCTCTGGAGCCTTCAAGAAGAAGGTCAAAATCAGAACATTCCAGGTGGACGATCTCGTCCAGGCAGTCCGGAGGCCGATGGTCATGACTCCCAAGACCGCCGACAAATTCCAGCCAAAGTGGAAAGGCCCATTTATCATTGAGACAGTATTCTCCAACGGTGCTTACCGCCTCGCAAAACAAAACGGAGACTTGCTAATGTTGCCCGTCAACGGCAAGTTCCTGAAGAAATATTATGTCTAAACGACATTCTCTCCAGCTCATCGAGTCATGTACCTGCTGGTACCGCTGAACTCACATCCACAACATTTCAGATTATCGAGTCATGTACCCGCTGGTACCGCTGAACTCACAAAGATTATCAAGGCATGTACCCGCTGGTATCGCTGAACTCACATCCACAACATTTCAGATTATCGAGTCATATACCCGCTGATACCGCTGAACTCACAACATTTCAGATTATTGAGTCATGTACCCGCTGGTGCCACTGAACTCAATATTCTAAATTACCGAGTTATGCACCCGCTGGTGCCTCTGAACTTACATTCCGGTCACTCTTTCAGATAGTAAGTCACGTATGATTATACCTCTGAACTTTCTTCCTGGGAGAGATCCTCCCTCATGATCCAATACCCGTACTCTCAGTGCACAAAAAGGGTAATCGATCCACAAATTTCCAAAACGGCCATGTCCTCATTACCTCTGAGTCGTTCCACTTCCGCCAAAAACAAATCACCCCTCACATAGAACTTCCATGTCCTCATTACCTCTGAGTCGTTCTATGTGCCCTCCTTTATTGAGCCCACTCCTGTCATGTCCTCATTACCTCTGAATGGGAAGGCTCCGTCGAAGAAACCTTCATACTTGCCATGTCCTCATTACCTCTGAGTAAGTATGATGATCCCCTTTCGACCTATTATCTGTACCCACAACCGGAGTACGCCAAGGGTAATAGGACCACAAATGTCCTCTGTTGACCGCAAATGTCCTCTGTTGACCACAAATGTCCTCTGTTGACCACAAATGTCCTCTGTTAACCACAAACGTCCTCTGTTGACCATCAATATCCTCCGTCGAGTTCACTCCTGCCATGTTCTCATTACCTCTGAGTAGGAAGACTCTACGTTTAAAAAAACTTCCTCCTTGCCATGTCCTCGTTACCTCTGAGCAAGTATGTCGGTTCCCCTTCATCCTATTATCCGTATCCTAAACCAGGGTACGCCAAGGATAATAGGCCCACAAATATCCTCAGCTAAATTTTTCAGCACAAACCTACCACCTCTTCATGCCCCAGGAGCCCAGCTGCTCTACGGCATTCCTTTTCTCAATACCAAGAGCACCCATGACCACTTTGCTATGGCTGCTTCAGGTACCCTGACCAAAACTTGTTATCTCTACCTAAAACCAAGGTACGCCATGGGTAACAGGTCCACAAATATATCCCCTATGCGAGGGAAAACATCACCACAATATCACAGGCGCAGTAGACAATACAAATAAAGGGTAGAATTGAAAGTACTTTTTATTTGAAGGAAGAAAAAGCATTACATATTTCGGGATCATGTCCCCTTCAGAAAGAGAGAAAACAGAAACAAAACAAGAAGAAAAGGCCGACTATATTTCAACATTGCACAACTCCAAGAGACGGTTTTTCACCAAGGCAGTCCCCCGATCAAGCCTCTACTTAGCCCGACGCTCGGCCTCTTGGGATAACTGCTCTGCGTCATTCAAATAAATATACGCCTGCCAGTCGTTCTCCATTTTCTTTAAGGCAAGCTCTAGATTAGCAGAAGCCCTGCTGTACTTGTCAGCCTCCTGAATGGCAATCCTTTTCTCGATACGAGCAGCCTCAAGCTCTGACTCCAGGAAGGCCAATTTTCTCTGGAGCACGAGGATCTGTTCCCGGGCATCAGTTACCCCACGGGAAGCATCCGCCTCCCGGGTTGTGCAATCTTCAGTTCGACGGCTCCATTGGTCATGCAACCGAGTCAGATCTCGGTAGTCCTTCAATATAGCCGGTTTAAGCGATTCTCGGGCAGCCATCACCTTCTCCACCGCAATAATGAGGAAGTTGCGCTCTTGATTTATGACCGCAGGTAAATCAGTATGTTGCAAAAAGCGGAACTGGGCCACGAGACGATCAGCTTCTAATAGCTTCGGCTCCAAAAGCGCAGCCAATTCTCCTCCTCCAGGGAGTGTCTTAAGGATATTAATCTGGCCACCGGCACATCGACGGGCCAGAGTAAAGGGAGTCCCCCTTTCCACTGCTGCTTCGACCCCTCTCTTCAAGTGACGATGGAAACTGGCAACCACATCCTGTAACGCGTCATCCAAGACCTCTGTAGAGGATGGCATAAGAGGGAGAGTGGCAGACGATACCGGAGGAGCAGCTTCAGAAGTTACTGCACCCGCCACCAAGGAAGCAAATTCCGTACGGAAAGATGCTTGGATGGCGGCTAACTCCTCTTCCGCCGCCCGAAGAGCCTCGATACTCGGCAGGGAGGAAAGGTTGACCCCCGAAACTACATTCGCAGAGGAGGACACAGGGGGCATCGTCTCTTGTCCCAGTTGCACTGCTACCCGGGACCCCGAGCTCGACCCAGACGAAGGTCCCTCGACATAGAGAGGTTCTGTCAGGCCCTCTCCGGTAGGGTACGATCCAGCAACATCAATCACTAGCAATGAAGGGTTGGGATCTGAACATCCAAGGCAACCATTAGTCGACATAATCTGAAAGAAAAGATGACAAGAACACATTGGCTTATTCACGAGCTATGGTTCGATTTGTATTACCAGGGGAAGAGCGTGGGGACGACGGCTCGTTCACAGCCGGCGTAGTTTTCCCACCCACAGAGTCATCATGTTGGGGTTCGGATGTCTCAGGGACGGGCGCAGTAAAGCCCCCGTCCCCCTGGGTTGAGGTCCCAGCTAGGTGGGAATCATCGGCCGCAACCGGAAGCACCCCAGCAGCAATGATAGCGGTGCACACATCACTGACTAAGTGAGACAGGACCGGATCAGTCTCGATAATCGGGTCCTGAGGAGCGAGCTCATCCGACGCCTATAAAGAGCAAAAGAAATAAGTAATTAGGCCATAACATAGAAGAAGAAGAAAGGAAACAGCTGAAGCCCAAATCACCTCAGGAACAACGTCCTCATCATCAATAAACAGCCTGCGACGTCTTACCGCAGCGTGCTTCGTGGAATAAGTTCGGTCATCAGCGGTAGTCATGCGCCTGCTTTGCTTACGTGAAGGGCCAGGTACCGCAGATGGTTGATCCTCCACCACTTTGTCAGACAGAGTAGACGATTGACCCACGGCCCTTTCAGCCGGCACGACAGGGGGTTGATTCCCAACCTCCTCGCCCGAAGAATTCGATAAGTCATCAGTATCTTGTTCGTCGTCTTCCTCATCTGCTCTAGTGGACTCTGAATCCGGCACAGGAACCCTGTTCGCCCCCCTCTTCCTCTTCTTGGACCCTTCTGGCTTCTCAGCCAAACCGGTGCCAGCAATGAAGCTAGTATTCATATCAAAACCAACATGAGGCTTGCTCGCTGCAACATGATAAAGGGCCGCTATATACAAGATATCACCCTCCACCTTGGCATCAGGGAGTGAGAAGCTGGCTCGGGTATGGGTCGCATTATAATAATGCCAAGCCCGGACGCCATCAAGCACACTGCCCTCAAAGCTCAAGCAAGCGCTAGGGCGATCCAGGAACAATTGACTATACCCGATTTGACGGGAAAATCTACTGGGCAGATAAGGCTCCAGGTATACTCTATTTCGGTAATGATACACCAGGTGCGCGGGACGGATGTTGCGTAACCAAAGGAGCATCTTCTCAGATAAAAGTTGGAGACAATCAACGCCGTCAACGTGTACCCTCCTCACTTCTCCGAGGGTAAATTCAGGGAGAGATACGAAGAATTCGGGCCCATCAAGTCTTGCCAATGCCCTCCGACAGGCCGGCATGGTATCATGTTCCCAAGGCTGATGACGATACCGGAAAAGGAAGGCGTCATCATCGGTGACGTTTTCATCAGGTCCCGGTCTCATCAACGACCGATAGTGCATCAATAACCACCCCATAAGGTAGTGGTATGGTAGTTCTACCGTTTAAAGTCCATCGACACATCACGAGCAATGACTTTGGATGAAAAGGCACGAAGGCCGTGGTGTATGCTACACACCATAGCCGGGAGGAGCGCCAGTCTTACTTTGAAGACCAACTTTACAGCAGAAAGAATAAAATGGCGGCTGATCCTTTCCATAGAACCCGCGCCGCCCGAGACTACACAATTGCGTAGCCACACCATCAAGAACCCAGCTAAGATCGCTTTATCAGACATCTCCTGGGTACCATAGTGAAAGTAACTGAGGGAGTCAGTGCTACTCCCAAACCGGTCACGGGTAGACCTCGACTTCTTGACCTTCAACATCATATCCTTCACCTCCTCCGGGGTTCGAGGAGTTCGAGACGAAACTTGACCAGAAGGACGCAACTTGAAAAGATACAAAATCCAGGCCTTGGTGTGAGGGGCGTTCCCTTCTGAGCTATTTACTTTCTTGATAGCCATCTGGTGGCAGGCGTTATGATGACACAACAGTTCTTGGTACACGGTGACAAAACCAGGAAATCGTCGATCCAGGTCTTCAAATTCTTCGTTCGTCGGTGTATATGCTTCAAAAGCTTCACCTCCCCACGGCAATCTAGACACAGCGTTCATTTCGTGAAGAGCAAGCCCCAGTTCTCCTCCGGAGGCAAAGAAAGTCCCTGTGCGCCGATTATACAGCTCCAATAGAGCCATAAACAAGGGCTTGTTAATGGGCAACCCGTAGCAGGTACCCCTGATGGCGTAGTAGAGATCAATTTCCCGAAGGAATTCTCTATATTTTCTCAAAATCCACGAGGTAAGATTAGTCCATGTGGGAATGGGGTTGATCCAATTCAGCAGCGACAACCTACCTACGGGATAGGACCCCTTGCGAGCGAGCTGATTCAAAAAAGTATCAGCTAGAGTGAAGGTAAAATTAGGGCCAGTCGTGTTTACAAAAGTGCCCGGGAGCAGCCCCATCACAGTCCGACTCACGGATTCCTTGCCCGCACATACTAAACCCGTGCGCCCGTTGTAGTGGATCTTGCTCACAAACATTCCCTGTTGGGTAGGAGTCAGGGAGCCCACCATTGTCCTACCCAACGGTACCATGTTAAACCATGAAAGAGGATAATGTCGCTCCATCTCGGGGATATGAATCTCTACCCCGTCTACAGAAAAATTCCAGTGCTCTGAGACATCCAGCAATCGGGAGTTCTTTACAGAAAAGGCGTCCCCGAAGAGAAAGGCCGGTTTCAGATATTCTCCATCCAACTTCCCCGAATTCATCATTGATAAAAGAAAGCGGAAAGGTTGTTTATTAATAGCCGCCACCCTCTCCCTAGGCTCATTAGTGGGAAACTGATCCACTATACGATGGATTAAATCATCAAGCCGCGTGCCCACGGCGTACTGAGCTGAACCCACAAGGAGCTCTCCTGCTGGGTTGGTTGGGAGGTTCACTGAAGAAAGGACAAAAAAGAAACAGGATTAAAAGATGGTTAAAACAAAAAAATCGCTGAATAAGGAAGCTCTCACGAGCCTATGCGGTTCAGGTCAATAATGCCTTATGCGGCTCCAGTCCAGTTGGGTCTCAAGAGATACAATTTCGAGGAAGCCTATACGGTTCGAGTCAATACAGTCTCATACGGCCCAAATCAGACGGGAGTTCCATATGACTCTAGCTAGATAGCTTATGCGAATTGGATGAATATACACAGTTCTAACAGGAGAACTCATGCGGCACAAAACGCTATGCGGTTCAGCCTGCTAGAAACGCTCCATTCAGAGGAGACTTTACGCGTTTAAATCCTTCTTCTGCGGTTCAAACATGGGGTATTTTCTATGCGGTTCGGGCATAAAAAAGTCATGTGGCCCATACAGCATATGCGGCTCTGCCATCAACTTGGTAGGAGGCTTGTGCATAAATATGCAGCAGAGCCATGGGTACTCAAGATTCAAATGCGACCCTTACCATTGAAGGCAGGACGAACGTCAGAGGGCACTTCGGGCGCTTCAGGCTCGACGGCTGACGAAGACGTCACCCTCTTGCCCTTCGCGGCGGCAGAAATGACTTTAGAAGACTTAGGAGCCATTGCTTCGACGAGCGGACAAAGAAGATCAGAAAGAGAATACAGGAAAAAGGGTGAACGAAAGAGAAGGTAAAGAAGTCCCTCCGGCTAAAGTCACCCATATTTATAAACAAAGGCGAAGCGTTTCGATCCCCGTGCATACATGCAAACCGACTCTTCGGTTATCAAAATAAGCTGCCGAAAATGAAGGCCAAGCTCCTCGGATCCCGCACCAAAAAGCGGCCTCTAAAAAAATCAACAACATTTAAGTGCCAACGATTGCCATACGTGGCAAATAATGACGTGGCGAGAAGCTACGCGGCTGAACAGTCCCCTGCGGCTGAACCACCTACGCGGCTGAACAACCTATGCGGCCAAAATCTCTATGCGGTCAGGGTTTCATATGCGGCTAGAAGAACACAACCATGCTTCTTATTCAAAGTATTTCAATTTTGCAAATTGAAAACTTTGAAGGGGTCTTGTAGAAGCATGGAAAATACTAAAGAAAATGACTCATGCGGCCAAAGAACCCCATGCGGCTCAGAAAGCCCATGCGGCTCGGAGAGTCATGCGGCATAAGGGGCTATGCGGTTCAAGACATCCCATACGGCTCAGAAAGACACGTGGCAGGACAGCCCTCTCCTCTGCCCTCTCGTATTAATTGCTTGACGGCTGACAACTCTGAAAAAGTGACAGCCCTGACACAGAAAAAAGTAATTATGACTCTGTCATAATGACGAATCTCTAGGGAAGAGAAAAGAGATCTCTGACACAAATCCCCCGAAAGCCATAAAAAATGCCACGTGGCCTTGCCACGTGGGCGTTCGTATGCGGCTCACTTCTCATACGGTTCAGAGTGAATCCGTCCTATGCGGCTCAGGCCGAGAAAGCCTCATGCGACTCGAGCAAAGTACTTCTCATGCGGTTCAGAGTGAATCCGTCCTATGCGGCTTAGGCCGAGAAAGCCTCATGCGGCTCGAGCAAAGAACTTCTTATGCGGTTCAGAATGAATCCGTCCTATGCGGCTCAGGCCAAGAAAGCCTCATGCGGCTCGAGCAAAGACTTCTCATGCGGTTCAAGAGGATCATCTCCATGCGGCTCAGGTGGATGTATCCCTATACGGCTCGTAATGATTACCTCCATGTGGTTCAAAGGCTCAAGGGAGGGCCACTACCCAGACAGCCCTGACACGTGGCCTTAACCCTATACGGCCCAAAGTCATATGCGGCTCACTCGTCATATGGTTCAGATTCCCCAGTGGCTCCTAGGACACATGTCCTAAGCCGATTAATTTCTCAGATTTACTGCCATCAAAGATTGGGTCAAATCCCAATAATCTGGGATACGTGGCAGGAGAATAAATTTAATTTATTCGCAGACATCAAAAGATCATTATGAGGAAGATTTATTCCAATCAGCATTAATTGCTAATGGGATTTGGTGTAATCTACACTCGATGGTTCGGATTCGTCACAATCAAAATTGAACGGCCTGGAATGACCAATCTACGGGCCGCCGCCATCTCCAA
This sequence comes from Iris pallida, assembly GCA_029216955.1. NCBI lineage: Eukaryota > Viridiplantae > Streptophyta > Magnoliopsida > Asparagales > Iridaceae > Iris > Iris pallida. Next base: position 6,310,218 of record JANAVB010013597.1, on the reverse strand, counting down.
GAGCTAATCATTGGCAACCCTAATGATCATATCCCACTATTATAAATAGCAAGGTGTCATTCCCTTGTAAAGAAAAAGAATATCAAAGAGAAATAAGCTATCAGAGAAAAAAAAATATACAGAGAGAGAGAGAAGCCAGAAGAGCAATAGAGGGAGAGCAAGAAGAGCATTTCTCCAGCAACGCTAATCATCTCTTCACAGGAGCCAAGGCTGCATACCGTCGTCCAAGGAGTAAGGCAGGGCTGCCGTCGCCTTCCCGAGCCTCTATCGTCACCCCCCAGAATCTAAAATAAACAATTGTACTTAGACTGCTGTACCTAGGTTTTCGTTCCTAGGCTTTCTTTGTACAAGCGAGTTTGTAACGTGAAGTAAAAGTCCGGTCCTACGATAATTGTTCTGTTCTTTTATATTTCATGGCAAACAGGCATTCGATGAAGTTTTTCGGCGACTGGCTGCGGCGGCTCTCCTCCTTTCGTCGGCGACACTCCGCGGTGCACCTCTCCTCTGACGGTAGTGACAGTGTGCTGACCATCTCGACGAATTGGCGAACCTCCAGCGGTGCACGACTGCACGAGCTCATCCCCGGCAGCCAAGCGCCTCCTCCACCATGACCCTTCCCGGCGGTGATCGACGACTGGTTCGCAGTAGAGTCTCATGGATCTCGATGACACTTAGGCGAGCTCCTCCTCCAGTTTGGAAGTAATCGATCGGTGAGTTTCCTTGTCATATTCTCTAAAATTTCCTTCAAGCTTCGAGAAATCTTGGATCGATCTTGTCGATTCATTCCTGCTTTCGACTATTCGGATCCAGGCTAGCCATTCCATCGGCAGTTGGATCTGGTCGAGTTCTTCTCTATGGCGGATTGTCAGCGTAGTCACGATGAGCAACCTACTGATCAGTCCATTCCTCTCATGATCCTTGACAATTCATTAAGAGGAATTGTGTAAACTTTGGAATTCAATTCGATCAATTGATTATTTTCCTTATTCTGTTGGTTGATTTGGTTTGAGAATTCTGAGACATTCTTTATGATCCGTTTGTGTCGTTCTTTCCCTATTTTTTGAACAGAATGATTGGCCGATCTAGTGTTTGAGCTGCAGAATTTGGTGGAGATCGATAGGATCTAAAGATTTGATTTACTGTTAAGACACGAAGTAATGTGTCCGATTGTGGATCGTGGCTTCCAGGTGTTGCGATCATTCTTTCTGGTAATTACGTTTATCATTCTATAAATTCGTAAATCTTTCTTTCACTTCTTGAGTGCGGGGTGTTGGCCAGGATCGATAGATTGGGGTGACGTATCGCAGTGTTGCGTGTTAGATATTGTTGTATGGAGGGATGCAGGGAGTTCCAGTTATTGTGTGCAATTGTTCATATCAGGCCGTATCTGGGTTTTTGGGATCGTGTATCCAAGATTCTGTCCGGGACGTGTCCGTGTGTACCATTCAGTTTCGTGCAAAACCTGTGGTTTGTAACCATGCCTTTTGCATCCATGTTCGTAGGCTCATTTCCAACCAATGTGTGTATAGGCTAGGGTGAAAGAAAGGACTCCTCTATGTGGGAATACTTTGAATTTCTCTTTATTAATTCGATTTGGTTGTATTTGTTCTTCCTGGGTTGGTGTATTTTCTAATAGTTATATATATTTTCCTTTTTTTCTTAAAACTTTCGATTTCATTTTAGACGCAATTGTAGACTCTGTATGTTCTAACTTAATTCATGACAATTATTTTGTATAAGTCTTCACTTAAATTATTTTGATTCATCTTTGAGTTTATGTGGGAATGGTAGCTCGTGCTGAGCAATATTCGACAAAAGCTTGGTCTTATGTGTTTTGGAAACTCTGTAGAGTGAACCTGGAGGTTTGTTTGAATATGGTTTAAATGTCTGATTGGTTTCAAGCCCATCAATAGATGTAGTAGTTGTAGGTTGGATATGGTGGCTTAGATTGAACCTTGGAATATAATTCTGAATTGTTCAGTATTGAATCTGATGGTTGACTGAATGCTAATCAACTGATTATTTCCATATCAGAAATTTGATTGGTTGTGGTTTTGAATCAACAAATGGTTTTGGGTCTCTTTTTCCTAGCAGGGTGCAAGTGTTGCCTATTGCTGCAATAAGACCTATTCATAATTTTGATGGTGCTCATTAGCTTAAATCTTATGTAGATAATTCTTGGTGTTTTGCCTGAGATAGGTTGAGCCAACTCTCATGTTCCGGGTTCTTAGAGTGACATTATCCCCTTTTTATGCAATTTTCACTTGGACCTATTTTAGTATAATATTTCAATATCAGTTTTGTAAGAACTTTCTCTTCACTTAGTTAGACAGGATGTTAGTAACATATCTAATTAGCCATAGATGGTGGCGGTTATAGTTAGTACATTTATTTATACTATAGATAGTTGTGATTAGAGAATAAATAACTAGTGGATAATTGTGTAGAAAGTAATCCACTTGTAATTATTAAACAGGTGGACATACATCTTTACTACTCATTCTCGATCACCCTGAGCAAGGCAAGTATACTCCTCGGATTTGTTCATTTTCCCATGTCTTGCATATTTATTTCCTGTATCTCCTTGTTGACACGATGTATCACGGTATTGTCTGGTTTCAAGTTTCATGGATTACTTGTGTCTGGGAGGGGAAATACTATAGATATGTGATCAAACCCTGTTACTATTCATGTAAATAGCTTAGGTCCCGCATCGTGCACGCGGGACCAAAGCCGTACCATTTCATGTTCATTGCATCACCCAAGCCGATCACACAATCTAGATGAATTTCAATATTGCATATATCAGGATTCAGGTTGTATTTCAGGATTCATGGTTGTATTTCATGTTCAGGTTGTACTTCATGTTCAGGTTGTATTTCATGTTCAGGACTCTTATCATGTTTCCTGTTTTACTTTCAGTATTTCCTGCTCAGTTTCATGTCCTATCTCATTTCTCGTACTTTATATATATTCATGTTCCTTGTTCATACCATGATGTTCATGTTCATTTCCTTGGATATACTTGCTCCACTCCTGACTAGGATATGTTGCAGGTATACTTGTAGGATATTGTTCTACTTTATGGGCCAGAGCCCGAGATTTTAGCCGAGCAGGATGAGACTTAGCTTGGGGTTTCAGGTTTAGACTGTTAGCTTTAATCTTAGATATTGTTTTTAGAATTCGTAGTACATTTTATTCTTGATGACTCGTACATTTATATACATAGAATTGTGGATTATGGTGATCATTCTGGGATACGTTTTTAGATGCTGTGATTATATACATTCACGATTTTCTGGTTAGATTTCCCTAGTTTGGTACAGCTTACTTCGTCATGTCTAACAACGAAGGCTGGGCGTGTTCGACTCGTGTCCGATTATTCGGGAGCGGGTCGTGACAAAGGGATGCAGTCTTCGTCGAAGTGTAGCCTTCCTTCTTCTCGATACGCACGCTGGAAGATTGATCTTCATCGAAGCGTGTTCTGACTTTCTTGTGGGCGCAGCCTCTCAAAAGCATATCAGTTACTCGGCCAAGGGAAGCAGCTCCCTGAAGCAGCCATTGGCCCGAGCTTCCAAAAGGTACAGCAGGTCGCGAAGCCCTGAATGGAAAGGGCATAGCACAACCTGTGGTTCTTCGGATTGGCTATCCACCCACAGCCCAGGTCGTCAGGACCTCCAAGAGCCCTCAGATGTCTTTCAAAGTTGAACTCCCGAAGAAGGGCATTTGCATACTTCTCAAAGGCAGCGATGGCTCCTTCTACACAGAGTTCTCCCATAAGAACGTGGCTCATACAAACTAGAAAAGCCTCAACCAGCAGACAACTTACACAAGGTCGATCGTCGCTAGAAATTAAGTTTGGATCTCACATGGTGGTGAAGGATGCCGAGAAGAAAACAGTGACTCTTCAGAGAAGAACTTTCCCTTTCATATGACCGAGAATGGCCCGAGCGCACGCCACATGGCCGACGGTAAGAATTCCCGTATTAATGGGATGAACCTAAGACTCAGCACTTTGAATGTTAGTCTTAGACCCTTGGAATTCCCCATATTACGGTGGCAATTAAGAGGGAAGTTCCTTAAAGAGCGGATATTTATTGTTCTTTGCTTCAGAAGCCAAAGCCTTCAAGCCAGAGGCGCAACCACCTGCCTGCGCTAACCTCAGAAGCAAAATGGCTGTAGGCCCCCCTCCCCTTCTTTTATTTCAAAAGCCAGTGTCTTCACTACAGAGGCGCTGCTACCTGCCTGCGTCAATCTCAGATGCGCAAGGGTGTCACACCCTTCCCTTCACAGCCAACGCCTTCACTGTTCAGAGGCGTAGCTACTTACCTGTGTCCGTATGAGGCGCTGGATGGAGATATGCTCACACCATCTCCATTCCCATGGTGCATTCGTCTACTTAAGTTCAGAAGCTTAAGTCACTTCTCTACAAGAGACTTGGAAACACCCATCGCAACCAATGTAAGTCAGCTTGTCGCACCAAAAGCACAGTAACCTTGCCAACCTGAAGCACAAGCCTACTTGTTACCTACAACACAGTGACTTTGGTATCCCAAAACACAACTCATAAGTTGCTCTATATGCACAGAAGTCTCGTTGTCATTCGAAGCCAAGTCCACTCGTTGCCTGAAAGCACAGAGGTTCCGTTGTCTCCAAAAGCACGGTCTACTCATCACCCCAGAAGCGCAGCAGCACTTAGTCCTCACCAGAGGCACAGGAAGCATGGATCCACCCCAAATGGTTTGTTTAAACTGCCTCTTGCAGAGAAGATTGGGATTAAATCATAATTGATACCATATTAGTTTGATTTAAATCTTAGACGAGGATCAATTAGACTCCAAATCTAAGATGAAATCCCAAGATTTACTCGGATGTATCCGAGAAAGCAAATCGGCACACACCACGTGTCAGCTCCTTCGGTTATGTTTATAACCACCAGAGATCTCATTTGAGGAGAATCTCGATGTCTGCCACATGTCAACACCGTAGAAGCCCGTACCGTACAATGACAGCAGATTCTTTCATATTTCAGGAACCCTAATGCACATCGCATATGTGCTCGGTTCTCTATAAATAGAAGGAGCTCTTCTTCCACCAAAGCATCGACAGAGGAAAATCGACAATTGACAATATTCAAAGGATCAGCAATCTTGAGTTGACCACCCTCATCAACCAATCAACCAAAGAACCAAACAACCAACCATCTTCAAGGAATCTTCTCCTCCAGACAGTCTCTTGATCGATGACCCCAGAGTCCCATCAAAGGCGCCAAAAAGCCATAGCAAGGTTGATTCATCGTCAGCTCATTAACGGAGTAAAGGAGCCACTGTAGTGCTCGATCTCCACCGTCACACTTTTCCAGAAACCTCTTCTCCCTGTACTTAGAATATCCTGTTTAGGACTTCCTTCTTTGTACATAGATACCTTATATGTTCAATAAAATAAAAAGTTCGTTCAATCTTTTGTTATGTCAAACAAAATGGCGACTCTGCTGGGGACTACCTTCTCCTCCAACGAGAAGACGGTGACGCAATCTGATGACAACTTGCTGAAAGCTTCTCTAGACCTGCTGGTCGTACGCTTCGACCAGCAGGCTTTCGAAGATCTCTTTTCTGGTGAAAGTCGAAGACTTCGAAGTAGTTCGTACAACTGAAGAAGACTCGACGTGTCTGGAGGCCTAAGGCGGCAACAGCCAGCTGCACGATGGCAGAAATTGCGTCTCAGGACCCCCTCAATGTCAAAGCCACATAGAAGATTTTGGCTGCTACAGCCTCATCCCCTCGCCCGATTCTCGTCCTGGAAAAGCATGGCGAGGAAGATGGTGGTTCCATGGTTGATTTGACGGAGGAACGATGCCAAAGGAAGCGCACACCGGAACAATCCCTAACGACAGAAGTATTGTCGGTAAGGAGATCTGTCTTCGACAGAATCGCTTTTCCTTCAGGTAAAACTTCAGTAGACTCTGAATACTGCTCGCCCGCTGGGGATAGTAGGAAGAGATCCCAGTTGGCTCGTACTTCGTGCAACAAGCGTGTGACACCAACGGCAGAACAGAGGCCCGTGTTGACAGTCACACGTACAGCCAACAGAAAGATATACAAGACTGGCTCTCGTGCTCCGATGCGTCAACCAGTCGAATCTTCCTTCCAGTGGGGTACTCTTGTGCGTAAGACATGCCAGGGGGTACTTCCCACGAAGAGGGAGCCATGCGAGCAGCGTTCCCGCAGAAGCAACAAGAGGCTTCCTCGCTAGGCCTGCTCTGACCGTACTTACATGCAGCTTCCCTGCATGTACAATATGAGTGCTACGACAGAAGACCCAACCCTCTCCCAAGATGAAGAAGAATCTGTGGCTAGGACGTGTCTAAATCAAGGCACTCTTGTACCAAGATTACCATCAACTGCTGTTGTCAGCAGACGGCTACGCCATCGCCGAGCAGGCGTTCTGTCTTCTAGAGACGCTACTCCACGCCGACCCCACGCTAGAGGCTTAACAGGGGGTCGGTGAGCCATAGTAGAGACAAACCCTACATCGCCACATGCTACTCGGCGCAGGGTTCTAGAGCTTTCAAGAAACCCTCCCAGAATCCTTTCATATCGGTTGCTAAACCGAAGGGGAGGTCAGAGAGCAGTAAAGCTAAGGTAGACGATGCAGTTGTGTTCCAAGGCACTCGTTCCAGATATAGATTGGGTGCCTTGTCAAAAACTGGGGGTAGCCAGCCTCCTACTATGCATGACAACCCTGTGTTCCAATCGGAGGAGACGCAATACGACACGGATGTCTCCATTGGCGCAGCCAGTCACCAGACTGGGGGTAGCAACTATACTAAGTCCGAAGAAGATCACAATCTTACGGTATATCCTCAGGACAGAGAGGCTCAGGCGTTTAAGCCAGAAAGTGAAGGATCCATGGCTCCTTCGAGTCACCCTCACACTCGGTCTGTGTTCATAGCCGATGGCAGTGAGGAAGACAACAACGAAGCTCTCAAACATATCGAAGTCCTCGAGACAAAGTTAGATACGCTGACGGACACCATGAAGACCCTGTCTTTAGTCATAATCGACCTCAAGAGTAGCATGGCCCCCGCTGCCTCTACACCTACGTGTGATCCGCCAACCAATGACGAATCCAGCAGGCTGTCTACTGCCAATCAGGTAGGACCATCCTCGTCTACTCCATCGGCTACAGGCTCCGCAATGCCAGCCGAGATACAACAGGCCATCAAGGAGCTGTATGCTCGTTATGATGCTAAGGAGATGCAAACAACGCTCCGAAAGATGGATATCTGGCAGTGATACCCTGTCGAGTAGGACAACGTCATCTATCCTCCCAAATACAACCCGCAGACGCTTACACCTTATGGAAGGGAAGGGGTCTCCCTGACAATACTTGAGGTACTTTGCCTTAGTAACGGGACACCTGCCAAAGGATGATGCCCTCCTGTCTAACATATTCATAGTAGTCCCGCAGGGGGTAGCCTATGAGTGGTTCTATAGTCTTTCGGACGATTGTATCTCATCATTAGAAGACCTGAAGGCTCAGTTCGTGGACCAATTGTACGAAGGAGGCGTGGATATGACCATGTCGACCCTTATGGAAATTGTCCAAAGGAAGAAAGAGCCTGTCCGCGCATACATCGAGCACTTCCGTCAGGCAGTCCTTAGATTGCCACCCGGCATGCCCGAGCCCATACTTATGAACTCCTGCCGCTATAAAATTGTGGCACAGTGCTTCCTACACGGAGTGGACGCCTTTTATTACAGAGGCGGATACCGCACAAAGGAAAGCCCAGGACGCACAGATCATGGGGCTATACTTTTCTGCGCCCGAAGACAAGGGGAGATACTCGTCTAGCAACAACCCTAAAGATGGAAAAGGCAAGCAAGCCATGACCGTCAACATCTCCAAAGGTTCAGCAGCTGTGAATCCCAAGTCTACGGAAGCGCAGAGGCCGAGGAAGACTTACTCCTTCAATGACGAGGATACGCTGGAGCTCTTCAAGATGCTTACGAAGAGTGGCAAACTGTTCATCTCGGCACCCATGCATCCTGATGAGGTAGGAAATATAGACCATCCCAAGTACTACCATTATCACCAGTACGTCCATCACTCAACACAAGACTGATATGTGTTGAAGAGGCAAATTAAGTGCCTCATTAACGCCAACGTCATATTATTGAATTATGAAGAGATACCGTCACGGCCAACATGGTTACTCTCTAGTTCGGGAGTTTTCCTGCCACAAAGGTGCAAGATGGCGTCATCCCTATTCCAAAGGCGACGATAGAAGTAGTCAACCTTCCGCCAGCACAGGACAACGCTCAAGGGCTCGTCCCGTTCTTCATGCCTCAAGGCGAAGTCATGTGTATACATCCTGACTTGGTTCCTGACATGATGACATCTACGACCCTTTCTGCCAAAGGGAAGAAAAACAAGGCATGCCGTACGGTCTCGACGTCGAACGGCGATGCTTTGGTGACCACCCGCTCAGCGCAGAGGCAAGAGGAGAGCCAGGCTCCAGACCAGAAGGAGTCTCCACCAAATACTTACTTGTCCCAGATATATCAGGAACATGTCCACCTCAAACCCCTGAGGCACCAGAGGCGGGTCCATCCCGCGCCCATACCGTGGATAAGCAGAAACAACAGGAGGTATGTTTTGACAAACCTCTCATAAAGGATCCGACAATAGGGCCTATCAAGCCCTACAACTTCGATATTCTAGCACAGCTGGCTAATACTTCGGCTAGATTATCACTTTTCGAGATCCTCCGCCTCTCTTAGGAGACCCGAGATGCGCTCAATAAAGCTTTATAGAACGCCGAGTCCTTCTCCACCCAGGTTCGGCCATAGAAAGTGGATCCCGCAGCTTGCCCATATTACCACAGCGTGTTCGAAGTGATTCCCAGTATCACTTTCATCCAGCAAGACATGTTGCTAAAGAATAACCGGCACAACTGCCCCCTGTACTATACAGGATATGTCGCTGCCATTAAGGTCGATCACATCCACATCGACTCAGGTTCCTCTCTGAACATTATTCCAAGAAGCATGCTTCAAACTTTAGGGATTCCGATGAATCGGTTGACAGCCTCGAACACAATAATCAGTGGCTTCAACGTGGGAAAGTACGAGCCCCTGGGCAAAATTTGCCTGAAATATTAGATCGGCGACCTTCATACCGAAGTGAGTTGCTATGTCATTGATGCGGACATAAACTCCAACATGCTGCTAGGGCGACCATGGATCCATGAGTACATGATTGTCCCTTCCATCCTACATCAGTGTATAAATAATGTGGCTAACGATGGGACCATCAAAATGGAGTTTGCTGATATCTACCTGTTCCAAGGTCTTGAAGCCTACTGTACGGATGTCGATTTATACAAGTCAGTCTGCTGGGATGATGACAACAATGATACTGACGATGAGGCAGAGACAGCTTCAGAAAGCGCAGTAGTGGCCGAAGAACCTTTAAAGGTTCGACTGAAAGGGAGGCCTCCTAAGGTGTCAGCGTCTCTCGTTGTTAAGCTTGGGGCAAAGCTCCACCTTCGCCTCCAGTGATGATGGAAGATGGTTAGGAGCCTATACAAATAAGGTTACCCCGGAGGTCCCCAAGGCCGACCATGAAGGCGTAGGAGCATCCGACCATAATTCCTTTTATGGTCAAGCTGAAAGGCAGGCGTTCTTCTTCTCCTCCGGCGACAGCTCTAGTCCTTACTGAGGAAGTACTAGAAGATTACGTCTGGGCCAACACAGAAGGCCCACTCTTTCGACGACGTAATCCTTCAGGACAAAATATCCTACTTTATTAACATAAAGTTGTCATTGAACTACACTGGTGCATGCTGGAACACTAAATATTTCCTAGATAATTCTCTGTGTAAACTACAGATGCAAGTGACAACTGCCAACCATGTGAGCTGAGTTGCCTTGCCTGGGTACCTACTTCATAGTTCCAGCCAGGAAAAAAGAAAAGGAACCGATCATATTCGGTCGATTGGAGCATCCACAACGAATAACTCCTGAAGACCCAGACCTCGACAGTGGAAAAATACAGTTCTACCGCTATACGGCAGGCCAAAAACCTCATCCAGAAGATGGGCTATGACTTGAATAGCAATAAGGGGCTCAATTATGGCAAAGGCCGGCATCTTCTCTTACGGATTTGCGCTCCAAAGGGAAAAGCTGAAAACTACTACCAACGTACTCGTCGAGAGCTGGGATACGTTACACATATGTCCACCTCAGAAGATTCAGAAGAAGAAGTCATGAGGCACTCACACTCTTCTGACTCCTCAACTTAGGACTCTAATACCAACACGGGTCAAGTCTTTAAGAAGATGTTGTCTGCTAAAATGGCCACTAATCAGTTAACCGTCGAAGATAATTAGCGCAGACGGTTACAAGAGTTAGAAGCGCTGGATGAAAAGTGCTTGCTCGCGCAGTAAAGAATTGAGCTTTACCAAGCTCGCATCTTCGGGGCCTTCAATAAAAAGGTCCGCAAAAGATCCTGCCAGGTGGGAGACCTTGTCTTGGCAGTACATAGACCGATAGGGATGACCCACAAGACGACTGGAAAGGTCGAGCCCAAGTGGAAAGGACCATTTATCATAGAAATGGTATACTCCAACGGTGCTTATCGACTAGCTAAGCCTAATGGTGACTCGCTAATGATGCCCATCAACGATAAGTTCCTAAAGAAGTATTACGTCTGAAGACAGAACCAGCATGGGCACCCATATCCCCTGAAAAGGGTTCCCATGAGTTCTTGTAAGGGGATCTTTCTCCCTCCCTCATATATATTTTTTAGAAGATGAAGCACTTCACGTCCATATTATATCTGGATTGCTCCTCTATGCCTGGAAGGTGCGACTACCTTGTCCACATTACCTCTGAGTAGTCGTTCTTCTCGCATGAGTTCTATGATTATCCCGGCGGTCTAGAAAACAGTTCACGTCCATATTACCTCTGGATTATTGTTCTATACCCCGACAAAGGTCAAGCCTACCACGTCCATATTACCTCGGGTCAGGCAAATCCATTATGAAGATTTCCTCTTTATTCTGAAAACAAAAGCAAAGGGAACAAAAAAGCTTCTACATATAAAAAATATGTGGCCACAAAGACCAATTACAGACTCTACGTAGTTACATACACAGAAGCAAAAAAGCTAAAATTGCGGGACAAGCTTTCAATAGTGCGGGCGAGGCGGTGACAGAGCCAATCACTTCCTGGTTAAAAGGAACCCACCGCCCGAAGCTGCTAATGGCCCGAGCCTGGGATGAAGACCAGCACAGGACTCTCCTATCTCCCAGGTGGCCGAAGAGAGCAACCACAACAGTAGGCCTTGCTATTTCTTGGTCGACATGGCAACCAATACGAATTCAGGAAGCAAGGGTTCGAGACACCATTGACGCCCATGACATCCAGGACGGGGGACGTCTCGAGATCCAGCAGTAGTTCTACTACAGCTTCTTTGGATGAAAAGATTTGCCACCGACGGCCGCCTCAAGCAAACTCCAGGGTCGTCAAGAGCCGAGCATCAGGCAAGCAAGGCCATTGTTGAAGCAGCTGAGTCTTTTCTTGAAGGGGATAGTCTTTTATATAGGTTGTTCACGTGGTCCAAGTAAAGATGTAAGAGGCTCCAATATCAAGTTAAGCTAAAGCTCCACTCCATGACAGATGACAGTACTGCGAGTGACCGAAGGAACGTGACTCTGAACCTCCTCTACTAAAGAGATTCATGATCCATGCAAAGATGTAAGAGGCTCCAATATCAACAAGCCATCAGGAGCCCATGCTCTGAAATGATGACTCAGGACAATTAATGCAAAGAGCTAGGCATGACACCATCCATCACCCAGCTCATACAGTCCTGACACGTGTTCATGCTTCTGTTCAAAGTATCCCGAGCTTGACTCAAGTTTGGGGCACTTTAAAGGGGGTCTTGTAGAAGCATAAAAAATTTCAGCTGAAGGCATTCCTTCGCCAAAGCGCAGAAGATGTAAAAGACTGAGGCTCAGTGCTAAAAAGCAAAAAACAGAATATATGTAGAGAAGTCCCTTTATTGTCAAGTCTACCGAAGTCAAGTACAGACACATCAAGACTATACATAAAGGACTAATTATGTTCTTCTACAAAGGATCTAGTACAGATTCGACAGAGCCTAGAGGATTTTACAAGGGATGCAGTCTTCGTCGAAGCATAGCCTTCATTCTTCTTGACACGCATGTTAGAAGTTTGATCTCCATCGAAGCATATTTTGACTTTCTTGTGGGCGCAGGCTCTCAGAAGCGTATCAGTTACTCGGCCAAGGGAAGAAGCTCCCTGAAGCAGCCATTGGCCCGAGCTTCCGAAAGGAGCAGCAAGCGAAGCCCTGGATGTAAAGGACGTAGCACAACCAGTGGTTCTTCGGGTTGGCTATCCGCCCACAGCCCAGGTCGTCAGGACCTCCAAGTGCCCTCAGATGTCGCACAAAGTTGAACTCCCTAAAAAGGACATTTGCATACTTTTCAAAGGCAACGATAGCTCCTTCTACACAGAGTTCTTCCATAAGAACATGGCTCCTACAAACGATAAAAGCCTCAACCAGCAGCCAACTTACACAAGGTCGATCGCCGCTCGAAGTTAAGTTTGGATCTCGCATGGTGGTGAAGGATGCCAAGAAGAAGACAGTGACTCTTCAAAGGAGAACTTCCCCTTTTATAGGACCAAGAATGGCCCAGAGCGCACGCCACATGGCCGACGGTCAGAATTCCCATATTAATGGGACGAACCTATGACTCAGCACTTTGAATGTTAGTCTTAGACCCTTGGAATTCCCCATATTACGATGGCAATTAAGAGAAAAGTTCCTTAAAAAGAGGATATTTATTGTTCTTTGCTTCAGAAGCCAAAGCCTTCAAGCCAGAGGCACTTCCACCTGCCTGCGCCAACCTCAGAAGCAAGATGGCGGTAGGACCCCCTCCCTTTTTTTTATTTTAGAAGCCAGTGTCTTCACTCCAGAGACGTAGCTACCTGCCTCTGTCAATCTCAGACGCGCAAGGGTGTCATACCCGTCCTTTCGCAACCAACGTCTTCATTGTTCAGAGGCACAGCTACTTACCTGCGTTCGTATGAGGCACATGATGGTGATATGCTCACACCATCTCCATTCCCATGGCTCAATCGTCTGCTCCGGTTCAGAAGCTTAAGTCACTTCTCTACAAGAGACTTGGGAACTCCTATCACAACCAATACAAGTTAGCACGTCGCTCCAAAAGCACAGTAACCTCGCCAACCTGAAGCACAAGCCTACTTGTCGCCTATAACACAATGACTTTGGTATCCTAAAATACAGCTGCATAAGTTGCTCTATATGCACAAAAGTCTCATCATCATTCGAAGCCAAGTCCACTCGTCGCCTGAAAGCACAGAGGTTTCGTCGTCTCCAGAAGCACGGTCTACTCGTCGCCCCAGAAGCATAGCAGTACTTAGTCCTCACCAGAGGCACTGGAAGCATGGGTCCACTCCAATTGGTTTATTTAAACCGCCTCTTGTAGAGAAGATTAGGATTAAATTATGATTGATATCATATCAGATTGATTTAAATCTTAGACGAAGATCAATTAGACTCCAAATCTAGGATAAAATCCTAATATTTACTCGATTGTATCCGAACAAGCAAATCGGTACGTGCCATGTGTCACCTCCTGCGGTTATGTTTATAACCACCAGAGATCTCGTTTGAGGAGAATCTCGATGTCCGCCACGTGTCAGCGTCGCAGAAGCCTACACCGTAAAATGATGGCAGATTCTTTCATATCTTAGGAACCCTAATACACATCGCATATGTGCTCGATTCTCTATAAATAGAAGGAGCTCTTCTTCTACCAATGCATCAACAGAGAAAAATTGACAATCGACAATCTTCAAAGGATCAGCAATCTCTATCCATAAAGAGTCGACCACCTTCATCCACCAATCAACAAAAGGACCAACCAACCAATCATCTTCAAGGGATCTTCTCCTCCAGACAACCACTTCATCGGTGATCCCAGAGTCCTATCAAAGGCGCCAGAGAGCCATAGCAAGGTTGATTCGTCGTCAGATCGTCAACTGAGTAAAGAAGCCGCTGCAGTACTCGATCTCTACCATCACACTTTTCCAGAAACATTTTCTTCCTGTACTTAGAATATCCTATTTAGGACTTCCTTCTTTGTACACAGATATCTTATACGTTCAATAAAGCAAAAAGTTTGTTCAACCTTTTGTTATGTCGAACAAACTTCCTTTGCTAGTTTTAAACAAATGTTCTTGGAATGATTTTATGAAGGAACAAATGACATGTCTATGTCAGCCCTCATCAAAATCAAACAAAGGCCCAATGAAACTGCTGAACGTTTTATTGAACACTTCTGCCATGAAACAAACCTGTTACCTATAGTAAATCAAAAATGTTACCTACAGTCAGCATGTGGACTGGATCCATACAGTTCTTGGACTATAGATACATGTGAATAAAACCTGTTACTTATAGTCAGTATGTGGACTGGATCTATGCAGTTCCAGGACTGGCCTTCCTTTATAGTAAATGTCGGGGCAACTGAAGAAAGTACTGACAAGTTCAAGCAATTAGGCATCCAGATGCCTAATCTCGACAGAGATGAACATTCTACATCCAACAACGGTAGCCGTCAGAATAACTGCAAAGAAAAAGAAGCTTTGGCTATCAAAGGCAAAAAAACTCTAACCGTCAACATAGGTCAATCAACACCTACCCCTATGGCACCACCACAGAGGGCATAGCGTCCGAAAAAGGAATACTCCTTCGACAAGGACGACGTCATGAGTATCTTCGATTGCTTAATCAAAAACAATAAACTTCAGCTGCCTGACGCAAAGCGGCTAGAGGAAGTAGGTAAGACTGATCATCCTAAAGACTGTGTGTATCAAGGTTCATTGTACACCCGACCAGAGCATGCTATGTGCTCAAAGGGAGGATAAAGGAGATGATTAAAGCCGACGTAATCACTCTTCAACAGGACAAGAAGACTGTGACTGCCAACATCGTTTCTCTGCAGTTTGGCAACTTTCCTGCTCAACTTGTGCTGGATAGTCATTCCCATCCTGAAGGCTACTCTGGAGATTGTCAATCTTTCGTCTGCACGAAGTAAAGGTTATGTTTATGTAACTGACCGTTTTCAAAATTAGGGTAATTTTGTTATTATCCATTTTTTTATATTTTGGTGATTTTTAGTTATTAATATTGTAATTTGTGGTTTAGAGTAGTCGGGTTTAATTTTCGTCTAGTTTTGACTTGTGTTAGTGACCCGAGTAGCTTAGACCTAGTCGGGACCCAAATATTAGTTAGACATGGCCCACAAATCCTATTAATTAGTCTACTATAATTAGGCTAATCCCACATGACTAAGGTTGGTTCATTTAGAGATTAGAACTTGACCCTTTTGATCCCAACCCTTCACATGACTTAAGTTGAACCAAAGGAGACTAGTTGAGGGCTTTCTTGGCATTTCAAATAGGCCCATTAGGACTATACTTGGCCGGCCACACCATAGGGAGGTTCCCATTCATTTGTTTTCCCTACTTGCCTCCTTTCATTCCATTTTGTTCTTTCCCAAAACTTGAGAGCTTCCCTCTAGGTTTCGATCTCTCAAATCAACCCATTCTTCTTCCATTCTTCCTAATTCATCAAGGAGGAGGTGCTAGGAAGGAGCAAGGAGCAAGAAAGGGTGTCCAATTTGGAGGAGTTTCCGTATCGGAACTGTAATCCCCCAAAAATTTTACAAGAATTTTCTTTTCCTTTATTGCTTAAATAAATTTTTAGTATATATATTTTTACTTAATAATATAATCCTAGTCATGATTAAATTTGGTTATGCACACTGATTAGGCTATATGGCACGGCTAGTGCAGGCAAGTGCCGTGACTAGCAAACTAGCTATAGGTGCCACTGGTTTTATTTTATTTGAACTTTTAGTTGTTTGAATTCAATAAATCGTATCATGATTTTTTTCATGTTTTAATATTATTTATTTATTTATTTGGTTTTGAAAACTAAATATTGCTTGAAAGTAATAAATGTAGTAATATGTACATCTCAAAGGCCCTATTATTTTGTTGTTGTTTCTATAAGTATAATTTACTATTTTCATTATAATCTTTATTATTCTTTCTATTATTATTCTTTCTATTATTAAATTTTTATTTCCAAATATTAGTATTAATTTAGTTAAAGGAATATATAGGAATTAATTGTACATGGCTTGGTAAACAATTGACATAAATAATTTTTATATTATTGTAGAATAAAATTTTAGATTTTTAGAAATTTTTGTATAATTTTACTTGAATTTTTAAAAAGGCTTTTGTATTAAGTGTATATACATATAACTATATAAATTTAAAAAATTCCTAGTGAACAGTACCTACGGGTACTGTTTACCAGGCTAAAGAGAGCATAGAAGCAAAGAGCTCGAGCCCCTTCATTCCCTGTTCTGCGAACCCTATCGAGATTTGATTCAAATCTCAACTGATGAATCAAATCTCAAATCAAATCTCAAACAAATTCTTCCCAACTCAAATCGTATAGATTCGCGTCAACCCTAGGGATCCCCACGCAGGAACAAGTTAAAATTTGATTGCAAATAGGATTTAAACAATAGATATACACGCACACAACCACGAGAGTTCATTGAAGAAAATCCATCGACACCACCTCTCCCTGACCCCAAGCACCTGACCCCCGATCTCCGCGATACCCCGTGCGCGCCTCTGGTCGCCTGAAGTAGCCGCGATGTTGCCGGAGGCCGCCAAGCGCCGCCCATGGCCGACACTAAAACATAGCAGCCCTGGGACTTCCGACCGTGAGGTACCACCTTTCCCGACCCAAATTCTTACTGTATACTCGATTATTTTTGACTCTGTCAATTCCTATGTACACTCTATATAACCCCTTAGGATTCCCATTGATTATTTTAGTTAATTTCGTGTAGAAACCCTTTTAAAATTTCGATCAAAAACTAATAAAAATACTTGGGTTCTAAAACAATAAAAACAGGGTAGGATCATCCCAAACCCTTACTTGGTAGACAAACTTCTGTCGAACCAGCGATCGATTTTTAAAACCACCTAAACAACCTCATAGACAACCTATAGGCCTCCAAAAACCTTTTTATGGAATTTGATTTTATTGAGTATGCAAGTAATCTGATTTCAAAAATCAAGAAAAACCTCTTTTAAACAACTAAAAATTTTAGAAATGTCCCCTATACGGCATGCGCCCCGACAAACGGGGCGACGTGGTCACACACTATACGCATCAAAAATGTTGCCGACATGTGGGAACTGACGAAACTCAATTTCGTTGCGCGTGCGCGACGAAATCAGTACGTATCCGTCAAGATACCCCCGTATCGACCTTTTGCAAACTAGCCCATAACTTCGTGCACGATCGTTGGATCGACACGAAGCTTGTGCCATCATGACCGAATCATTTTTCTGGTCCTGTATGCCAAGTTTGGTCCGATTCGGAGAAGGTCGAACGAAATGCCAATTTGGCGGGCCCGCGACCCGCTCTAACGGGCGAATTTGTGCACGGCCTGTCGGAATCTAACTTTGGACATACGATTGGGTTCGTCTCCTTAAACTGGATCTGTAGACATATAGTTTGACGACTTTAGAGACCGTAGGTACTGGCACGCTTTTCGGTACAAAGCGGGTCGAACGGCAGACATCGTTTTGATCCAAAATTACGATTTTGCCCCTGTTCCAGAATTATATTTTTGGACAGACATTTTCTAAACATATCTTTTATTCCAAACACGGTCGTGATATTTGTCTCAGCATCCGGAGCTCCTTGTGGATTTTGACTTTCGTGTTGACGATTCTGACTGTTGGATTTTGCTACATCACGCACCATCTTAGGCAAGTTTCCTTGCCATTAGCTATTTATTTTACTTTAGCTCATATTCATGCATTTATTCATTATTTATTTTTTACAAAATAAACTGTGCTACAATGTCATGATTGGATATATTTTTACTGTGTAGTTATATTTTCTGTACTTATTATTTTTATGCAAATCAAACTTAGATTTAAGGGACCACCTTTTGTGTGTTGCATTCATAGGCCTTGACAAATTCTTGGAGTTGCGAGTCGCATGTAGAACTCGGACATGCGTGACTGGCTGGCCTCCGGTACGTATAAGTCGTGCGATAGGAATAACCGCTAATAGAGGTTGCATGCTTAGTTTGACTTAGCGATTAATAGTGGTTTTGGGTTGTAGATACAACATAGTAGGCATTGGGCGGGGAGGACAATACCTTAGCGTATGGGCTACTATGCACTTTACCTTTTGTAACACGTGAGCTCCGTCGGAGGCGCGGGTGAGATTACCCATGATTACTGACGGCCACTGTCGTTCTGCGGAACGTTATGCTCTTATTGATTGGGCCTCTGGTTCCCCAAGGGAGAACCATGCCGATCCCATTTTAGCCAGGGCCCATGCGTTGAAGGATGTTCTTAAAACTGTATTCACTTAGATTGGTTAGGCACCCTTATCCGTTAGGTATGAGTACTCTTGGTTTGGGTACTTGTATCTGACCGTGGCTTGGAGTAATAACTTGTCGCGGATTAGTTTGCCACATCATGTCCTTGTTTGGTTGTAGGTGTGGCTTACTTCTCCGATGAGAAGGTATTGAACCTTGTTGGAGTCCGGATACCATATTAGATTCATGACTTGAAAAGATACTTCATCGTGGGTTAGTGTGCCATCTCCTGTCCTTTTTTGGTTGGAGGGATGGTACACTAATCCAAAGGGTGAGATATTGGACCATGTTATGATCCTATCTTACTTATTATTATTATGCAGTATTTATTCAGTTTATATGGCATGATATTATGTATCTTGTTACGTCCCTCTGAGGACCTAGTTATCTTCCAGGTGTGTGTTCATGTCTTCCGCAGGTATTCTAGCCGAGGTCGTGGTCTTCTCCATTTATTCGAAGATGACGTGTCTTGGATCTATCTTGCTACCTTCGTCAAAATCTTTTATATATCATGTGCGTCTTTCCTTTTATTTGGTTGGTAGTGGATGTGTCTCCACCCAACATATTGTATTAAGACCATTCATTATATAATATCCTTTATTCCCTTATTTTATGGATGAGATTAGTTTTCATGGTGTTACTGTATTTTACAGCTTATGTATATTTATTATACGGCTAGCATGTCTACGTTCCTAGTCCTACGTATTTTGGGACTGGGGCGTTACATGTTTTTGTGGTGGCCCATACAGGTCAAGATAAATTATTTGGTTACTTTATCGTACCAAGCAAGCCTGCATATAGGATTAGTGTTTAGGATCTCATCCACATACTTGATCTCCTTCCTTGATTCTAGTTTTCAAACTCTCGCTTGACTCTCTTGATTTGTATCTTGCTTGGTTCCTTCTATTGAATTCTTTTCCCTTTCTTCGTGCTTGATAAAGGTCAGGAAGGTGACTCATACTAGGTAGACACGTTCCACTGTACCATCACACTACTAGTGTAACTCCTATAAGTTGGGTAGAATGTCTCATGACCTAACACTCCCTTTGACCTTAACCAAGGCCTTAGACAAGAAGACAAATAGGACGACTGTATTGGCACCAACACTAGACAAGACATAGATTCTTAAGGAGTTTGAACTAATTCTACTCTCTTTCAAACAAAATCTCACGTGCCTATGTTTTTACCATCTTGACTAAATGTTGCTACTATAGCCTAGTTTTGCAAGCTTAATCTCTTATCGAGCTTGAAAGGATGGGTAAAAGGGGTTAGGATGTGTAGTGTATAGGTGTGTGTTGTAGTGAGAGTAGTGCTGAGAGTGAGAGAGTAGTGAGGAGATGAGAGGATGGGAGAAAGGGGCGGCTGCCCCCATTGGCAGCAGTAGCAGTGGGGAGATGCTGTCCCCCCAAATGCAGCAGCAGTAGTAGGATAAGCAGCAACAGCAGCAGTAGCAGTTTAGGCAGTAGTACCAGTGGTAGTAGCGCCCTCCCCATCAGCCATTGGCCCTAATTTTTTCATCCCCATTTGTAACCCCCAACCATTAGCTATGTTAGCATTAATTAGCCTATGTTAGATGTTAGTTTCATGTTAGTGAGTGTGTTAGTTATTAGAATGTTAGCCCTTAGCCCTCTAGCCATTAGGATTTATCCCCCATTAGCCTTTAACTATTAGATTTAGCTTAGCCTCTATGTTAGTAGCCTATGTTAGATTGTGTATTAGTTAGGTATTAGGAGTTGAGGTATTGATATGTATATGTTAGTGAGGTAGAAGGATATGTTATAATTAGTTAGAGGGTTAGATAATGTTAGAGATATTGTTAGATTCATATTTTAGATTGTATATTAGTTAGATATTAGATATATGTTAGAGATTCATATATTAGATATAGTATCTTAGGATATAGATAATGTTAAAGATATTGGATATGTTAGATATGTGGTAGGTAGTGGGTTATATATATTAGATATGGTATACTTAGATATTAGTATCTAGATAGATATTAGAGTTAGTGTTAGATGGCTATGAGTATAGGTATCTTGGTATCTTGAGATACCATAGTGTATCTTAGGATACTAAGGTATGGTATCTTAGGTTGTGACATTACCTTTACCAAGGTAAAAGGGTATACCTTAGTATAAGGTAAGGTATTGTGATACCTTCAAGGTATGGGATACCATGGTAAGGTAAGAGTTACCTAGGATACTAAGCTAGATAACTAGAATGGATATTAGATATTAAGGTTTGTGGTTTGCCTAAGTTAAGGTATTGGAATTTGACCAAGGTATTGGTGTTAGGATACCAACTTGACAAAGATACATGCTATCTTGGTAGGTAAATATTAGGAATAAGATACTTAGCCTAGCTTTGAACCTGTTTGACAAAAAGTTGACTTTTTAACCAAAAGTCAACCACAAGTCAACACTTGGCCTAGAATTGACTAGAACTTGACCAGAGTTGACCAGTTGACCAAAAGTCAACTATGAGTCAACTATTAGACTAGTTGGACCTAGATTGGACTAAGAGTTGACCAAAAGTCAACTATAAGTCAACCCTTGACCAAGATTTACTTAGTTTGACCTTGTTAGACTTAGTTTGACTTAGATTGACTTTGTTTGACTTATCTTGACCTAGTTTGACTTAGTATGACTTAGTATGACCTAGTTGATCTAGTTTGACTTTGTATGACCTAGTGTGACTTAGTTTGACTTGGTGTAACTTAGTTTGACCTTGTTTGACATAGATTGACTTAGTTTGACCTAGATTTGTATATTATACACTAGAAATTATGTCTTACACTGTTAAACCATAATTAACTCATGCAAATCTCATTTTTAGGTCTGTGACTTCACTCAGAGCCAGATTACACCGTTAACATATTCCTATCGGATCTCAGGCAAGTACATTCTCTGAAAGTGATGTACTGTCGTAGGCACCCAAAAATAAAACCTATACTCTTAGAAATGTAGCAGTGTGAGTAAGGATCGTTTCCACGGAGAGTAATTAGTTTATATTTGTGCTATGTGAATAATGAAAGGGGGATGAATAAAATAAAAGTTAATAAAAAAAAGGAAGTAGAATATGAAAATAAATCAAAATAACAAATGTTAGTCTAAGTCTATGTCTACCGTCGAAATCTTGAAACTGATCATAGATATAAATATATATTGATATGTATAATGAATATTCATCGTTGGAATTATTTTTCTATCTCCTTTAGCCACAATTAATTAGAAACAAGTGACCTAATTAACCTTAACTACTAAACAACCCCAAACAAGCGCTAAAGGTTTAATCTAGTAGTGTATTAAACTCAATGAGATCGATAAAACAAAACAACACAAGCACAAGCGGTTGCATTTAATTTAGTCAAATGGTTTCTTCCTAAGATTTAATAATACAAAGCAGTAATTTATTAAATCTTGGTTGCTTCACAAATTAGAGAGATCGAACAATTCCGGATTCGATATCTAATTTAGCAGTAGATTATCAAGAGTAATAAACTAGTATGCATCATAGTAATTAAAGAAGATAATCATAAAATATGCATAAGAAAACATTTGATAATCAAAGTACAAATCAAACATATAAACACAAATTAGATCTCACAAGTTTTTATTGATTCCGAGGCTTCGGTTTCCTTCGACCAACAAAACTTTTAGCCGCACATATTCATCAAAACTTCAAAAGAAAAGTTGGAGAAGAAGAAGAAGAGTTGTGTTGTGTGTTATCTTCTCATAATTACTACCCTCTTTTATACACCATAAAATAGTTATTTCAAGCCCACAATATCTCCCCACATATCTTCTAAAAGTTACAACTTATCAAACCAAATAGACTAAGTCATAGAACAAGTAGGGAAATGGTTATTTTGATTCCTATTTTTGTTTATAGCATCTTTGACCCAACTTTAAGTCTGATTTCGTCCATGATGCAGCTTGATTTGCGAAAAACACAAAATATAAAAGTTTTAGCCCTGTGGCTTAGATTTCCAAATCTTTTTGAATCACCTCCATTGCTTTTCGGATGAGAAAGTTATGGTCATTTTGGTAAAAGATGTCAAAACTGTCCAGAATTGCAATTTAGCTCCATTTTGCACATAGTGTCTCAAACTGCAACCTAAATCAAAATAGAAATATAATGAGTATCTTTAGTCATAAAATGAGCATAAATTGTGAACATTAAGTGATAAAAATATAACATTTTATGTTCTCATCAAATACCCCCACACTTAACTTTCGTTCGTCCTCGGACAAAACTCTTCTTTATTTTTATTTTTTTCAAAACGAATATCAAGGTTGTAATGTCATAAATAAAGAATAACCATGCTCTTCAAAACTCATAACATATCATGAAAATATATTCTTAAACATCTTCTAATTACTTAGTAAGTAATTTTATTTGAAGATAGAGTAAACTAAATTGGTAGACCCTCACGGAAATAAACACTCAACTCTCATATATTTGAAGGGTATGTGTTTCGCTCAAATTCATTCTAAAAGAAATGATCTACCATAAGCTTGCATATCTTCTCATTCTCCACCGCTTGGACCACATGCATAATACAAATCATAAGGACTTTTTATGGGTTGTAGTGGGGCTTAGGATTAAGGTAGGATATATTTGGAAGTGTAGCTAAAAAAACCATCAAAACTAGTGGAACAAAAATGATTTAACTCAAGCTTGAATGTATAAAATATGTAAAAGCAATCACTCCATTCAAAGCATTCAACATACCCCTTTATTGAAAATTTTGGAAGGAATTATGAACAAAGATATCAAAAGTTATTTCCTCCATCGCTTTTTTTATTACTTCTTCTTTCTTTCTTTCTTTCTTTTTTTCCTCACTTTTTTCAAAAAAAATTTCATTTCCAATTTTTTTCACTTTTTTTTCACTTTTTTTCCATGATGGAACTCAAGAATTTGAGAATAAAAATATGTATCCAAACTAGAAATTCAGATACCCCCACACTTATTTTTATACACCCATACATATCATAATCTCCATTAGTTTTCTGGCCTGGGTAAGGATTTTTTTCAGGTTAAAGTTTGTAATATGGGTTCACAAAATAGAAGCAATAAGGCTCAAAGGGGTTCAACCAAAGGAAAAATAATTTCAGGGTAGGCTATTTGGCTTATGTAGCGTATAACAAAGACGACCTTAATCATATTCATGTATGCATGTGCCGATGTCACCTCGAAGAGAATCTAAGCAAGTTCTAGAGAAATAAGTCCATGGAAGAATATCTCTCATCAAAAAAAATAGTGAGACTGATGTGTCAGTCCAAAGGCTCAAAATCTCACCAGCTTTTGTCTACCGAATTTAGTCACAACCATCCTCAAGGAAAATAACTATACTAATTAATTCTAAGTTGAAAAGAGTATTTATTCAATCATGTTATGAATTTTTTAAACTTAGTTAAATCTTCCTTATGACATACACAACAAAAATTATTGAAAACCACAAAAACAAATCTTCCCTTTTTTAAGAAAATAAATTAAGAACAGAAAAAAATTCTTTTTTTAATTTAATTTTTTAAATTAGTTTATTTTGAAAAAGCATGCACCTAAAAAATAGACAAAGCATAAATCTCTCCCCCCCATATTAGAAACTGACATTGTCACCAATGAATGTCTAAATGCAAAGAAAAGACAAAAATGAACAAAAATTTTAAAAATTGCAAGAATAAGAAAAACTCCCCTTGGGTTGCCTCCCAAGAAGCGCCTTTGTTTAATACGTCGTTGGCTCGACTCTATGCACACTTGAGACAACTACGCAAAGATTTTACATCTTGAATAGAGGCATGCAAAATAGAGGGTAAAAATATCTTGTTAAAAATTGATAATAAAATATAAGGAATGTTACCTGATTGTTGTCATTTTATAAAAGCATTCAATCCTGCAACATTTTTGTGCATATTATTACTCAAGAGTAACTCCTCATTCTCTTTCGTGAGATGCTCACTAATGGCAATATCTAATCCATCTTTGCCATTAAGTTCAAAAACTTCTTCTGCATTTGGTACTACGTCGTCATTAGGAATATTCGTGTCTGCAGCGCTATTTTTCTCTTCTTCCTGTTTTGATGACGTTGGTGCTTCTTCTGCTAGAATGTCCACCACTTTATCATTTCTCAAAATGATTGTACTTGTATTGTCTTTTGGATTTATTATTTGAGATGATAATTTTTTCGAACGTTGTGCCTCCAGTTTTTTAATTATTGTAGCCATTTGGCTCATTTGATTGTTCAGACTTTGGATTCTGGCCCTTGTCTCCTATTAAAATTGCAAGGTATTAGTGGCAATAGACTTAACAATATCTTCTAGAGACATACCAGAATTAGAAGTTTGGTTCGATTGTTGTTCATGGAGATATGGTTGCTTGTACTGCTAGTAACTTGGAAAATTTTGAGTTACATTGGGCTCGTCTTCAAGTATTAGACACATATCAGTTGGATGTCCTACTATTGAACAAATCTCACAAGCCATTGTTGTTTGCATGTTACCACCTACAACCATTTGATGAACAAGATAAGTTAAACTAGCAATTTGTTGTTAAAGAGAAGAAACATTTACCTCGTTAGCGTGCCTAGATGGAAGATCCAGCCAAGTGCCAAATTGTTGAGAATTGGTCATCATGTCCTGTTAATTTTTTTTTTGCTAATAGAAAAAATTATTTTATTACAAGAACGAAATAAAGATCACAAAGCACAAAAATTAACTAAAATTACTCCCCGGCAACGGCGCCAAAATTTTGTGTGCTGTCGTAGGCACCCAAAAATAAAACCAATACTCTTAGAAATGTAGCAGTGTGAGTAAGGATCGTTTCCACGGAGAGTAATTAGTTTATATTTGTGCTATGTGAATAATGAAAGGGGGGATGAATAAAATGAAAGTCAATAAAAAAAAGCAAGTAGGATATGAAAATAAATCAAAATAACAAATGTTGGTCTAAGTCTACGTCTACCATCGGAATCTTGAAACTGATCATAGATGCAAATATATATTGATATGTATAATGAATATTCATCGTTGGAATTATTTTCCTATCTCCTTTAGCCACAGTTAATTAGAAACAAGCCACCTAATTAACCTTAACTACTAAACAACCCCAGACAAGCGGTAAAGGTTTAATCTAGTAGTGTATTAAACTCAATGAGATCGATGAAACAAAAAAACACAAGCACAAGCGGTTGCATTTAATTTAGTCGAATGGTTTCTTCCTAAGATTTAATAATACAAAGCAGTAATTTATTAAATCTTGGTTGCTTCACAAATTAGAGAGATCGAACAATTCCGGATTTGATATCTAATTTAGCAGTAGATTATCAAGTGTAATAAACTAGTATGCATCCTAGTAATTAAAGAAGATAATTATAAAATATGCATAAGAAAACATTTGATAATCAAAGTACAAATCAAACATATAAACACAAATTAGATCTCACAAGTTTTTATTGATTCCGAGGCTTCCGTTTCTTTCGACCAACAAGACTTTTAGTCGCACATATTCATCAAAACTTCAAAAAAAAAGTTGGAGAAGAAGAAGAAGAGTTGTGTTGTGTGTTATCTTCTCATAATTTCTACCCCTTTTATACACCATAAATTAGTTGTTTCAAGCCCACAATATCTTCCCACATAACCTCTAAAAGTTACAACTTCTCAAACCAAATAGACTAAGTCATAGAACAAGTAGGGAAGTGGTTATTTTGATTCCTATTTTTTGTTCACAGCATCTTTGACCCAACTTCAAGTCTGATTTCATCCATGATGCAGCTTGATTTGCGAAAAACACAAAATATAAAAGTTTTAGCCATGTGGCTTAGATTTCCAAATCTTTTTGAATCACCTCCATTTCTTTTCGGATGAGAAAGTTATGGTCATTTTGGTAAAAGATGTCAAAATTGTCCATAATTGCAATTTAGCTCCATTTTGCACATATTGTCTCCAACTGCAACCTAAATCAAAATAGAAATATAATGAGTATCTTTAGTCATAAAATGAGCATAAATGGTGAACATTAAGTGATAAAAATATAACATTTTATGTTCTCATCAGATAGCATTTCTGTTTTATAATATCGTCTTTGTTTCTTGTATTTAGTGTAGATATCCTTGTTCTCTTGTCACATTGTTCACACAGATTGGTATTTGTCTGGATCCCATCATGAGATGTTATTTCTTATATTACTTGGTATATCCTGTGCAAGCCTTCCTGTTCCTTGTGCATTGTATAGACACGATTCCTGTGAGGGGCTCGCGACCTTCTCAGAGAATACGTGTCATGATGTGTCATAGTTGGATCCACTATACTAGTCGGGGGCGGGGGTATTAGCGTAGATATGTGATTAAATCTTTCCTGTGCAATATTGTTCCTTGTGAGTGTTAATCATACACCTCATGTACGATTAGCCATGACATCCTTCCTGTACAATTTTCCAAGCCGATCATATATTGAAACTAGTGCTAAACTCACGTAGATAGTAGTTTTCCTGATTCTCGTACATGATATACACTGTTCTCTTGCTCTTACATTCATTTATAGTATTGACATACCTTACCATGATTCATGTGCGTAGCACTTTACCTTGTATATTATCTCTATTTACTGCTACATCTTCAATATCGTCTAACTAGAACTGTTATTGGAGATTTGTGCTCGTTTCATCCTGACTGGATATGTTGAAATTTTTTTACATATTATGGCGAGGAGAAGTGTGCTACCTACTATGGTCCCCATGACATAGTTGGCTTAGACTCGGAGACCCTAGTTCAGTAAGGGTTAGCTCCAGCCGATGAGGCATTGGAGTAGCTTAGCTAGATTAGTTTAGTACTAGACTTTATCTCCAGATTTACTTTTGGCTTGTCATTATTTTAGTATTTGTATTTTAGATAGTTGACTCTGGACTTGTATTATTCTGGTGGATCTTCTAGATGATTTTTGTATCTTGTTGTCTTTATCTTTCAGTATCATCTATCTTTCTTAGAGCTTGTGATTGACTATATTATATTATGTAAGCCCTAGATTTTAAAATATTATTTTTATAATTTTAAATAGCATTTATATCCTTAAATAAGTTATTACAATTATTAGAAATTTTCTAGAATTTTTAAATGATTTTTAAAATGAATTTATTGCTTAAAATATCAATTTTTAATTTGTTAAATTATTTTAATATCAATTTGTAAATTATTGATTTGTTTTAAATTCAGTTTTCAAATTATTTGCAAACTGAGAGGAAGTGGGGTTAATTGTTAAACCCCAAACTTGGGGGGGGGGGGGGGGGGGGGGGCTTACTGCAAAATCATCCGTCACCCACTCCCCCCCCACGATTTTCTCTCCCCCTCACCTACGCCCGACGAACGACGACCCGGCGACCGACCTCAACCCTAATTTTTCGTAACCCAGCCCTAATCGACCGATCCCGACCCTATAAATCAACTCCGACCCAAACCCTAACTCTAGACCATTTTGACCACCCCAGCGCGACGACCCCTTTCTTCTTCGAAACTCGCCGAAACCCTAGATCTAGGAGCGCCACCCTACAGGCCATGTCGACGCCTCCAATAACCACCAATCGATGGCTAGACGAGACGAACAGTACCATTTTTTCCAACCACCCCGACGTCTCCTCCGTCGTGCAACGTCCCCGAAAGCTACTCGACGGACACGTACGTGTCATCTCACCCTTCGTGTCGTTCAGTGTTCGTGTTGGTGTCACTGGACTCCTAAACACGAGAAATCCACTGATGTGCTCGGATACGGAAAACGCGTGTGCATGAGTCGTACATGCCTAGACACAAGACTGTGTGTCTTCGTGTCCTAACTATCAGGACACGAAGACACAGTAGTAGTATGGGTTAACGGGTTAATAGAGACTGATTGGGTTTAAAACTATTATCCTAAA
>JANAVB010013597.1:6271339-6281752 GCA_029216955.1 Iris pallida | reverse complement strand
TTTTAATTAATTTTTTAATTAGTTTATTTTGAAAAGATGCACTAAAAATAGACAAAGCATAAATCTCTCCCCCCCATATTAGAAACTGACATTGTCACCAATGAATGTCTAAATGCAAAGAAAGACAAAAATGACAAAAATTTTAAAAATTGCAAGAATAAAAAACTCCCTTGGGTTGCTCCCAAGAAGCGCCTTTGTTTAATACGTCGTTGGCTCGACTCTATGCACACTTGAGACAACTACGCAAAGATTTTACATCATCTGAATAGAGGCATGCAAAATAGAGGGTAAAATATCTTGTTAAAAATTGATAATAAATATAAGGAATGTTACCTGATTGTTGTCATTTTATAAAAGCATTCAATCCTGCAACATTTTTGTGCATATATTACTCAAGAGTAACTCCTCATTCTCTTTCGTGAGATGCTCACTAATGGCAAATCTAATCCATCTTTGCCATTAAGTTCAAAAACTTCTTCTGCATTTGGTACTACGTCGTCATTAGGATATTCGTGTCTGCAGCGCTATTTTTCTCTTCTTCCTGTTTGATGACGTTGGTGCTTCTTCTGCTAGAATGTCCACCACTTTATCATTCTCAAATGATTGTACTTGTATTGTCTTTTGGATTTATTATTTGAGATGATATTTTTTCGAACGTTGTGCCTCCAGTTTTTTAATTATTGTAGCCATTTGGCTCATTTGATTGTTCAGACTTGGATTCTGGCCCTTGTCTCTATTAAAATTGCAAGGTATTAGTGGCAATAGACTTAACAATATCTTCTAGAGCATACCAGAATTAGAAGTTTGGTTCGATTGTTGTTCATGGAGATATGGTTGCTGTACTGCTAGTAACTTGGAAAATTTGAGTTACATTGGGCTCGTCTTCAAGTATTAGACACATATCAGTTGGATGTCCTACGATTGAACAAATCTCACAAGCCATTGTTGTTTGCATGTTACCACCTACAACCATTTGATGAACAAGATAAGTTAAACTAGCAATTTGTTGTTAAAGAGAAGAAACATTTACCTCGTTAGGTGCCTAGATGGAAGATCCAGCCAAGTGCCAAATTGTTGAGAATGGTCATCATGTCCTGTTAATTTTTTTTTGCTAATAGAAAAAATTATTTTATTACAAGAACGAATAAAGATCACAAGCACAAAAATTAACTAAAATTACTCCCGGCAACGGCGCCAAAATTTGTGTGCTGTCGTAGGCACCCAAAAATAAAACCAATACTCGTAGAAATGTAGCAGTGTGAGTAAGGATCGTTTCCACGGAGAGTAATTAGTTTATATTTGTGCTATGTGAATAATGAAGGGGGGATGAATAAAATGAAAGTCAATAAAAAAAAGCAAGTAGGATGAAAATAAATCAAAATAACAAATGTTGGTCTAAGTCTCGTCTACCATCGGAATCTTGAAACTGATCATAGATGCAAATATATTGATATGTATAATGAATATTCATCGTTGGAATTATTTTCCTATCTCCTTTAGCCACAGTTAATTAGAAACAAGCCACCTAATTAACCTTAACTACTAAACAACCCCAGACAAGCGTGTAAGGTTTAATCTAGTAGTGTATTAAACTCAATGAGTCGATGAAACAAAAAAACACAAGCACAAGCGGTTGCATTTAATTTAGTCGAATGGTTTCTTCCTAGATTTAATAATACAAGCAGTAATTTATTAAATCTTGGTTGCTTCACAAATTAGAGAGATCGAACAATTCCGGATTTGATATCTAATTAGCAGTAGATTATCAAGTGTAATAAACTAGTATGCATCCTAGTAATTAAAGAAGATATTATAAAATATGCATAAGAAAACATTTGATAATCAAAGTACAAATCAAACATATAAACACAAATTAGATCTCACAAGTTTTTATTGATTCCGAGGCTTCCGTTTCTTTCGACCAACAAGACTTTTAGTGCACATATTCATCAAAACTTCAAAAAAAGTTGGAGAAGAAGAAGGAGTTGTGTTGTGTGTTATCTTCTCTAATTTCTACCCCTTTTACACCATAAATTGGTTTCAAGCCCACAAATATTCCCACATAACCTCTAAAGTTACAACTTCTCAAACCAAATAGACTAAGTCATAGAACAAGTAGGGAAGTGGTTATTTGATTCCTATTTTTGTGTTCACAGCATCTTTGACCCAACTTCAAGTGATTTCTCATGATGCAGCTTGATTTGCGGAAAAACACAAAATATAAAAGTTTTAGCCATGTGGCTTAGATTTCCAAATCTTTTTGAATCACCTCCTTTCTTTTCGGATGAGAAAGTTATGGTCATTTTGGTTAAAAGATGTCAAAATTGTCCATAATTGCAATTTAGCTCCATTTTGCACATATTGTCTCCAACTGCAACCTAAATCAAAATAGAAATATATGAGTATTTAGTCATAAAATGAGCATAATGGTGAACATTAAGTGATAAAAATATAACATTTTATGTTCTCATCAGATAGCATTTCTGTTTTATAATATCGTCTTTGTTTTGTATTTAGTGTAGATATCCTTGTTCTCTTGTCACATTGTTCACACAGATTGGTATTGTCTGGATCCCATATGAGATGTTATTCTTATATTACTTGGTATATCCTGTGCAAGCCTTCCTGTTCCTTGTGCATTGTATAGACACGATTCCTGTGAGGGGCTCGCGACCTTCTCAGGAATACGTGTCATGATGTGTCAGTTGGATCCACTATACTAGTCGGGGGCGGGGGTATTAGCGTAGATATGTGATTAAATCTTTCCTGTGCAATATTGTCCTGTGAGGTTAATCATACACCTCATGTACGATAGCCATGACATCCTTCCTGTACAATTTCCAAGCCGATCATATATTGAAACTAGTGCTAAACTCACGTAGATAGTAGTTTTCCTGTTCTCGTACATGATATACACTGTTTCTTTGCTCTTACATTTTTAGTATTGACATACCTTACCATGATTCGTGCGTAGCACTTTACCTTGTATATATCTCTATTACTGCTACATCTTCAATATCGTCTAACTAGAACTGTATTGGAGATTTGTGCGTTCATCCTGACTGTTGAAATTTTTTTACATATTATGGCGCGGAAGAAGTGTGCTACTACTATGGTCCCCATGACATAGTTGGCTTAGACTCGGAGACCCTAGTTCAGTAAGGGTTAGCTCCAGCCGATGAGGCATTGGAGTTAGCTTAGCTAGATTAGTTTAGTACTAGACTTTATCTCCAGATTTACTTTTGGCTTGTCATTATTTAGTATTGTATTTTAGATAGTTGACTCTGGACTTGTATTATTTCTGTGGATCTTCTAGATGATTTTGTATCTTGTTGTCTTATCTTTCAGTATATCTATCTTTCTTAGAGCTTGTGATTGACTATTATATTATGTAAGCCCCTTTTAAATATTATTTTTATAATTTTAAATAGCATTATATCCTTAAATAAGTATTACAATTATTAAATTTTCTAGAATTTTTAAATGATTTTTAAATGAATTTATTGCTTAAAATATCAATTTTTAATTTGTTAAATTATTTTAATATCAATTTGTAAATTATTGATTTGTTTTAAATTCAGTTTTCAAATTATTTGCAAACTGAGAGGAAGTGGGGTTAATTGTTAAACCCCAAACTTGGGGGGGGGGGGGGGGGGGGGGGGCTTACTGCAAAATCATCCGTCACCCACTCCCCCCCCACGATTTTCTCTCTCCCCTCACCTACGCCCGACGAACGACGAGGACGACCGACCTCAACCCTAATTTTTCGTAACCCAGCCCTAATTCGACCGACTTCCCGACCCTATAAATCAACTCCGACCCAAACCCTAACTCTAGACCATTTTTGACCACCCCAGCGACCGACGACCCCTTTCTTCTTCGAGAACTCGCCGAAACCCTAGATCTAGGAGCGCCACCCTACAGGCCATGTCGACGCCTC
Source organism: Iris pallida (assembly GCA_029216955.1). Classification (NCBI taxonomy): domain Eukaryota; kingdom Viridiplantae; phylum Streptophyta; class Magnoliopsida; order Asparagales; family Iridaceae; genus Iris; species Iris pallida. The sequence continues at coordinate 6,277,812 of JANAVB010013597.1, read as the reverse complement.
CAATAACCACCAATCGATGCGCTAGACGAGACGACCACAGTACCATTTTTTCCAACCACCCCGACGTCTCCTCCGTCGTGCAACGTCCCCGAAAGCTACTGCTCGACGGACACGTAGTGTCATCTCACCCTTCGTGTCGTTCAGTGTCTGTGTTGGTGTCACTGGACTCGCCTAAACACGAGAAATCCACTGATGTGCTCGGATACGGAAAACTCGTGTCGCATGAGTCGTACATGCCTAGACACAAGACTGTGTGTCTTCGTGTCCTAACTATCAGGACACGAAGACACAGTAGTATGGGTTAACGGGTTTAATAGACTGATTGGGTTTAAAACTATTATCCTAAATTCCTTATATAATTAACTAAGTCCTATCCCTATCAAGCTAACCCGAGCTGACCCTGGCCAGCCCGAGCAATGTTATGCCCCCCTATTCCAACAGGCCGACTTCGAGCCCCTTTTTTTGTGCCTTTTTTTGTTTTCTTTTTTGTTTTATAGTATTTGTTTATTATATATGATATAGTATGTATATATTTTTTTTATATATGTATATATATATATATATATATATATATATATATATATAATATATATATATATATATATATATATATATATATATATATATTATATACTGTTATGTACATAATTATATACTGTATTTGTTTATGTATTGTATATTAAGTATTTATATATATATAATAATAATAATAATAATAATAATAATATAATAAATATAAAATATATATATATATATATATATATATATATATATATAATATATATATATATATTATATATATATATATAATATATTCATTATATATAGATAAATATCTTATATTTATGTATATATAAATGTTTGTTGTATATGATATATTTCTCAAATACAATTTGGCTAAATGTCATTATGTGTAAATTCACAAGTTATTTTATTATATAATTTTATGACTTGTATATTTTACCACTTTAAAATATATTATCAAAATACTATCTATATATATATATATATATATATATAATATATATATATATAATATATATAAATATATATATAAAAATATATATATATATATTATATAATATATATATATATATATATAATATATATATATATATATATATAATCTATATATTATATGATTATGACTTTATTAATCAGGCCATTTGGGGTGCAAACTTAGCATGTGTTTTGGGCTAAATGTGTCTAATACATTCAAAGTCTCTATAAGTCATATTGGACTTGATTCATGACTTTGGGTCCCGTATCTGGACTCGGTTCAATTTCGTATACTGGACAAAATACTAAATAATTAATTATTTATTTTTCAGGATTTGTAACTTGCTGTGTTGTTTTTATATATTTTAAGTGCTATAAAAATATGGTAAAAATTGTATTAATACTATGTTAATTTATCTAATTTAGCATAATTTTTCAGCATTATATAGTAATTTGGTATTTTATAAAAGTAGGAAAAAGAACTCATTTTCAGGATACTTATGTTACTGATTTTTAATAATATCTATGAGAGTTTCTAAATTCCAGAAAATTATTATAAAATTCTATAATTAACAGGATCATTTTGGTACTCTACTTTATGTATAGTAAGCTTTTTGTCTATCTTACAAATTATTAGAATACAGTGTACAACTTGATTTAATTATTGATTAAGTACGACGTACGATGTATTGTGTGATTTTAGGATATTGTAGTGTTGGACCTCCTACCATAGTGTAAAGGCCCTAAAAAAGTTATTTTAGGTGTTGTGTCCCCACATTGGTCTCCTATGCTAAAGCATCATTTGGCTAGGTGTCCAGTCAGAAAGTCGGTGCGCACAACTAGTGTCTTAGATTTAACTTAGTATAAAACTAAGTTTATGTATATTTTTACAGTGACGAGGCATCAGACATCTGTAGCATTTCCTTCACTACCTTGCTTTGCTAGAGGCAAGTCTTACAAACTTTACATACTGCTATAACAATAAACTGTGATCAACCATGTTAAATGTGATCCTTGGGGTAGCAAGTTAAATCTTCACATTATTATATTTTTAGTCCCTACCATGCTTAGGACAGTTCTTATACTCTCACATGTTTAAAAAACAGGATTATGGAGAAACTGTTAGTAGAGTACGTGATCATGCCCCCTTTCCGTATGTATTTATCGCAGCATGTACATTCTATATGTAACTTTGTCGTATGTTCTGGTCTCGCATGTGTGTATGGATGTGCATCGATGCCGTTATGTGGACGTATGACATATCAGAAAATGATATATGCTATGTACATCCTATTTTTACCTATTGACCGATCACATACATGCCACAGTTTAAACTTTAAAACAAATATATGATGCCATAATAATATGATATGCCATGATTTCTACACTTCTGTTCAATTCATGTTTGTATATTAGTTTGTTAGAATCAGTACTTGCTCCTGTCTGACAGGAGAACGTGGTAGGTATACTTACGAGGAGGAGTTGCTTTGTAATCTTATGGGGTTGCCATCGAGGATCAGGCTTTACTTTACGAGGATGTATCTGGGGGAAACTCGTCTAGTTGTTCTTACTTAGGACTTTGAGAGTAGTCATGTGTTGACTATGTATTTTGTAACTGGACCTGATCAGTTTTACTTTTAGCCATATACTTGGACCATAATTATACGAGACGATTTTGTGTTTGGATATATTATGACTCATTATTAGATATAGAAGTTAGCACACTTTGGTCTTATCTTATTTGTCTCTAGAACAGTACTACGCTTATCTCAAGCGTAGGCTCGACATGACTCGGTCCGGCCCAACAATTTGGGTAGTGGATCGTGACATGTTTTAGGGTGCCCATGCAGGTCCTGACTAAATGTTTGGTTACGTCATTGTACCAAGCATGCTGCAATTAGGAACTTAAGATAACTAGACAACACTAGGAATGACGTTAGAACACCTAGAGAAATACTAGGATTGCAACATAGGAAACGCATCACATCGTATGCTCGCTATTACAAATTAGACTTTCTGTTGTTTATGATTGTTACTTAAAAGAGTCCTCATAAGTTCTTTTATGTATTAGATGGTGCTCACCGCTCATCCCAGTATGCCCCCACTGATATGGCACACTTTCTACCCAGTCGGTTGACCAGTTGACCGATGACATCCACCTCCACCTACCCATCCTCACTCCACTCCACAAATCCACCAACCAGATGCCTCCACCACCTTCCACATCACAGTCCAGCAGGGACCCGATACTCCCACCACCACTATTACTATACACTGCCAGGCTTCCGTCACTCTCGACATGAACCAACTGCTCACTCTGATCAGGGTTCCTAACGACCCATCAGGAGCAGACCACCTTACTCCACCAGAGCATGGAGCGTTCTGAGGAGCGTAACCGTGGTCCCACCACCGGTAGTGCCACGGCAGAGAGCGGGGAACATCAAGGAGACTTTATGGGTTTGAACCCCAAGGAGTTCATGGGCGAAGGCATCATGGTAGCAGGAGGCTAGACTCGATAGAGAGGAAGCCTTGGAGCTAGGTTGCGGGTGACCTCCAGGTCGAGGCAGCAGGATTTCTGCTGACAGGACTTGGCAGGAGTTTGGTTCAGGAATGAGCGCTATTCGCGAGCGAGGGAAGGCCACTTGGGATCAGTTTAAGATCCAATTCAAGAAAAAATCTTCTCGACCACCGCTAGGGTAGCCATGGGGCTACAATTCCAGAACGTCCAGCAGGGGAAAACGTTCGTTGACGAGTAGCAGCAGAGTTTAGTCGATTGAGCATTTTGCTCCTAGTCTGGTTGCAGACCCAGAGGCGATGATGGTAGGTTTTGACATGGTCTAGTTGTAGACATTGGCATTCTCATAGTAGTGACGGGACGACTGACTACTACCAGAGTTTAGAGTTGGCCCGGAGCATAGAGGAGCATTTTCTATCTTGTAAGAGGCCGGCTCCTATACACCACGAGGGACCTTCCAAGCGCCAGGCTTCCAGCCGAGGAGAGTACTGGCCACGCACAGCAGATTACCATCCCCGCACACATCACGACCCCGCCAGTTAGAGCCCCGGAACCCGGCAGCAGAAGGGAGGTGTTGTGTTCATTCTGTAGAGGCCAGGACACGACGCTTTCATTGTGGAAGAAGTTGGGGCAGTGTTTGGCTTGTGGATCTATCACCAATCAACTTTGGGACTTTCCAGTAGCAAGGGTACCAGGTGCCGGACCACCATCTAGAGGACGTCACTTTTAACTTAGCAACAGAGGTTTGGGCAACATCTGCAGCAGCAGAAGGGGCCCCAGGGGAAGCCTTATAGCCTAGCTCTTGAGCCGGGAGCAGGTTTCAGAGCCAGATTATTAGCCGACGTCATCACAGGTTATATTTACTTGTATACTTTTCTAGATTTATGCTTGTTTGATTATGGTGCATCGCATAGCTTCCTGTCATTAGAGTTTTTACATAAACACCACTTAGTAGCTACACCTACGAGGAGATATTAGAGTAATGATGGGAGGCGGACTGTGCCCATTAGAGCTCTCTATAGATGCTCTATTACTATAGCAGGGAGAGAGTTTAGGAGACGATTCTTTGTGATGCCATACCCGGGTATGATATCATATGGGGAGGACTGGCTAGCTATGCTCATGCAGCTATAGACTGTCATGAGGGTAGCATTCTGTTCAGTCCCCAGGCACGGCACAATTTAATGCAAGAGGACAGGGCGAGATCAGCCTAGAGCGACGAAACTGTTGTGCGACAGTTGGGAGTTAGCATCGCCACACCCTATCATTAGGGAGTTTATGGATGTATTTCCAGAGGATCTTCAGGACTTCTGCTGACAGAGACGTGGAGTTCACTAAAGATTTAGTACCGGTTCATCACCAGTATCCCGGGCTTCTATAGAGTGAACCCCAAGGAGGCCGTGTAGAGATGAAGGAGCAGATTGATGACCTATTAAAAAAGGGTTTCATTCGATCTAGTGCTTCTCCATGGGGAGCGCCAGTATCTTTGTACCAAAGAAGGATGGTACAGTGGTTGTGGACTACCGGGCGTTGAATACCATCACATAAGAACAAATATCTTCTGTCCAGGATAGATGATTTGTTCGACCAGTTGAGTGGGGCGAAGGTATTTTCCAGGATAGATTTGAGATCCGGTTACCACCAGGTGAAAGTCAGGTCTGCAGACATCCAGAAGACGACGTTCAATACGAAGTACGGGCAGTACGAGTTTTTGGTGATGCCATTTGGTCTCACAAATGTGCCAACTGTCTTTATGAACTTGTGAATAAGACATTTCACTAGTGTCTGGATAAGTTTGTCATAGTTTTACCGACGACATCCTGATATACTCGAAGATGCCGGAGGAGCACGCAGAGCACTTGCGGACAGTTTTGGGGATTCTGAGGTAGGATGATCAGAGACAGGCTCAGAGTTGCTCAAGACAGGCAGAAACACTAGGCCGATGCTAGTCGTAGACCGATGGAGTTCGCCGATGGAGATATGGTGTTAGTGAAGACATCACCTACTAGAGGGACGATTCGGTTCGGACGAGGCGACAAGTGAGCCCCAAATACATTGGACCGTTCGAGATACTTGGCAGGATCGGAGAGGCAGCTTTTAGGGTTGCACTTCCATCTAACCTAGCAGGAGTTCATGATGTCTTTCATGTGTCTCAGTGAGGAGATACGTTCCAGACCCCAGCCATGTGCTAGATCATTCAGAGTTAGAGATCGGACCGAGCCTTGCGGTTACTGAGCAGCTAGTGGAGATTTTGGACGGAGGGAGAAGAGGCTGAGGAACAAAGTCATACCCTTGGTCCGAGTAGCTTGGAGCCATCACTCTCCTGAGGAATCTACTTGGGAGAGGGGCGTCGGACATGAGGAAAGATATCCTTACTTGTTCGACTCAACAGCCGCGAGGAACCACCCGTTCCCACTTGATACCTTAGAGGTTAGTCTTAATAATATCCTGATTCATTTGTTGTTTGCTTGCTATGTTAGAATGTTTGTAAAGTCTTCTATCCTTGTGAATTTCGAGGACAAAAATTTTCAAGGAGGGAAGATTTGTAAGCCCCTGGATTTTAAAATATTATTTTATAATTTTAAATAGCATTTATATCCTTAAAATAAGTTATTACAATATTAGAAATTTTCTAGAATTTCTAAATGATTTTTAAAATGATTTTTATAGCTTAAAATATCAATTTACATTTTGTTAAATTTTTAATATCAATTTGTAAATTATTGATTTCTTTATATTCAGTTTGCAAATTATATTTACAAACTGAGAGGCAGTGGGGTTAATTGTTAAACCCCAAACTTGGGGGGGCCTTACTGCAAATCACCGTCACCCAACCCCCCACACGATTTTCTCTCTCCTTTTTCACCTACGACGACGACCGCGACAGGTCGATCGACCTAACCCTAATTTTTCGTAACCCAGCCTCTAATTCGACCGACTTCCCGACCCTATAAATAAC
>JANAVB010013597.1:6238839-6268839 GCA_029216955.1 Iris pallida | reverse complement strand
TATGTTATGTTGTCCGTCACTAATCCGTCGCTAAGATGTCGGAAACTGGTCGCTATTAGCGACGGAATCCTTCCGTCGCTAAACTTCCGTCGGTAAAGTGGGGTATTTTAGTAGTGATATATATATATATATATATATATATATATATATATATATATATATATATATATATATATATATATATATATATATTCATTATATATATAGATAAATATCTATATATTTATGTATATATAAAAATGTATTTGTTGTATATGTATATATATTTCTCAATACAATTTTGTGCTAAATGTCATTATGTGTAAATTCACAAGTTATTTTATTATATAATTTTATGACTTGTATATTTTACCACTTTAAAATATATTATTATCAAAATACTTTTATATATATATATATATATATATATATATATATATATATATATATATATATATATATATATATATATATAATGTATTTGAATTAATGTATTTTATTAATCATGGCCATTTGGTGTGCAAACTTAGCATAGATTTTTGGGCCCAAATGTGTCTAATACATTCAAAGTCTGTACAAGTCATATTGGACTTGATTCATGACTTTGGGCCCAGTATCTGGACTTCGGTTCAATTTCGTATACGTGGACAAAATACTAAATAATTATTTATTTATTTTTCAGGATTTATAACTTGCTATTTTTGAATTTTGATATATATTTTAATTGCTGTAAAAATATGGAAAAAATTGTATTTAAATACTATTTTAATTTATCTAATTTAAAATAATTTTTACAGCATTTAATTAGTAATTTTGGAATTTTATAAAATAGAAAAACATAACTCATTTTAAGGATACTTATGTTTACTAATTTTTAATAAATACCTATGAGAGTTTATAAATTCCAGAAAAATTAGTATAAATTTCTATAATTAACAAGGATCATTCTGATACTTTATTTTATGTATAGTTGAGCTTTTTGTCTATCTTAAAAATTATTGGAACACAGTATACAGCTTGATTTAATTATTGATTAATTACGACTTACGATGTATTGTGTGATTTTGGGATATTGTAGTGTTGGACCTCACCCTACCATAGTGTAAAGGCCCTAAAAAGTTATTTTAGGTATTGTGTCACCCCACATTGGTCTCCTATGCTAAAGTCATCATTTGGCTAGGTGTCCAGTCATCTGTAGTATTTCCTTTACTACCTTGCTTTGCTAGAGGCAAGTACCTCTACAAACTTTACATACTGTTATAACAATAAACTGTGATCCAACCATGTTAAATGCTGATCCTTGGGGTAGCAAGTTAAATCTTCACATATTATATTATTTTCAGTCCCTACCATGCTTAGGGCAGTTCTTATATCTCTCACATGTTTAAACAATGGGGTTATGGGGAAATTGTTAGTAGAGTACGTGATCATGTTTTCTTTCTCCGTATGTATTTACCGAGCATTGTTACATTCTATATATAACTTTGTCGTATGTTCTGGTCCCGCGTTTGTGTATAGATATACACCGATGCCATTATGTGTACGTCTGTACACATCAGAAAATTGATATGTGCCACTGTACATCCTATTTTACCTATTGACTGATCACGTACATGCTACAATTTTAAACATTAAAACAAACATATGATGCCATAATAGATTATGATATGCCATGATTCCTACACTTCTGTTCAATTCATGTTTTGTATATTTAGTTTATTAGAATCAATACTTGCTCCCATTCTGACAGGATAACGTTGTAGGTATACTAACCGAGGAGGAGTTGCTTTATGATTCTTATTATGGGGTTGCCATCGAGGATCATGCTTTACTTTACGAAGATGTACCTGCGGGAAAACTCGTCTAGTTTGTTCATTTACTTGGGACTTTAAGAGTAGTCATGTTGTTGACTATGTATTTTATAACTGGACCTGTATCCAGTTTTACTTTTAGCCATGTACTTGTACCATATTTATATACGAGATGATTTTGTGTTTGGATATATTATAACTCATTATTATATATAGAACTGTTAGCACACTTTGGTCTTATCTTATTTGTCTCTAGAACAGCTTACTATGCTTTATCTCAAGCGTAGGCTGGACATGACTCGGTCCAGCCCAACAATTTGGGTAGCAGATCGTGACATATTGTCATTTCTTATCCTCCGTTCGGAGTTAACCTTTCTCGACAGGTTTTGATATTATAACTGTTGTTATATAGTAGACATAGATAGTGTTCTACGTCATTTCTGCGACGTAGGCTGGGACATTTTCTTGCACTCGTGTCCTAAATCTGGATATGGGTCATGACACATTTTTTGTGGTGGCCCGTGTAGGTCAGAAGTCGCATTTAGTACAATATCGTAGTGGTGCTCGACTTAGAGTGCTGCTACAAGCCTGCTATAGGTTTAGAAGATATAGGCTATAGGTTAAGGATACTCAATCACAATTAGGAAACTTCCAATTTGCTTATATACAATTGTCCTTTCTTGATGTTGATTATTTGTACTCTAATTGACCTTCTTTGATATGATCTATCTTGTGCCATTTTGATTTCTTTCTTTCGATCTGTCTTCAGGATGGTGAAGAAGAGATCACAGCATTCTGGGCCTGCTGATACTAAGAGGTTTGCCACATCTCACGAACCTGAGCAAGTAACTTCTCCTACATTCGGTACATCTGCAGCAGCATTCAGGGGTGCTCCTCTACCTGTTGCGAGGACTGTCTCGGAGGTCACTGCGGCAAGAGCAGTCATGGGTGTTCTTCCTCTTGCACATCGGACTCCTCCATCTGTAGTCGAGGATCTGCCTCCTCCATCCTCACTACCTACCAATATAGGGCAGATATTTGCCTTCCTTCGACAGATAATAGATACTCAGCGAGCCCAGTCTGAGGCTCAGCAGAGGCAGACAGACGCGATACGTCAGGGAATGGAAGATGCCTATCAGTTGGCTCTAGCAACCATGGAGCAGAGGGCTCCGCTTCAGGGAGCACAGCCGAGGCCAGGTAACATCCAGGACTTTAAGAAGCTGGGGCCTCGAGATTTCAGTGGGACGGAGGGTGTCGTTTATGCTGATGAATGGCTCGAGGATATTTAGCGTTAGATGAGGGCCTCCCGCCTTGTAGACGACCTGAAGGTCGAGACGGTAGGGTTATAGCAGTTAGACATCACTCGTACGCGGTTTAGGAACGAGTCGGCTCTTGCTGAAGAGGGCCATACCTGGGTAGAGTTCAAGGACCTCTTCAAGGAGGTTCTTTTCTCCTACGGACAAGATTGACCTGGCGAGGCTGTTTCAGAACCTCCAGTAAGGGAGCTTGTCTGTGGAGGTATACGCTGCATAGTTCGACAGGCTAAGCCGATATTCAGAGTACATGGTACGTGACCCGAAGATCAAGGCGAGCCGCTTCAGGGTGGCTTTGATCTAGGATATCAAGATCTTTTTCCCCTCTTTCTATGCGACTTATACCGAGATCCTTGTGGAGGCCCGCAAGGTGGAGCAAGAGTGGGGCTTGAAGCCCAAGAGGGACCGTGATCTATTCTCGGGGGCTACTTGTAGTACGGAGGCTGCTAAACGTCCTCAACTATAGCATCGATCTTTTTCGCAGCACCAGCAACAGGTTCCGGCCAGGGCACCAGTTTAACAGGTGCAGCACCATCAGCAGAGGCAGATACAGAATGCCCCTCAGTACAACTTCTGTAAGAAGCCCGGTCATATCTGGGAGGTTTGCAGGAAGTGGCTGGAGATGTGCCTCAAATGAGAGAGTGTCCCGTGAGCCCTCGTGTTATTGGTGTAGTTCAGGGTGCGCAGGCTAGGCTACCTACGGCACTGCATCATGCCCTACACTAGCAGCGGGATATACCCCGCCAGGGCAGGGCTTTTGTGATGGCGGTCGAGGAGACCCACACCGCAGGCATGGGACTTGGAGGTTAGGTCTTGTTTTTTTCTTTTTTCTGTTTCTTTCCACCCATTGATTGTTTGATTGCTTTCTTAGTACCTTTAGCTTGCACATGTGATGATCATGCTAGATTATAGAAAACCCCAATGGAGACTGTAATAACATGATATTGTAGAGACTAAAACCATGCATGTTTGTTCATATTTCCTAGAATTGCATGTTGTATAACTTTGGACAAAATTTAGTATACTTTAATTGTTGGGGGCTTAACCTAGAGATGAGTACAACCATTTCGAATTTCAAGGACAAAATTTTTCTACGGGGTAGGATTGTAACTGCCTATTTTCAAATTTTAGGATAATTTTGTCATTTTCCATTCTTTTCATATTTTTGGTAATTATTAATTATTAATATTGTAATTTGGGGTTTAGATTAGTCGGGTTTGATTTTCGTCTAGTTTTGACTTGTGTTAGTGACCCGGGTAGCTTAGACTCTAGTCGGGACCCAAAGATTAGTTAGACATGGCCCACAAATCCTACTAATTAGTCTAGTGTAATTAGGCTAATCCGACATGACTATGCTGGTTCATTTAGAGATTAGAACTTGACCCTTTTGACCCCAACCCTTCACATGACTTAAGTTGAACCAAAGGAGACTACTTGAGGGCTCTCTTGACATTTTAAATCAGCCCATTAGGGCTATACTTGGCCTGCCACACCATAGGGAGGTTCCTATTCATTTCATTTCTCGACTTGCCTCTTTTTATTCCATTTTGTTCTTCTCCAAAACTTGAGAGCTTCCTTCTAGGTTTTGATCTCTCAAATCAACCCATTCTTCTTCCATTATTCCTAATCCATCAAGGAGGAGGTGCTAGCAAGGAGCAAGGAAGGGTGTCCAATTTGGAGGAGTTTTCGTGTCGGAACCATGTCCATTTGAATGTATCATTGGGATCCAACTCCCAATAGGTATAACCATCTCTCTATTTCAATTTCTCCTCCATTTTAGTTAGGTTTGTATTCATTAGGACCACCCCCATGCATGTATCACAATTAGGAACCATTGAGAGGCTCATTTGAGTCCTCTCTAGGAAGTTGGAGTGGTTTTGGTGTCCCCATGGAGAGATTTCCATTAGAGGCACACCATGTGTTTGGTTTTATGTCCAATAGGCTATTTTGGCTTTTAATTTCAGTTTTGGCATTGTTATAGGGTAGATTAACTATGGTTAGGATGGTTAGACTTGTTTTCATTTGGGTACCTATGGTTGGATCTAAGTGGTTTAGCCTACATGCCAAGTTTAAGCCTCTACATGTCATTTTTATGTATATTATTATATATCGGATTGATTTTGATTTGTTGGTTATATATATATTGTGTTGGTTTAGAGGGGTGGATTTTGTGTATGTTGGTATGTGAGATGATGATGTAAGAAGAGGGGGTTGAGTTATATATGTGTTTATGTGTTTGTGTTTAGAGATGTGAGAATGAGGGTGAGTGTAGTGTGTGTGTTGTGTAGAGGGATGTGAGGTTGTGTTGTGTGGATGTGTGCTTGTGTTTAGAGAGGGATAGGATGTGTGCTTGTGTTTAGAGAGGGATAGGATGTGTAGTGTGTATAGGTGTGCGTTGTAGTAAGATTAGTGCTGAGAGTGAGAGAGTAGTGAGGAGATGAGAGGATGGGGGAAGGGGCTGCTGCCCCCATTGGCAGCAGCAGCAGCAGAGGGGAGTTGCTGCCCCCCTCCCCAAATGCAATAGCAGCAGTAGGATAAGCAGCAGTTGGATAAGCAGCAGCAGTTGTAGGATAAGCAGTAGCAGTTTAGGCAGCAGTAGCAGCTGCAGTAAGCCCCCCCCCCCATCAGCCTTCTTCCCCATTTGTAACCCCCAACCATTAGCTATATTAGTATTAGCCTATGTTAGATGTTAGTTTCATGTTAGTGAGTGTGTTAGTTATTAGAATGTTAGCCCTTAGCCCTCTAGCCATTAGGATTTATCCCTATTAGATTTAGCTTAGCCCATATATTAGTGGCCTATGTTAGATTGTGTATTAGTTAGGTGTTAGGAGTTGAGGTATTGATATGTATATGTTAGTGAGTTAGAAGGATATGTTAGAATTAGTTAGAGGGTTAGATAATGTTAGAGATATTGTTAGATTCATATGTTAGATTTTATATTAGTTAGATATTAGATATATGTTAGAGATTCACATATTAGATATAGTATCTTAGGATATAGATAATGTTAGAGATATTGGATATGTTAGATATGTGGTAGATAGTGGGTTATAGATATTAGATATGATGTACTTATATATTAGTATCTAGATAGATATTAGAGTTAGTGTTAGATAGCTATGAGTATAGGTAACTTGGTATCTTGAGATACCATAGTGTATCTTAGGATACTAAGGTGGTATCTTAGGTTGTGACTTTTGTGAGACTCGTCTCACAGTATCGGTATTTATATACGGATACGTATTTTGTAGCATATTTCGTATTTTCTTGGTTTTCGTAAAGCTTTAAAATTTTTCCTAACTTATAGATTTTTCCTTGGCCGGCATACCGCCAGTATACCGGAGTATACCGACGGCATACCGTCCATACAGATTTTTCACATTTTAGATATTTTCGATTTCAGATATTTTCATGAATAGTGTTTCCGATATTTTCGTGAATAGTGTTTTAGATATTTTGATGCATAGTGTTTAGATATTTTCGTGAATAGTGTAGATGCACCCTATTACCCATTGGATATTTGGTTTTGTTTGAATGGCCATGATTGACTTAGATCTTCACATGGATCACCATCCGACGGCTAAGATTAATTCCCCCTTCTATATATACCATTTCACTTTCTCTCTCCTCTCTCTTTTCATTCTCTTCACTCTCTCTTCATTTCTTCTTCCCTTCTCTCCCCCTTGGAGTTGCCAAGAGCTTGGCCTTGAGGCCTTGGGTGTGGTGTCTAACCCCCCTAGGAGGAGGAGTAGAAGTTTAGGCTTGGAGCTTAACCTAGGCAAGTACATCTTGCCAAATCCATGAACCATATTGTTTTGTTGTCATTTTTATTTCCCTTGGTATTAAATGCTTAGAATTGCCTTAAACTCATTTTGTTAAATATGTTTTCCTTATGATTCTCGTCTATATGCATGTTTCTAAAATTTGTTTAAGCAAGGTTTTGATTTTCTGTTAAAACCCAATATGGACTTAGTAGAAAACTTGGTATCAAGAGTGATACTAGTGTTACCATCATGTATCTTGGTCACATATACATATATGAGGCCCTCACCAAGTTTGTATATCATGGATTTTGAGTTTGGTGGCAATCGGAACCCGTTTCGGTGTCCCGAGAACCTCTGTTTGGGAGTATTTTGAGGTATTGATCTATCAAATGTTTTGATTTGTGAAAACTAATACTTCCATGTTGTAGGAAATTCAATTCTATGCAATTTTGACTTTTGAAAATCCGAATTTCGATTTAAAACGAAGTTTTTATGGCCGAAACAAGTTTTTAGTTCAAAAATCAACTTTCTGTGACGGTTCGGAAAATCCGTCGGAAATCCGCGGAAATCCGTCGGAAAATCCGAACTTGCACCACAAAACTTGCTGTTTCAATCCGGAAAATCCGCCGGAAATCCGCTATAATCCGCCGGATAATCCGGTTAGGCTATTTTTTGTCTGTTTTTGCCCGTTTCTGTCCGTTTTTGTCCGTTTTTGATATTTTCTTCGATTGTAATGATTTCTTAACATGATTAGATGATCTTGTATAGTTAGAAAATGATTGTACACCCATATACACTTGACACTAGCACATGTTCAATCTTTTTCTATGAAATGTACTTAGCTTTAATTATTGTTTCCCACATGCCATGATATGTCTTTTGATAGATTCTTTCTTACAAGCTATGATAATTGTTGCCATGCCTTCTTTGCTTACATGATAGTGGCCCGTCATGGCGCACTCTTCTTACATGTCTTCTTGCTTACATGATAGTGACCCGTCGTGGTGCACTCTAGTACATGTCTTTCTTTGATTACATGATAGTGGCCTGTCATGGCGCACTCCCTATAGTGGCTCGTCGTAGCGCACTCCTGGCTTCTTGTCTATTATATTTTCTTGTTGTGGCTTGTTATGGTGCACATTCTTGTTATTGTCCAGTCTTGCATGCTCATGTCTAGGATGGATTCTGCGGAATGCCACACCCAGAATCCAAGAAAATGGTAAGGATTATATAACTAGATTGATCATTAGAACATGGGTGGAAAGGATTTCCCAGTTACCTGTTGCCTTTGGTCTAGGTCGTTATAACATTTAATTTAAGGGTTTGGAGCTATCCGTCGAGATGAGCACTCTCCCAGCTTCACCGTCGCGTGGGAGCACAAAGTCACACTTGTAATCACTTCCCGGCATGACCAATAGGTGGCAGCAGGCAGGTAACCGGACTTGGAATTCTCAAACTTGCATTTGTTAGTAATTAGGATTGTGACAACCCTAGTTAGCTAATGTATAAAGCCGTACTCATTGCTTGGCCGTGACTATTGTATGGAGTCCAGTCTAGTCTAGTTTGCCTAGGCAGGGTCCGGATTTGTTTATTTTCAGTACATATTTGTTTATGCTTTACTTTTGCAGGTAAATGATTAGATACTAAAGTTCTGTTCAGGAGAAGGGTTACAACCCCGGTCCTTGTTTGGTTTACGGGTTGTAACTTGGGTTCCAGAATAGTTCCTAAGTCATCTAATCATTTGTCGTTCTATATAGACATGACATGCTCACATGCTCCAGTTACATGACATGCTCACATGCTCCAGTTACATGACATGCTCACACGCTCCAGTTACATGACATGCTCATATGCTCCAGTTATATATTATGCTCACATGTTCTAGTTACTTAACATGCTCTACAAGACAAGTTAACAAGTTTCCTTTAAAATGCTCACATGACAGGTTTACAAACGATGTCTTCCTTTACATATCTACAGTTAACTCTATATGACATGTTGTTTGTTTATTGTCTCTCATCGGGATAAGTGCATTGGTAGTGCACAAGTCTCGATTAGCTTTACCTTTATGTCTCTCTCCATTGCTTGTTAGAATTAGATTGGTTTTAGTTCATAGTTTGGCTTCCTTTGTGGTACTTGCTATTGGGGGTCTGACCCCACTGGTTTTGTTTGGCCAGATCTGATAGAGGAGCCCGGAGGATCTTCCGTACCTTCCACTCGTTGGTGATTACCCAGAGCACCAGAGTACCTTAGTGGGTTTTCTATTTCATTCTCCCACTAGTTATGTACATTATTCTTTTGTGGCGTTTAGCCTCCGAGCACGTGTTTAGCTCGTGTTTTGGACTTGACATTTAGCCTACGGGCCAGAACATAATTTGCGTATTCTAGACTATAGCTAGAGCTTATCATGTATGACTATTACACTTGCTAGTCTTCACTCTGTATTACTAGCTTCATGATCATTGATATATGATAGTTTGGGACGCTTTACTATTTTATATTCCAGTTGATCTTACTTCTTGTGCATTGTTTACTGCCTGTGATTGAGATACCTAGGATTCTTGACCCAGGATTGCCTGTTGGATTGTAGTAGTAACCCCCGTCTATACAGCTTATACGTTATTTCGGAGTACTGGAGTACTTTGGTATACGTAGCTGGCCTGGTCCGTCCCTACTTGACAGTATTCTGGTTCTGGGGTGTGACATAGGTTTTAGTGGTGGCCCATGCAGGTCTGATTTATCAGATATGTGGGGGTTACTGATGTTTAGATATCTCAGTCACAATTCTCCTTTATTGATATCCTTCGTGTTATTCTATATCTCTGATCCATTGACCTGATATCTGCCTTGATCGTTGATCTTTCATGTTCTCTCGATTTAATCCTTGTGTCCTTTAACTTTCAAAGATACTGTTCTTCATCCTTCCGATCATATTGTTTGGGTTTTGCCGATGGCAGTCAGCAATCTTCTGTCAGGCCAATTATGGAGGATCAGTCTCAGCATTCATGGGGCAGAGTTCAGAGTTGACCCGAGGGCGGAGGTGTCAGTTCAGCCTGATCAGCCAGCAGGGTCAGTCCTGCCAGAGTTCAGCTTCACCGGCTACCCCGGCAGTCCAGCAGTATATAGCTCATGTACCGATTCATCAGCAGCAGGTCAGAGCAGCAGTTCTGAGATGTGGGCATGCAGAGTTTGGTATGTTAGAGCAGGTTTTGGCCGAGGGCGATTATGTTGTAGGTATTGTCCTGTTCTTCTTCCACTCTTATTTATCTCTTGGGTTACGCATATTTGGCGAGTTTCTCGTCTCACTCTTCTGTCTTCGTATCTTGAGATACATGATATCTATCACGTGTCTCTACTATGAAGATACGTCCTGGGTAGAGTCATGTCTTGAACTAAGTCATTGGTACCGACTTATTTTGAGAATTGACTTTTATCTAAGTTGTGGAGTCAGCGTAGGCCTGCTCCTACTCAACTGACTCAGGAGACATATTTATTCATATGCCTTCATCCCTTCTTGATTGTAGTTATGTTACTGCTTACGCATTTACTTATATTACTGTTGTCTTTATCTTACCAACATGCCATGCTTTATTTTGATTGATATGATTTTTCAGCTATTTGGCTTGGTTTTCATGCTTGACTAGATTTAGGAAATTCCGAGGACGGAATTTATTTTTAAGTTGTGGAGAGTTGTGAGACTCGTCTCACAGTATCGGTATTTATATACGGATACGTATTTTGTAGCATATTTCGTATTTTCTTGGTTTTCGTAAAGCTTTAAAAATTTTCCTAACTTATAGATTTTTCCTTGGCCAGCATACCGCCAGTATACCGGAGTATACCGACGGCATACCGTCCATACAGATTTTTCACATTTTAGATATTTTCGATTTCAGATATTTTCATGAATAGTATTTCCGATATTTTCGTGAATAGTATTTTGGTTATTTTGATGAATAGTATTTAGATATTTTCGTGAATAGTGTAGATGCACCCTATTACCCATTGGATATTTGGTTTTGTTTGAATGGCCATGATTGACTTAGATCTTCACATGGATCACCATCCGACGGCTAAGATTAATTCCCCCTTCTATATATACCATTTCACTTTCTCTCTCCTCTCTCTTTTCATTCTCTTCACTCTCTCTTCATTTCTTCTTCCCTTCTCTCCCCCTTGGAGTTGCCAAGAGCTTGGCCTTGAGGCCTTGGGTGTGGTGTCTAACCCCCCTAGGAGGAGGAGTAGAAGTTTAGGCTTGGAGCATAACCTAGGCAAGTACATCTTGCCAAATCCATGAACCATATTGTTTTGTTGTCATTTTTATGTCCCTTGGTATTAAATGCTTAGAATTGCCTTAAACTCATTTTGTTAAATATGTTTTCCTTATGATTCTCGTCTATATGCATGTTTCTAAAATTTGTTTAAGCAAGGTTTTGATTTTCTGTTAAAACCCAATATGGACTTAGTAGAAAACTTGGTATCAAGAGTGATACTAGTGTTACCATCATGTATCTTGGTCACATATACATATATGAGGCCCTCACCAAGTTTGTATATCATGGATTTTGAGTTTGGTGGCAATCGGAACCCGTTTCGGTGTCCCGAGAACCTCTGTTTGGGAGTATTTTGAGGTATTGATCTATCAAATGTTTTGATTTGTGAAAACTAATACTTCCATGTTGTAGGAAATTCAATTCTATGCAATTTTGACTTTTGAAAATCCGAATTTCGATTTAAAACGAAGTTTTTATGGCCGAAACAAGTTTTTAGTTCAAAAATCAACTTTCTGTGACGGTTCGGAAAATCCGTCGGAAATCCGCGGAAATCCGTTGGAAAATTCGAACTTGCACCACAAAACTTGCTGTTTCAATCCGAAAAATCCGCCGAAAATCCGCTATAATCCGCCGGATAATCCGATTAGGCTATTTTTTGTCTGTTTTTGCCCGTTTCTGTCCGTTTTTGTCCGTTTTTGATATTTACTTCGATTGTAATGATTTCTTAACATGATTAGATGATCTTGTATAGTTAGAAAATGATTGTACACCCTATATACACTTGACACTAGCACATGTTCAATCTTTTTCTATGAAATGTACTCAGCTTTAATTATTGTTTTCCACATGCCATGATATGTCTTTTGATAGATTCTTTCTTACAAGCTATGATAATTGTTGCCATGCCTTCTTTGCTTACATGATAGTGGCCCGTCATGGCGCACTCTTCTTACATGTCTTCTTGCTTACATGATAGTGACCCGTCGTGGTGCACTCTAGTACATGTCTTTCTTTGCTTACATGATAGTGGCTTGTCATGGCGCACTCCCTATAGTGGCTCGTCGTAGCGCACTCCTGGCTTCTTGTCTATTATATTTTCTTGTTGTGGCTTGTTATGGTGCACATTCTTGTTATTGTCCAGTCTTGCATGCTCATGTCTAGGATGGATTCTGCGGAATGCCACACCCAGAATCCAAGAAAATGGTAAGGATTATATAACTAGATTGATCATTAGAACATGGGTGGGGAGGATTTCCCAGTTACCTGTTGCCTTTGGTCTAGGTCGTTATAACATTTAATTTAAGGGTTTGGAGCTATCCGTCGAGATGAGCACTCTCCCAGCTTCACCGTCGCGTGGGAGCACAAAGTCACACTTGTAATCACTTCCCGGCATGACCAATAGGTGGCAGCAGGCAGGTAACCGGACTTGGAATTCTCAAACTTGCATTTGTTAGTAATTAGGATTGTGACAACCCTAGTTAGCTAATGTATAAAGCCGTACTCATTGCTTGGCCGTGACTATTGTATGGAGTCCAGTCTAGTCTAGTTTGCCTAGGCAGGGTCCGGATTTGTTTATTTTCAGTACATATTTGTTTATGCTTTACTTTTGCCGGTAAATGATTAGATACTAAAGTTCTGTTCAGGAGAAGGGTTACAACCCCAGTCCTTGTTTGGTTTACGGGTTGTAACTTGGGTTCCAGAATAGTTCCTAAGTCATCTAATCATTTGTCGTTCTATATAGACATGACATGCTCACATGCTCCAGTTACATGACATGCTCACATGCTCCAGTTATATGACATGCTCACACGCTCCAGTTACATGACATGCTCACATGCTCCAGTTATATATTATGCTCACATGTTCTAGTTACTTAACATGCTCTACAAAATAAGTTAACAAGTTTTCTTTAAAATGCTCACATGACAGGTTTACAAATGATGTCTTCCTTTACATATCTACAGTTAACTCTATATGACATGTTGTTTGTTTATTGTCTCTCATCGGGATAAGTGCATTGGTAGTGCACAAGTCTCGATTAGCTTTACCTTTATGTCTCTATCCATTGCTTGTTAGAATTAGATTGGTTTTAGTTCATAGTTTGGCTTCCTTTGTGGAACTTGCTATTGGGGGTCTGACCCCACTGGTTTTGTTTGGCCAGATCTGATAGAGGAGCCCGGAGGATCTTCCGTACCTTCCACTCGTTGGTGATTACCCAGAGCACCAGAGTACCTTAGTGGGTTTTCTATTTCATTCTCCCACTAGTTATGTACATTATTCTTTTGTGGCGTTTAGCCTCCGAGCACGTGTTTAGCTCGTGTTTTGGACTTGACATTTAGCCTACGGGCCAGAACATGATTTGCGTATTCTAGACTATAGCTAGAGCTTATCATGTATGACTATTACTCTTGCTAGTCTTCACTCTGTATTACTAGCTTCATGATCATTGATATATGATAGTTTGGGACGCTTTACTATTTTATATTCCAGTTGATCTTACTTCTTGTGCATTGTTTACTGCCTGTGATTGAGAAACCTAGGATTCTTGACCCAGGATTGCCTGTTGGATTGTAGTAGTGACCCCCGTCTATACAGCTTATACGTTATTTCGGAGTACTGGAGTACTTTGGTATACGTAGCTGGCCTGGTCCGTCCCTACTTGACAGTATTCTGGTTCTGGGACGTGACAACTTTACCTTTACCAAGGTAAAAGGGTTTACCTTAGTATAAGGTAAGGTATTGTGATACCTTCAAGGTATGGGATACCATGGTAAGGTAAGAGTTACCTAGGATACTAAGCTAGATAACTAGAATGAGTATTAGATATTAAGGTTTGTGGTTTGCCTAAGTTAAGGTATTGAAATTTGACCAAGGTATTGGTGTTAGGATACCAACTTGACCAAGCTACATGGTATCTTGGCTAGTAAATGTTAGGAATAAGATACTTAGCCTAGCTTTGACCTCGTTTGATCCAAAGTTGACTTTTTAACCACAAGTCAACACTTGGCCTAAAATTGACTAGGACTTGACCAAAGTTGACCAGTTGACCAAAAGTCAACTGTGAGTCAACTATTAGCCTAGTTGGACCTAGATTGGACTAGGAGTTGACTAGTTGACCAAAAGTCAACTATAAGTCAACCTTTGACCTAGATTTTCTTAGATTAACTTTGTTTGACTTAGTTTGACTTAGATTAACTTTGTTTGACTTACCTTGACCTAGTTTGACTTAGATTAACTTAGATTAATCTAAGTTTGACTTAGATTAACTTTGTTTGACTTAGATTAACTTTGTTTGACTTACCTTGACCTAGTTTGACTTAGTATGACTTAGATTAACTTTGTTTGACTTACCTTGACCTAGTTTGACTTAGTATGACTTAACATGACCTAGTTGATCTAGTTTGACTTTGTATGACCTAGTGTGACTTAGTTTGTCTTGGTGTGACTTAGTTTAACCTTGTTTGACTTAGATTGACTTAGTTTGACCTAGATTTGCATAACATACACTAGAAATCATGTCTTACACTGTTAAACCATAATTAACTCATGCATATCTCATCTTTAGGTCTGTGACTTCACTCAAATCCAGATTACACCATTGACATATTCCTATCGGATCTCAAGCGAGTACATTCTCTGATATTATTTCTATTTTATGATATCGTTTATGTTTCTTGTATTTAGTGTAGATATCCTTGTTCTCATGTCACATTGTTCACACGGATTGGTATTTGTCTGTCCTGCCATGAGATATTATTCCTTGTATTACTTGGTATATCATGTGCAAGCCATCATGTTCCTTGTGCATTATATAGACTCGATTCCTGTGAGGGGCTCGCGACCTTCTCAAGGAATACGTGTCATGACGTGTCATGGTAGGATCCACTATACTAATATGGGGTGGAGGTATTAGCGTAGATATGTGATCAAATCTTTCCAGTTCAATATTGTTCCATGTGAGTGTTAATCATGCACCACACGAATGATTAGTCAGACCATTCTTTCTGTTCAATTTCCCAAGCCGATCACATATTGAAATTAGTGCTAAACTCATATAGATAGTAGTTTTCCTGATTCCGGTACATGATATACACTGTTCTCTTGCTCGTACATTCATTTACAGTCTTGACATGCCTTACCATGATTCATGTGCGTAGCACTTTACCTTCTATATTCTCTCTATTTACTACTACATTTTTAATATCATCTAACTAGAACTGTTGTTGGAGATTTATGCTCGTTCCATCCTGACTGGATATATTGACAAAGTTTTACAGATTATGGCGAGGAGGAGTGTCCTACCTACTACGATCCCCATGACTAGTTGGCTTAGGCTCGGAGACCCTAGTTCAGCAAGGGTTAGCTCCAGCCGATGAGGCATTGGAGTAGCTTAGCTAGATTAGTTTAGTACTGGACTTTGTCTCCAGATTAACTTTTGGCTTGTTATTATTTTAGTATTTGTATTTGAGATAGTTGACTATGGACTTGTATTATTTCGGTGTTGGATCTTCTAGATGATATTTTTTATATCTTGGTGTATTTATCTTTCAGTATCATCTATCTTTCTTGGAGTTTGTGGTTGAGTATATTATATTGTCATTGCTTGTCCTCCTTTCAGAGTTGACCTTTCTAGACAGGTTTTAATATTATAACTGTTGTTAGATAGTGGACATAGACAGTGTTCTACGCCGTTTCTGCAGCGCAGGCTGGGACGTGGCTGCATGAGCATAACATTGTGCCATCAACTCTTCACTAATGCTTCAAGTATGTGGATGTCAATGGAGAAGTCCAAAAGGTGGTGGTTGATCTTAATTCCTTCCGAGGTGTCGAAACATATTTCACTGACTCCAGGATGGACAAAGAAGAATTTATGAAGGTTGTACTGGCCATGGATACCGAAGAAGATCTGAGGGATACCCCAGATGATGTTCTTCTAATTCCAGTTAAAGGACGTGCTTCTCGTCCTTCATCTTCTCAGACGTTAACCATCCATCTCTCCTCTCATGCTAAGCATCTTCCTGCTGAGAAGATGGAACAGAAGGAGCTCATCTCTTCTGAGCCTCTTGTTATCGACCTCCATCGTAACAAGCCTTGTCCTTCCCCTTCTTCTTCTCCTCCTCTGGTTATCAACCTTAGCAAGCCATCGGCTAAGGTTAAGAGCCCTATTGTAAATGATGATGTAAAAATTAATAAAGTAGCATCTCCTTTGCAGTATACTGATGTTATTTATTATTCTCGATGTTACCTAGAAATGCTAGATAATTTCGAATCCCTTACAATAGGAGCAGTTCAACCTCTCCAAAATGAAGTATCACTCGAACCAGTTCAAGATTCTTTCTTCCTAGTTCTTTTCTGGAAGAAAGATAAACTTTTTATACCTTTCAGAAAAGGAACAGAGCAGAAGACTACGTTTGATAGTGACTCTGAAAACGACGATAACGGGCAGTTTCAACTACGTCGTTACAATCAACAATCAAAAGACATCATTCAAAATATAGGCTACAACTTCAAAACCGGCCTCAATGGTGGTAGGAGAAGGCGAACTCCTATCGGTATTCCTGCTCTAAAAGGAAATTCACTGCAATATTACAGCAAAACAAAGCACGGGTTGGGCTATACCTTGCCGGTCATGACCCCAGACGCCTCCGAGTCTGACAGAGAGGAGCAATCTAACTCTTCTGACTCCGTTTCATGGGATTCTGACACTAATGTAGGGCACGTCCATCAGGTGACTCTATCTTCTAATATGGTGACTGCCGAGTTCTCCGAAGGCGACGTTGATTTTGTCGAAGCTCCCGAATCTGATCCTTGGGCACAAAGAATAGATACTCAATAGGAACTTCGCTTTGAGCAACGAGAACCACCTACCAAACACCAATTAATTCAGGTTGATATTGGAGAAGGAGTTTTGCCAAAACCAATCTTCATCAGTAAAAGCCTCCTAGAAGCGGATAAGTAAGAATTAATTTAGCTTATTTGGGAATACGTTGATGTCTTTGCCTGGAGCTACGAAGATATGCCAGGACTAGATCCTCATATCGCTATCCACAGTCTTAACATCCTGCCTAATGCAAGGCCGATCAAACAATAACAACATCGATTTTGACCTGACATGATGGATGCTATAGAAACTGAAGTCAAGAAGCTCATTGCATGTGGTTTTGTCAAAGAAGAACAACATCCTGACTATGTAGCTAATATTGTCCCAGTTATGAAGAAAACGTGAAAGGTCCGAGTCTGCATTGACTTCAGAGAGCTCAACGAAGCTTGTCCCAAGGATGAGTTTCCTCTTCCGATCACTGATGTCATGATCGACAACATTTGCGGGTTCTAACGGATGTCTTTCATGGATGTATTCTTCGGATACAATCAAATCAGGATGAACCCTGAAGATGAAATACATACATCTTTCTGTACTCCTCTAGGAGTCTACTGCTACACCATCATGTCGTTTGGTCTTAAAAATGCTGGTGCAACCTATCAATGGGCCATGAGCACCATCTTTCGTGAATATTTGTGGAAGACAGTCGAATGTTATGTCGACGATATTGCTGTCAAAAGTCGTTTAAAGGAAGATCACATCCAAGACTTGAGAACTATCTTCGATCTAATGCGCCAGCATCAACTAAAGATGAATCCAACCAAGTCATTTCTGGGAATCTCTTGTGGCAAATTCTACGGATTCGTTATTATCTCTAAGGGTATACACGTTGACCCCAAAAAGATCAAAGCCATTCAAGAGATGTGTCCTCCATGCAACCTAAAAGAGCTACGAGGATTCTAGGGATGGCTTGCGTACATCATGAGATTCATTTCAAATATATCTGGATGCTGCAGACCGTTCACTCAACTGATGAAGAAAGGTGTGTCTTTCATTTGGACTGAAGAATGCCAGCAAGCATTTGAAGACATAAAACGGTACTTGATAAACCCTCCAGTCTTGGTACCTCCAGTCACAGGAATGCCCTTCTTAATGTATGTCCGGGCAATGGATCATTCTTTGGGTGCTTTACTAGCCCAGAAGAACAAAGAAGTTCATGAGTAAGCTATCTATTATCTCAGTCGTACAATGATCGGTGCCGAAGATCGATACAGCCCGGTAGAAAAAAGAATGTTTAGCTTTGATATTCATTGTTCAGAAAATGCGGCATTATATCACAAGCCAAACCATTCATGTCATCTCTAGAGTCAACCCTCTTCGAGTCCTGATGAAGAAGCCTAGTACACTCAATTCCAGACTCGCTATATAGGCCATATTGCTAGCACAGTATTATATGGTATATGTTCCAAAAAAGTCTGTTATGGGTCAAGCCCTAGCTGACTTCCTGGCAGCTCATCCAATTTCGGAGACATCTAAACTCCATGACAAAATTCCTGACAAAACTCTAGAATCTAATATAATTTTAGAGGAAGTTCTTTCTTGGTGTCTATTCTTTCACGGTGCATCCAGAATTGGACCCAAAGGTACCATTGTCGTTGGAGTTGGGATTGTCCTCGTATATCCGGAAGGATTACCTATTCAAAGAGCTTATTCTTTAGACGAGCCATGCTCCAACAATATGGCTGAGTATAACACTCTACTCATTAGTCTCCAATTGGCTAGACAGTTAGATATTGAATATCTAGAAGTATACGGAGACTCTAAGCTGATCGTCAATCAGGTTAGAGGCACGTATAAAGTTTAGCATCAGGGCCTCGTTCATATCATAATGCAGCAGTCAGACTAGCTACATCGTTTAAAGGTTTCTTTATTTAACATGTGCGTCGAGCATGCAATACAGACGTTGATGCACCTGCTAATCATACGGTAGTATTGGCAATTCCAATAAGAAGACAGCAGATGATCGTTATCACTAATAGAGAGTTATTTTGCATCGAGAATAACTCGAATATTGAATTCAGCAATTCAGTCAAAGTTGACACCATTAGTGAAGACTAGAGGACTCTTTTCATCGACTTCGTGGTACATGACATCTTACTCGAAGATCCCAAGGAAGCTACAACAATCCGTCAGAGATTGCTCCAGTTTTATTACAATCACACTTCCAAAACACTCTATCGGCGAACATTTAACGGTCTACTTCTACGTTATCTTGCGGGAGATGAAGCAAAACAAATACTACGTGAAGCTCAAGATGGTGTCTGTGGTGCACATCAAACCGATCCTAAGCTACAGGATCATATCCGACGCATAGGCTACTACTGGCCCACTATGGTATCAGATGCCATTGAATATGCAAGAAAATGTCGAGCGTGTCAAATCCATGCAGACTTCATCCACCAACCATCAGAATTTCTTCATCTGACTACAGCATCATGGCCCTTTTAAGCTTGGCGCATGGATGTCATTGGTCCTATCAACCCGCCATCATCTAGAGGACATCGGTTTATATTTGCTATAACCGACTATTTTTTAAAGTAGGCAGAAGTTATACCCTTGGCTGAAGTCAAAACTAGTAATGTGATCAACATCATCATACATCATGTGATTTATCGATTCGGCGTCCCTCGACGAATCATTCATGATAATGGACCCCAATTCATCAGTTAAAAGTTCACTCGATTCTGTCATGACAATAGGATCAATAATGTCGCTTCCAAGCTTACAATCCTGCAGCTAATGGTTCGGCAGAAGCATTCAACAAAACCATCATCAAGCTTCTCAAGAAGTTTATTTCTACCAATAAACGTAATTGGAGCAAAAAACTCAAAGAATGTCTATGGGCCTACCGTACTACTGTAAGCACCTCGACAGGTTATACACCATTCTCTTTGGTATATGGATGTGAAGTTGTCCTACCATTGGAAATCCAAATCCCCTCACTAAGGATTCCAATTGCCAATGAACTTACAACGAAAAACAATGATCGTCTTTGACTTCAGGAGCTTGAAGCACTTGACGAGAGATGACTACTAGCTCAACAACATATCGAATTATACCAAGCCTGTATCTTAAAAGCCTTCAACCGTAAAGTCAAAGTACAAGCATTTCAAAAAGGATAATTGATCATTACTGTCAGACGTCCTATGACTATGACACACATAAATAAAGGCAAATTCGAAGCAAAGTGGGAAGGTCCCTACGTTGTAAGCAAATTTTTTTCAAACGGAGCTTATCAACTGATCGGGATGGACGGCTGAGTCGCTATGATGCCCAATAATGGCAAATTCCTAAAAAATACTATGTTTGAAGAATGTAAAAGATGTCTTCTGAATATTGTACATGCCTTAAATCTTCGAGTTGTTATCTTTTATTTACTCTTCTGTAAATAAAACCACAGATATTAAACTTTTCCAAAAAAATTCTCCAGTAGAGTCTATCCAGACCATATCACATCATCACCAAACATCGTCTTTTGAAACCCAGTTGTTTTAAAAGATATCCTATTCTTGAGTCCCAGTTGGCCCAAGAATAATCAATAGATATATGAAGTCACGTCCATATTACCTCTAAATTCTACTATCTACATCAACGGCTTGTCACGTCCACATTACCTCTGATAATGTCGTCCTTGAAATGACAATATCCTAAAATTATATTATGTCATGTCCACATTACCTCTGAACAAATATAACGAGTATTGTTGTTTTCTAGAAGATATATCACGTCCGGTACCTCTGAACATACTTCTTACTCTTATCTATTACTTATGTCTATAACAAATGTGCAATAAGTAATGGAATCACAAAACATCAGTGTCTTTCATACCAGCACAGAAAAATCATTACATTTTATCAAAATATTCAAACATAAAGAGGTTATTACATCAAAATAGCTTCATCCCTAATATTGGGTGCTAAGATCTATAATTATCTTCTTCAAAGCCTCAACATGCTCTACTCGATAATCAAACACCCTTTGCCAATTCTCTCCTAACATCTGGCTGTAAAGGCTGCAGGGATTTCACTTGAAGTTCTATCTCTCACTCTTAACATTGAGGAAGTCGTTACGCTACCTGATCAGATCATCGAATTGACTAGCAGCGACTTAATATAATACAAGTTCCTCTTCTTTATGCTTCTTGGCTGCCTTGATTACTTCACAAAGTTTGGCCATTTCAGCTTCCAGCTGCTGAAGGCAAGTTTGGTTCTCTGCTGCTTCCTTTTCCTCTGCTTTAGCCTTATGATGTTCTACGAAAGAGGCGACTTCAGTGATGCTGCTCTCCATCTCTGCGGATCGTGTCGTGAGGGCAATCATAGCATCTGTCAGAACAAGTTGTTGCTTCTCGAATTCACGAGCTAAAGCCTTACACTCTACATCTATTTGGCTTTGAATGTTGCCCTTGATCAAATTTTGATAGGATTTGATGGGTTCTTCGAGTACGTCTAGAATGTGTTCCAAGTAGTTAACGCTCTCCATATCACCTATGTTATATTGTATGGCTCCAATCGCAAAAGAGGCATTGCTTCTCACAGAATCATAAGATTGGCCTTTTTTCCATGGCCATCTGTACGAGAATACTCAAGGAAGTGAAGAAAGCCTGTTTGTACGTTTCGACGAGTCTGTTATTCATTGTTGAGAGACCAGGTGTTGCAGCTTCAACAGGAGTTCCTCCTCCTATAAAAGATGGAGGGATCACAGCTGGTACTCTAGGGGATCTTGGTGCAAACATTCTTGAAGAACTCCCTTCTATCGTTCCCCTGTCCAAGGGAACCATTATTGAGCTGAGACTAAAAGCTGCAGAAGTTAACTAGGCTACAATGATAGTCCCTACAGGAGCTTCTGTAATTAAAAAAGTATAATCGTCATATCATATCAAAGAAGCAATGATGAATAAAAGTAAACAATTTAGCTGATCCCAGCGGCACATATGGGGTCTTACGAGGCAGCTCTTGGTCTGTGCGAAGCCTCGTCATGGTAGTCTCGGATACGGTCGCCTAACTGCTTCCGGCCTCTGAGCCTCCTGACCAAAAATGGCTGCTTCCAACCCCTGATGCTGTTTGACCTGTTGGAGCTACCACTTTCGCTCCCTTTGTCTCAAAAATATCTTTAATCGGGGTTTGAATCCCCTCAACATCAGTTCCAAGATTCTCATCAATCCTAATATTCATAAGCTTCTTAGCCTGATCTTCACCATCTTCTTTGTTATCATCACGGTCTTCATTATCATTCTCATCACCAGGGCATTCATCGCCCTCAACATCAACATTTAAGTTATCATCACCCTGTGGGTTAACGAGACTCTGGTTATCATCTTTTGGGTTTTGATGTCCTTCATCAACAGTAGGGTGCTCTTTACCCTCACCAGTAGTATGGCCCTCTTTGGCCGTTAAGTCTTGATCTTTTGAGACTTCTCCGAGAGTTGGATTTACTCCAGCTCTATTAAGATCGAAAGTGGCGTCTATGGAGTCTGCTTCGATCAACTCATCACCAAAATTATAACCTTCGAGAGCCGCTATCATTTTTGATCCTCTTGAGAGAGGGTAGGAGTTTGGATTGTGGAAGGAGCTGCAACATCGGGATTGGAGTCCATTGAAGGCAATACCTTCTCAGGAAGTGTGGTCTCCGGAACCTTTGGAGTTAGGGATGACATCATTATTCCTGCTGCAGCTAGTATAGTTGTAGGAATGGTCATCTATATAATCATGTGTTCTGAGGTATCCGCTATGACGACTGGAGCTGGAGCGCTAATTTCTAAAGCCTCTGCCAATAAAAAAGGTTAATATCAATATTTTACTCAGTCACGATCCTATTAAAAAGAGTACGAATATTACCTGGAGGAAGTGACAGATCCGGTAAAGGCAATGACGAATCAGGTCGACTTGAAGGCTCTTTCGGCATTGAAGGAGTTGGTGAAGCTTTAGTTCATTGATGATCTGCTCGAGTCACCATTAACTTCCTTCTAGTCTTACGTATAAGAGGTGCCGGAGGTGATTCTTCGGTTTCGACCGGATCATCTTGCGCAGTCGGCCCCTTACTAGTCTTTTCATCAACGACATTACAATGTCTTGGAATTAAAGAGGGAGTTACTTTTTCTCCTCCTGGAGAATTTTCTGTGTTCATTTGCTTCATCTGGGACCTTGTCGTCCTAGTAGTAGGCTGTTCAACAAGAACCAATGATGTTTTCTTCTTCCTCCTTAGAGCCTTAGAAGGGGAAGGGAGTTCATCTGGGTGTGATGGAACAAATGGTTCTCCGGTATTTTGCCTTTTACCAGGCCCCTTCTGGGAGACTTCTCCTTCTGCTTCTTAAGTGAGATATCCAATGGTTCATTCACTTCATCAAGAAGACCAACAAGAGTAGCCTCTAGAGGTTCATCAGCAGGGTCATGGTCTTCCGCATCTCTAAATTCTCGCATAGTGTGAACCCCCGATTATGCCCGTTTGGCGCTTGTAAAACTATTAGCCAAGTTGAAACTTTCGAAGAAAGTATTAGCTGAATTATAAAAATTTGCATATGTATATGACATACGCAGACCTACTTCAAGTGTAGCAGAGGGCATGGTGAATAGCCTTAGTACCTCTTATATTATTGTACCTCCAGGCTCTGGCCCTATCTATAAAATAAACTTTGGCTTGTAAGCAGGTGGTGGCATTCCCCACGTGCATTTGATCATAGCCAAACTGTCGAGCGAATTGGCTTGGTAAATATGGCTCTAGAAAGCATTCACCCTCGAACCGATGCACTAGGTGTGAGGGTCGGATCATCTTCAGCCACATAAAAGTCGGTGGAATTAGACAGAGTGTCATAGGTTCTAAGTCCATGAGCTGAGGTGGAAGATTCTCACATCTCGAAAGAGGAGGGATGCAGTGGAATCTCCATCTGAAACCCATGTTCAAAGCCCTTCTACAATCGAAAAGGGTGTTTATGCTCCAACGAGTGGTGGCGTAACGCCTGATGAAGTCTCCTCCAACATTACCCACAGTCGGGTCCACTAGATTGGGATGATGTAACAACAGCCACCTGAACAGATAGGTATAAGACATCTCGGTGCGAGGAAAGGTGTCTCGAGTGCTGGGATCATTCATCATACTGTCGAAAAAAGAACGCAAACATGCGTTCAGTTGGCAAGTCATCGCCAAAAAAATGTCCATCTTGTAGCCAAATACTAGACGCACAGCCACGAATAGTACGTCTCGGTGGAATCTGTCAACGACACTGGCTCCAGGAACCACGAACCATCGTATCCACAAGAAAAGGAAACCCACTAAAATAGCTTCTCGAGACATGGGTCGGTAACCTTGCCTAAGGTAGCTCTCAATGGTAGCACCGACGGTAAATGGATGCCAATCTTCCTTCAGTATGTTATCAAAATGTTTGGATTTTTCTGTCAACTTTTTGACAGTGTTGCGGTCAAGCAGTTTGAAGAAACAAGGTTCACAAGCTTGACTCTCATTGATCTTGTCTTCTTAAATGTGGCCCAGAAATAAGTACGACGGCCATTTAGTCATATAGCATGTCCCTTTTGCAGAACTCTGATAATAGAGGAATGAATTGGCCTAAAAGTTCCTCGAAGACGGCTACGATCTGTGGGTTTTCTTTGGCTAAACCATTTACCTCTTCATTCGTCGGTATATATTCTTCGTAAGGGTTTTAACCCATTAGCAAATGAGAAAGATATTGCATCTTGTGAAGTGCAAAGCCAATCTCTCCATGAGGAGTCAGAAAGGTCCCAGTTCTGTCATTATACCGTTCCACTAGAGCCAAGAATAGATTGGGATTGGGACGAATACCGTAAGCAGTAGTCCAGATTGGATTGTAGAGTTCCAGTTCAAGAAGCTTGCCTTTAAATTGGTCTAGAGCCCAGACTACAACACTGTTCCAGCTCTTCATCTCTGGATTCATCAAGCATGTTAATCTCATGGCTTGATCTGGATATTTTCCCTCAGCCTTAGCAAATATATTTGCGAAAAAGGGAATTCTGGTGGGAATCAACATGGATGAATCTTCAGGAGAAACGTAACTCGGTTTTAAGCCTCTCAGGTGGGAACTGAATCTCTTCGAATGACTGTAGAACATATCTTTATTCTTGGGACCCAATTTATGGCGTATTTTACCAACCCTGGTCTGTTGGATTGGAGTCAAGTCCCATGCCATCCGTCGAGAAGAACTGGAATGAGCATATTACGATAGAGATAAGTGTCTTGACATCTCTGTGAGATACATCAGTCTGTCTCCGCTCTGATAAATCATGTCCTCTCTCTTTGATATGTGTTGAGTTGTTTTCTTGATGGCATCTCCAAATAAAAAAGTTGGTTTCTTGTGAGGGACTTGGTCTAAACTCATGAGGAGTTCTCCATTTATCAAACAAAATAAAGTTATATCCTTTTGAGATACTAGAATTGTTCTTCTGGATTCGGAAAGATCATATTGAGGATATGGAACATGAGACAAATCCTCTTGGTATTCCGATACTCTAAAAGCCGAAGTCTCTCAGCATCTGGGTCTTCTCTGAGATCAACTACAAAAGAAGAAGCAAAGGTCATTTTCAGGAAAAGATTACAAGTCTACACAAAAATCTCTAAATTTAATGCAAAGTGCGCGAGTTCAAGTTTTACGCGAGTTCAAGTTTTGTACGAGTTCAGATTGCGCGAGATCTAGATAGCACGAGTATATAGATTGCACAAGAGCTGTTTGGCGTAAGTGTGTTATTGTGCAAGCTTGCTTTTTGATGTTTGGTGCAAGTGTGTACTTAGTAGTTCGAGTAACCGTTCGCGCAACTGGATGAATGGCACGCAAAATGCAGTGTACGCCACCCAGAATAACTACTTGATAGTTATTTCAAAACTCTATAAATTGAGTTTCAAATCAGTTCTAAAGCATCACTAATGATCATAATCTCCTGACAAGGTACTGCGGCATTCTCCAGAGTCTCGTGTCTTCGATAACACATCGTCCAAGGGATAAAGTGATCATCTTCTGATCAGATTCCTACAGTTGTACTTCCCTAGAAAACAATTATACTTTTTGTACTTTCTTTTTTAGTTTGTTGATCAAACCTTTGTTTTTTGCAAACAAACGTATCTTTCGATACCTTAAAGGCACTTCTCCTGTCGGCTTATCGTATCCCAAAATCACGTTCTTTGACCTAACCGGTTACTCGGATGCTGATTTTGCTGGATGCAAAGTAGATAAAAAAAGTACTATTGGCATCTGCTATTTCCTAGGTAATGCTCTAGTCTTTTGGTTTAGCAAGAAGCAAAATTCTATCGCATTATCAACTACTGAGGCTGAGTATATCACCGTAGGACGTTGATGTGCAAAAATTTTGTGGATAAAGCAAACCTTAGAAGACTTTGGTTTAAAGTATTCATACATACCCATTTTCTGTGATAACACTAGTACTATTAATTTGAATAAGAATCATGTATGTCACTCTCGCACTAAGCATATTGAGATTTGGCATTATTTCTTAGAGATCATCAAACAAATGGAGATATAGACCTTGTATATGTATACACAGAGAACCAAAAGCTGACATCTTTACAAAACTATTAGCGAAAGATCGTTTCAATTATTTACGTCGAGAATTAGAAATTTTATATGTGAATAATATTAATTAATTTTGTTTTACTATTTATCTTTTAATATGCAAAACTGTTTTCGATACAAGCCTACAAAGGGTATGTCTGTCACTAAGGCTATAACTAAAGCGAAATGGTATTTAAGCATTCCCCAGCGAACCTCGGTTAGCTTGGACAGTACCCCTACAGCTAATTTAAGACAGTAGATGCGTAACGAAATATAATTCATAAAATAATATTAATTATATTCATTGAAATTTAAAGTAACTAAAATTGGAACTAAATAATTGAAAAGGATTGATAAATATAAAGTGGCATTGCATTTAATTTTGCTCAAAAATACCTCAACAGAACCCCAGGCAAACTCTGACTGAATTTAGCCCGAGTTCTGTTGGTGTGGGGTGTTTTAAGTCAGAATCAAGTGGCCCCTTCCTACTCATCTCCTCCAAAACCCTCAAAACAGAGCAAGCAGCCGCGCCCGAGCTCCAAAACCCTAGTTTTTCTTCAACCCATTGCTCTCAATTCTTTTGGAGATTTCAATCCAAATTTTGGATTCGTGTGGAGTATCTCGTTCTCTTTTACATACTCAAATCTCAGAAGGTATAACCTCCTCCTCTCATTTTAAAATTTCATAAATTTTTGTATTTTTCATAGAAATAATGCCTAAGAACTTCAACCCATTCAAGAGGAAGAAGATGGCGGCTAATAAAGAGGCCTCGACTTCGGATCTAATCCATAAATCCCTCTTTTCACCCGTCCAAACGGACGACGGGGCGTTTGCCACATGAGTCTGTATTTCATATTCAATGTAATTTTTATATTTTATTGAGTCTAGGAATACGATGTACACCAAGTCATACTAAAAAAATAGGCTATCCCAAAACGTTTTCAAAATATCCTTTGTTTTGAAAATAATCCATTTTATAAAAAACTCCTGACTGCCTTTAAACTTTTCAAAAAGACTAAAATTCGATTTGCAAAAATCCCAAAAATCAAACTCTGAACCCTAGGAGAATTTGGCACGAGTTTGGCCCGAGTTTGTTTAGTGCCTGTTGAATTTTGAACTTGGTCATCCTGTAGTTACGGATGCAACGGCTATTTGTCGAGATTCTCTCATAGAATTCTGTCTGAATTATGTCCGAATTCTGTCTTTAGAAAAACTATAAATAGAGAAGAATTTCTCTTATTTAAACACACCTCTCTCTTCTCTTCTCTCTAAGCTTAATACATTCCTCCAAAGTGTTCTAAGCTCTTTTATTTTTAGATCCCAATCCAGTTACAATCATCTAGTCGTCACAATTGAAGTTGGTCGAGTACTTCGGATCAAAGCTCGTATTGTAAAAGTTGCAAGAACGTCGGAGGAAAACTTTTGACATTTTTTTATAGTAGATTCAACTGGAAGCTAGAGTTCTTTCTACTGGAATAGTCCTCACAAGAGGAAAACCAGTATATATCCTTATGTTTGTGTTTGCTTTCTGCTCTCTGCTTTTCATTTACATACTTTTGATATATATTCTATGATCTTATTGCTAATATTTTTAAATAGCTAATTTTTTGTTGCCAACTCTATTCACTCCCTCTAGAGTATAGCACTTTATGTTTCATTCCCACATAAAGGACGTCTCGTCGGTACTGGAGGCGGCACGGGAAGCCGAAACTCAGACTCTGACGTTCTCTGAGCAGAGCACAGCACGTCGAAGGGGCGAAGAGGTGCACCGGCGCTCTCCTTGGCACGTTGGATCTGCATGGAAGTGCTTGGACGATGGTCATCAGCACTAGACGAGGGGCACGACACTGTAGGAGGTTGACCGCTAAGAGGAGATGGCGGTAGAGATCTGGAGAAGTCGGTCGGAGTTGGGATCGAGGTGGAAGAGGAAGTGGTTGGGTGAGCGTTTGACATGAAGGAGGAGGTCGGTACCCTGAGTGATGGCGGCATTGGAGCGAGCACTCGTCGGTCGAAGCACGCAGGGTTGGCACGACTTAGGAGGTGTGCAGACGGAGCTCGACGCCGAAGATGGCAAGGACACTACTCCAGTAGAGGCAACATAGCCAAGATGTAGTAGGAATTTTTCGATCTAGAGGTCCGGTCAGCGACGGCCACATCACAGAAACGAAAATGGACTGTAGCTGTATCCTCGGTGTCGGACCCAGGACACGAGGTTTTTCTATTGATTTTTGATGGTTTGGTGGTATCATATCGTGTCAGACACATGAATGGGTTTGTATTATGGAATTGTATGGATAAAAAGTATAATAGAATAAAATGTGGACACCCGGGGTCGGGCCCAAGGTCGACACGGCTGGCACGAGGTTTCGGTGGACACGAACACAAATTGGACACAAAGTATTGGAATTTAGATTAGGGTTTGGTCTAGTCAATCATTGGGTTAGATTTAGTGCTTGGACTTGGGTTTAGAATTGAAAATTATTAACAATGAAAAACTAAGAGTATTTATAGGAATAGAGTAGAATAATCTAAAACTCAATTAGGACATGCTAATTGAGATTAGAATAAATATTCGAGGAATTTTCCAAGAATATGCTAGATTTCTAAGGATATTCCCTAGGATTAATTAAGCACATGTTTAACTAAAGCACACACTTAATTAATAAATTCTAGAAAGTTTTCACATTAACCATGACTAAGAATTTACTAAACTTGTCACTCCCTCTTCATTATTACCAATCGTCATCCCCTCTTCACTAATAACAATAATTCCTGAAAAAAAATCCTAAAAAATAAAAATTAGAGAATTAGGAATAATAATAATAATATGAAATTCAGAAACACGGGGTTACAAACTGTCAGTAATCCATGTGATCAACTTCCCTCAAATTGAGTTGGGTTCTCCTTTGTGTAACTACCTAGATTTTGAATCTCTACCCTCAAAAATTTTTAGTTATAAAATTCTTTTCTTGGATTTGAATTCTATTTTTGAAAAATAATATTATAATTTTTGTGAATTTATAAATTATTTTTAGATCTATTAATTCCTTTCTAAATTATTTTTATTCCATAATTATTTTGTTATTAAATTGTGAGCCTACCAAAGCCTTGGGCTTGGATTGTGGGCCTAATAGCTTTGGGCTATGGGATGTCTATCTATTAGTTAGCCTAACTATTTGATTAGTTACTAATTAATTATAGTTTGTAATAGTTATTAATTACTGGATCAGTTAGTAACTAATTGTTAGTTAGTTAGTTGTTAGTTAGTTAGTTAGCCTTTCACTATGCCCCTAGATCAATTACAATTTACTAGCATTGCCACTCTAGACTTGTGGAACACTCTACTCTTTTCCTATAGAATATTGGGGACTCCCCTATATTTTATTACAAAATATTTCTATTCTAAATCTCTCTCTCTCTCTCTACTGTCGAGCGCCACCGAGCGCCGC